>SKCR01030663.1:0-278927 GCA_019454045.1 Zanthoxylum bungeanum | reverse complement strand
TACCAATATTAAGGGAAAATGATCGGGATGTAACAATTTCTAATATTTTAAAAAGATATGTAAATTCTTATTTATTAATTAATATTGTTCATTTACAAGTGAGAATGCATAAAGTGTGTATTAAATTTGATTTTTTCATATAAAATAATAAAATTTATTAAACAAATAGGATGTCCTTTTCTGAAATATTTTGGGGTTTTAATGTATTTTCCCTAAATGTTGGGCCCAATTGAAAGCAAAAGTTGTGAAAAGATAGGATGTGGGTGGCTGAGGTGTAATTTTGGAATCTCATGTCAGTTTCATATGAATGGTGCTTTCTCTTCATCTGATTTACATTATTTTTCTAAAATGAATTATTAATTTAACATGGCATGTTTGTTTGTCGGAGAAAAATTTACAAAAACCTCCTAAAGCCTCCCTTTTTTTTTTTCACGAAAAAAACAAGTTGTGAAAATCTTTCAAAATGATGAGAGTTTAATATCTTGAATTAAAATGTCTGGTGAAAATTGAAAAATTAGCCTATTTAAATTTTATTATTTAGCCTCTCCAAAAATTAAAGTTAGCAAACAGTGAACAATCACTCGTTCCTTTTATCCTCCTCGCATCTAGCTCTCATTGTCTCACTCTCACACCACCACCATCAACAATCCCTAGCCCCACAATTCATGTAAGTTAACTTCAACTCTCTCTTTTCAATTGCATCCATCATCATTTTAATTGTATTTGCATTTTTATTTTTACTCCAATGGTGATACCTATTGCTGATTTTATTTTTATTTTTTTAGATTTCTGTCTTGATGGTGATGGATATATTGAATTGGGTTTATATTAAATGTTAATTTTGTGACAGCAAATGGTAACTGTTTTTTTTTTTTTTTTGGAATCGTTAGAAACCTCACCTTCTAAGTTTAAGCTAAGTATGTAAAATTCTTGGTTGTCCTAAGTTCTTACAAGAAATACACTCTCTATAGTCAAATCCAGGACCTTAAGATGAGAACGTATGCCGAAGAGAGAGAAACAAAGTTTACTGGAAAATTTTGAGAATTGAGATTGCTTTTATAATAATTACTTTGTAGGTTATAATGTCAGATCAACAACGAATAGAGAAATCAAGGAAGAATCTTCTATCATTTTTTTAAAAAGCACAAGCAACAAATGAGACACATTCTTCATCTAATATTTGATGTTCCTATTCTTGAAGAGGAACCTTCGACTTTTTGTTAATTATCTCTCTCTATTTATTGTAACTTTTTGGACTTAATAAAAATTCACTAAAATTTATATTTTTTGCTAATTAAAGATTGATATTTTCTTTACTATTGTATTTCATTTGATTCCTATTGATATCATTTGTTAATAAAATTTAACCATCCCTAAAATTTATTCATGATTCCGCCACTGTTGATAAGACATTAAACAATTTTTTCTCTTACTAATTTTCTATAACTAAAATTTTGATCTGGATTTGGATTTTCACGTGTTTATTTACTACAATGTATAAAACATTTTCCCCCCTTATTTTATTTTATTTATTTCACTGATAACAAAAAAAAAATAAAGAATTCATGTTCCACAGTGTGTGAAAGAAATTAGAAAACAAGGTAGATGACTTACTTAGAGTCAGGACATCCCCAATAGAGTGTCATTTTTAGCGTTCGGGTGGGGTTTAGTGCGCGGTCAAATAGTACACTGCACTCAATTATTTTATTTATTTTTTAATTTTTTAACTGAGTATTGAATTGGTAATACATTTTAGGATTTAAAAAATAAAACATTATTGAATATTTTTTTAGTTCAAAATTTGGAACAATGGGTAGAAGATGGATAAAATTTAAATGACGTAAAATTTACAAGGTCAAGATATATTAAGTAGGGGTAGCAATTTCAGTTAGGATTCGTTTATTTATGGATTTGAAAAAATGGTTTCGTTTAATAAATTGGTCAATTCGATTCGATTTGTTTAATAAACAAATCGAATACGAATTTAAGCTCATTAATTCGTTTATTCGTTTAGAATTCGTTTTATTATTTAATTTTACTAATTATTGTTATTTTTCAATTAAAATTTGAGAAGTTATGGCCAATTTCCATAAAAAAAATAATTTTATTGATATTTGATGAGTTATTTTTAGTAAATATATTAATTACGTATTTCATATCTATATATTTATGCAGAATTAATAGAAATAAATTATGAAATTTATGTCATTGAATAATATCATGATTAGACGAATATTCGTATTCGGTTTGTCGAGTAAATGAATCAAATACAAATCTTGATATTAGAATTCGTTTAGTAAATGAATTCATCACATTTTGATCCGATTCGTTTAAAATTCAATATAAATTCGAATCTGAAATCACTTTTCCAGTGGACCACAGCTTTTTGTGTGTGTTGTTATTGTAATTTTTGCACCCAGAGATGATATTATACAGCAAGGACCACACAGATCTGCTCACTCAAAGCATCTTTTCATGGATAGAAACAGAATCAACTGAATAAAGTAAAATAATTTTGCTCACTCAACTTCTGAAGGTTCTCTTAAAAGGGAATTTTTATAATTTTTAAAAGTTTAATTTATAAATTTAGTTGAAAAAAATTTGAGGAGAATGAGTCGTATAAGAGACTTTCTACCGATACCAAATATTAAATTATATTATATTATGAAGTACATCCTGTTACCATTTTTGGAATGTTGAAATGCACTTGTTATAATCAATTTTATTTTGTTTCTGTTAAAATGATTAATTTTGGAGACTATGCTTCATAACCTCCTCATATACAAATACTCAGAAAATCATTATAAATTTGTGATGAATCCTAAAATTCCTGCAAATCAATGCATTCAAACAATCGCAAAATCCGAACAAAGTAGATTAGATTACCAGTACTTATGGATGGCAATGATGCTGGTTTGGGACAGGGATAATGATCCTCCAATATGAACTAATAAGAAATTCCTAAATTCGTCACGAATTCTAATATCTTGAATGTGAATATTTTTACCATTATCTCATAGAGATGAGATAAATTGGAATTCAATCCTTATTTATTATATTTCTTAAAATTTTCAAAGAAAAAAATACTATAATAATGATGCTAGTTTGCACTATTTTATTAACAAATATTTCTTTTTATCTATAATTATTATAATGCTAACTGTTCTTTATAATATCAATTGATTTTACAAATAGTTGTCAGTAAAGCAAAATCCTCAATAGAACAGTGATTGATGCAAATGCAACCTTCTGCTGCATTGATTTTGCAATCTTGTTCAGAAGTCCAATTTTGTTCAGAAGTGATTGTGAAATTGTAATTTGTCAGCAAATAAATTGTCTTTCACCTATTTCCTCAGCTTCTGATGCTTCATCGGATATTTGTAAATTGTAATGTTGATTATGAGAAATGTAGCGACGAAGCACAACTAATATGATATTATCCGTTTTAGTATATAATAACCTATGAATTTTAAGTCCAAACCGCGCACCCTCACGACTTTGTCCTCTTGCATTCTTCAAATAGTTGAGTATTTATCGCCTGAGCAATCAACACTAGCATGTATTTGTTGTTCCACATGAACACGTTCGACAACCTACCCATTATTTATTAAAATAAAAAAACAAACACTTTGGAAATTCAAAAGATTGAAGATGATGAGAGGATATAATATACACTTTTAAGTGCATTTTATGACTAATTTCCTTTGTTTTTATGTTCTTGAATTGTAATCCTTTTTCAACAAACTGTGTAACACAATAAGTCTACTGCTGGTTGTCGACACATTTTGGCATATGGAACGGTAACAGTACGTCCCGCCGCGGTTCAGTTCCAGAATCGTAAAAATAATAATAATAATAATAATAATAATAATGAATTAATAAAGTAATTAGTGAAGTACAAAATTTTACCATAAAGATCATTATGTTGATTTTTCTATAATAATATTTATTAATTTAATTAAAACTAATTTAATTTATATTTAATTTTATTAATTTTTTTAATTAATGCGGTTCGGAATTGGAATCGCTCATTCCGGAACTGAAACCTCAATTTTACGGTTCGATTCGGTTCCGGTTCCTCTTTTTCCGGAATCGGAACCGCCGGTTCCGGAACTGCGACCAGGCCTAGGTAACAGTGACCGAACAAGAAACATTTAAACAGCTTATGACATGATACAGGCCATACATGGAATATCAAAGGACATGGTCAGCAACATAATGGAGCCATTGCAAGTACCAGAAGGGTCAATCACAAGACAGAATGCCAAAAGAATTAGAGAAGCAATGGCGGAATTAGTTTAGAATTTTATGGCCGACTGCAACAAACAAATCAGAACCACACTAGAGACGCATGTGGGATTCAATGGAGAGGGCTCTAAGCTACTTAACTTGGCCCAAATCGGTTCTGAATGAAGCTTCACAAGCCTTTGAAGACTTGAAGATTTTGGCTTTTTTATAATTTCGCCCTTTAGGGGCATTTTTGTCTTTATGTCTTTAGGGTTTTTTTGTAACTTATTTAAACTTGCTTTTCTTCTTCCTTAACATTATTGTAGGCATTGCATTTTTGCATGTGAAACCCAATGATGAGTCTCAGTTGGAGGCACTACCTTTTAAGTCGCGGGAACCGCGGGAAATGGACGTCGGAAGGGAGGAGTCAAGAATTGACTCATATTCGGATTAAGTTCACTGGTTTAGCTTCGGGTTACTTGTTGATTTTCCGTTTTAAAATTATTCCTGGCCCAAAAAACTCACAAATCACCTAACCTCGGCCCAAAATCCTCGCAAGCCCCTTTGCCTTGACCCAAAACCCCCGCACGCCCAACCAAAAGCCCACACGCCCAATCACCCTAATTACACCCAAATTAAATAAAATATTAGATAAATATTAATTAGATAATGTATTTGAATTAAATAAAATATTTTAAGCCATTTACCAATTAAATAAAACATAATATATAATCATACCTAATTTGGACAAATCAAATATATTAACTTCCTAACTAAACAAAATCACATACTAAATTAAAAAGATGCCATGCCTAATCCTAACCAATCAAATATATTGTATTCCTATTTTGAACCAAATTTGTCCCCCCTCAATCTAATCTTTTCCTTGTTGGATACCAAATCAAATCCTCCTTTTAATGCCAAATCCTATTCCTTGTGAGACAAGGTGAAGCCCTAGCCTTTCTCTATATAAACCACACCTCTCCAAGGCATTCCTCTCTCCTAATTTACGCCCATCACAAGAAATAAAGAAGCAAAAAATTTCCAACCCCCTCTCCAAGCTCTCCATTCACGCATATTACACAAAAAATATAACAAATTTCTCTTCATCTCCTTCCCTTACTTGACCGAAAAACACAGCCCCATAAGCCTCCCTCACACCACCGAAAAATACACCAATACAGCAGCCATTCGCACGTCAAAAACACATCCCCATAAGTCCCCTATACACCTGAAACAGTGACCAGTAATACGACAGCGGAACCGCGAGGAAACAACAGCAAAACGGAGTCAAAACAGTAGCAGTGAAACAGCGAGGTAAGACGCAAACCAGTGAACCAGAAAAGTTGCGGTGTGATAGCCCTTCCGACGGCCGTGAAACGTGAGTTCGAAAGTCGACATAAAAGGTTAGACCTGAGGGTATTTTCCACATTCGTTTTCTGTTTTATTTGTATTATTTATTGAGTATTGCTTGCATGATTGTTATGTTGAAATGCATGTTGTGGCCCTTGAGTAGATAAATATGCATGGATTATGAGATATTATATGTTGTGGCTTTGGAATAAAATGAGAGATGTGTCAACTCTCGCGGTATATCGGATGGAAACCCGGACATAAATTTCATAGCCGATTCCGAATGGACGGTAGTATGACCTGTACTCGGGATACAACTCCACGTACCACTTGAGTAAGCGACACTTTCTTTTGTTTTATATTGCTTTGATTTAATTATTTTTCGTCATTTGAATTCCGCACATTATTTGTATGCATGATATAATCGAGCGCATGGGCTTAGTAAGTCGGATTAAAGGTCCCCTATTTGGAGGGGTTAAAATCCTTTACCACAATGCTTTGCCGCGCCGGTTGATGTGTGTTCGGTTGGATATAAGATATGTTCAATCGGGCATACTAAGTTTGATGTGATTGCCTTTATTTTTGTATGTATGATACAATCGAGCGCATGGGCTTAGTAAGTCGGATTAAAGGTCCCCTATTTGGAGGGGTTAAAATCCTTTACCACAATGCTTTGCCGCGCCGGTTGATGTGTGTTCGGTTGGATATAAGATATGTTCAATCGGACATACTAAGTTTGATATGATTGTCTTTATTTTTGTATTCATGATTCAATCGAGCGCATGGGCTTAGTAAGTGCGATGAAAGGTCCCCTATTTGGAGGGGTTAAAATCCTTTACCACGATGCTTTACCGCACCGGTTGATGCATGTTCGGTTGAACACAAGATATGTTCAATCGGACATACTAAATTTCATATAGTTATCTTTGTCTTTGTACTCATTGTAACGAAAGGCGCATGAGCTTATTGTGTTGGATTAAAAGGTTCTCCATTTGAGAAGAAAAGCCTAAAAGGCTACCTTTACCACGATATTTGCCGTGTCTTTCATCTATTGATTGCATCGTCTATCCTTGTCTTGGCTCGACCTATTGTCATTGGTATACCCATATTTTCAGCCCTTGCTTCAGCCACTAACTAGCCAACAAATAACCCTAATAAACCCTAATTTCTCTCTCCATGAACCCTCGGCAACTCACCATATTATAAACCCATTCACCATGCACGTAACTGCCCCTTCATGCTCACGATAACTCCCCCTTCTCAACTCACTGCTTTCACGACCACTGAACACAACCCACAAACCCCAACACACAGCTCGCCCCCCACGCACCTAAACACGGCCATAATTCCCCACGTGAGCAGCCCTCACTCTTTCGCACAAAGAACACATCACACCAGCCCACGCCTCACAGCACGCCACAAGCCTCTCGCCACATAGCACCTCACGGCCTCACGTAAGCCAATTCACGCCAATTGCCTTAAACATGCCCACTGACATGCACGCATAAAACCCTAAACTGAACCATTCATGCGACAGCCCCTTGCACTCACGCACACACTCACAACTCTCACATAAAGCCAACTATACCATTCATGCATGTATTATGAAATCCCATATAGTCATTCTTATCTTTGTACGCATCATAGTGAAAAACATGTTTATCCCATTGGTTACATCATTTACCTTCGTCTTGGTTCAACGTATCATATTACAATTCATATATCTATGTCATGATAGCATTTGAGTATTATTTCTTGCGGTATATCAGATGGAAACCCAGACATAAACTCCGTAGCCAATTCCGAATGGACGATAGTGCGATCTGTACTTAGGATACAATTCCACGTACCACTTGGAAAGTGCTCATATGTGTGCTTGTGTGGTTAGTGTGTGTGCCTGTGTCTTTCGTGAATATAATATGCCAATGAAGTTGTATGTTCGTTGCTACTTTGATGTACTTTCAAGCATGCAATCTTAGATGTGAAATATATGTAAATTTAGGTGTAAGTTTTATCTTGTACATGTGAATTTAGAAGCATGATACTCTTGGAAATAAGTGTTGCTTAAACTTGATTAAATTATTACATAAATCCTTTCATTACAAGTGACATAAGTAAGAGACCATTCTGAACCCAATGGTTTGAGGTCTTCCCTTGCGAGGGGTGAGTGCGGCCTTAAATCTCATTTTCCCGGTTCACACCGGGTGGCGACTCTATTATTCTCCGGTTTAGTCCCCCGTGGCTACTCCGTACTCCCAACTAGGCCGTGAGCCTGGAACAGCATGCGTCGTCCAGTTTCGGTGTCCCATAATTATTCACGAATTTTGAAAAAAAAAAACACTTAAGCTTTAAGCTTTTGGCTATGTCCGAATTTCTTGTAGGGGATGGATTCTTTTTTTTTTAGTTTAAATCGACTTATCTAAGTTTAGCAAGCTTAGTGGCGTCTCCATTGCTAGCAAAACACACTGATTTCATGTTTTGAGTTATCATGGGCAATGTTTCATGGTGGTTTAGGGCTGATCTTGGATCGGTTTTGTTCTTACAAAATCATTGATTAAAGTTCTTGGGGCTTAAGAAATAACACTTGGGATTTGCTTGATTTTCAAATCCAAGTGAGTTTCTTGTCATTTGGTATCAGAGTTCAGGGTTCAAAGGTCTGATTTCCTATCCTTATTCGTTGTTTGATTTTGTTTTAATTATTATTTCTTTGTTGTTATTATTTCAGTTGTTGTTGGATCTTGATGGATCTTGTTGGATCTTGTTTCTGTTTTCGTTCGGTTGTTTCTTGTAGGGGTGGCAATTTGGATTAGGATTCATTTATTCATTCGATTCGATTCACTTTAAAGTGAATACGAGTTTGAAAAAATGGATTCGTTTAATAAATGGGTCAATTCGATTCGATTCGTTTATTAAACGAATCGAATACGAATTTAAGCTCATTAATTCGTTTAGGATTCGTTTTTTATTTTATTTTACTAGTTATTGTTATTTTTCCATTAAAATTCGAGAAATTATGACTAATTATCATAGAAATAATAATATTGTAGATATTTGGTGAGGTATTTTTAGTAAATATATAATTACATATTTCATATCTATATATTTATGAATAATTAATGTAAAAATAAATTATTGTAAAATATCATGACTAAACGAATATTTGTATTCGATTCGTTTAATAAACGAATCGAATACGAATCCTGATATTAGAATTCATTTAATAAACGAATCGAATACGAATCCATCATATTTTGATTCGATTCGTTTAGGATTCGATACAAATTCGATTCGTTGATTCATTTTGCCACCTCTAGTTTCTAGGTTAATATTTTGTTCTGAAATTTTTCTGTCAAATCTGGATTTCTTTTCCTTTTTCATATCAGTTCGTCATTATTATCAATTTCTAAATCTGGGTTTTTATTGTGTTCTTCATATCAGTTCATTCTTAACATTATATTATTTAGCCTATGTTGAAGAAATAGGCATGTTCTTAAGCGGATGTGTGATTTATTTCTAAAACCCTAGTGAATCATTTGAAAAAAAAAAAACGTTAGGTCAGATGAATCTTGAGGAAGAACATCAACACCGGACACTTAAAAAATAGACTTTGAATTTCATTTCATATCAGACTTGAACATCAACAAGTTAATACTTATCATTTTTTCCGGACTTGAGTGACGAGTGATCACTTGAGAAAAAAAAAGAGTAAAAAAATTCAAAATTTTGGTTGAATTTAATTTGATCCATATTATCATTTGGGTGTCCGTGGGGGGTAATTCATCAAAATTTCTATTGAGGCACCAAATTTTTTCCGAAAATTACATACGACCTTGAATTTGCATGTTTATTTTCTCATTGTGCTAATTTGTTATTTCCTTATTCCAAATACTCTAGCTTAAGTATCATTGATTGAGTCTTCGTCATTACCATTCTTATGCTGGCTTGAGGACTACACTTGGTTGTGTATTCTTGGATTGAGTTTGATTCGCATTTGAATTGAGGAATAACTCAAGAGTGGTAAAAGGCAGTGATTGTGAGCACAGTATAAGGTAAAAACCAATAGAGTGCAAACACGAGTGGAGTAATATCATTCGAGTGTAAACACGTGAGATTGTGAGGATTTACATATTTGTTTTACTTTCTTGTTATTTCTAATCTGGTCGTTCAGTGTTGAGATGACAGGTCCAAGTCTAACCATTGATAATAAACTTGAGGCTTTGGATAGAAAATTTACAGATATGATGGAGAACATGAATACTGATTTGGAGAGATTGTCCAAAAGTGTAGAGAGTATTCAAACTGGTAGTGTTCCCAGAGCACCACCACCCCAACATATACCACAATCTCAGAATGTACCACCACATCAGAATGTGCCACCTCGACGTGTACCACCACAGTGTGTACCACCAGATGAAGAATAAGATGAAAATGAGTTTGATGATCTTGATGATGTGGAGGAGAGATTTTAGCCAGGGCATGATATGAAGCCTAATATGAGGTTTGATAGAAGGAATGATATGAGGGATAGACGATTTGATGGTAGAGGTGCATTTGATGACATAATAGGGGATTATGATCGAATGGGATATGGTAGACGAGGAGATATAGATGGTCATCTAGGTAGCATCAAGATCAAGATACCAACCTTCCAATGCAAGAATGACCCCGAGGCTTACTTAGAATGGGAAAAGAAAATAGAATTGATTTTCAACTGTCATCACTACTCAGACTAGAAGAAGATCAATCTGGCAGCAATTGAGTTTACTGATTATGCTATGATTTGGTGGGATCAAATTGTTTCTACTCGGATGAGAAACTATGAGAGACCGATTCATACATAGGAAGAACTTAAGGGTCTCATGATGATAAAGAGGTTTATACCCAACCATTACTACATGGCACAGTTTCTATGAGGTTTAAATAGAGAGATTGCCAACATGGAGGAGCTGCATCATTATGTTGATTTGGAGGATATGCTTCACATGACTATCAAGGTAGAGAGACAACTCAAGAAAAAGTCCACATCCAGATTTGGTACACATGCTACTTCTGCATGGAATGGAAAATGGGTTCCGAATGAGAAGCGGGATGGAGGCTTTCACAAGCCTAGAGGTGAGAGTTCAGTGGAGGCTTTAATAAGCCTAGGGCCGAACCTAGTGCCAAGGGTAAAGAGGCTGCAGAACCGAGCAAAACTAGACCAAAACCTGAGGGTACAACTACCAGAACTAAGGATGTCAAGTGTTTCAAATGTTTGGGCATGAGATACTATGTTTCACAATGTCCCAATAGGCACACCTTAGTGATTGATAAGAAGAATGGAGAAGTATACTCTACTGATAGTGAAGTTGAGGATGAGATGCCAGAGTTAGAGGATACTAGTGACCATAAGGGAGTTGCATACCCGTTGGATAACTTGTCCTCAGTTGTCAAACATGCTTTGAGTGCACATGTTGTAGATGATGGGAGTGCGCAATAGAGGGAGAACATATTCCACATTAGCTGCCGTGTGAATGGCAATGGGTGAGTATGATCATAGATGGGGGAAGTTGTATTAATGTTGTTGGGATTCATGTTCTAGAGCTTCATGTATTGTAAACGGAATTGATTATTGTAATAATAATAATAAATGCATTATTCATTTTATCAAAGTTGTTTGATTTATATCGCATATTTTCCAATTGTCTTATTTACCTTAATTACTCTTGTATCTTCAGACTTAATGTATGTTTGATACACGAGAGGATTTAAGTCTGGAGTTAGTAATCTTATAGTCCATAGAGAGCAAACAAAGAGGGTACTTTGTTTGTGGTTTATCTATAGATACGGTCCATTCTATACTTGTATAACGACCTTGATTCAAGATCGTTCATGTAGTGACATGGGAATGAAGACACCTTTTATGATGAAATCATATAGGACTGGACTCAGATAAAATACGAATTTCTTTTAATATCCGTTAACTGAAGAAATTCATTTTATCTAATAGATGGTCATATATGGATTCGATCTTAATCCTGAGTGTATTACGAACTCCTGCATGACAGGCTATGTCCTTTGATTTACTATGGTGAGGTTGGTGTTGTATTCTCGGCCAATAACTATGTATTTTGGGGATATGATTTCGTGTGTAGTTGGGAATGTTTTACATAGATATGAAAGTCATTTCTTCTTACAAGAAGCAGAAGAATATCTTTTTTAAGAGTTGATTCGGGAGCTTGAATGATTTGAGCCCTCAACTTTTCTATTATGAATAGAAAGTTTTATATTCATAATTATTATGAATTAATTGTTCATTATAGAATCAATGGTGATTAAGAGACAAAATATTTAGAGGCGTTTAACGAAATTTTGACCCGGCTATATTTATGAGACATTCGTGAAGGGCTATATCCATATGTAATGATTATATCGATGGATACCGAAGTTGTTCGGTTTATTTTATCCATCTACGATAACGAGAGTTCACCTTCGAGTTTTTAGTCGAATAACGCGGAGTTAATAATTCATAATATTGATTAAAGAGTTTAATTAATATTTCGAAATTATTGGAGCTCGGAACCGTAGGTCCATTGGTCCTCGTGCTAGCTCGATTAACTGTAGCAAACCTAATATAATTAGATTGTCTAATTATATGCTCATATTATATTTATATTTTTAATGAGATTAATAATATTTATTGTCACAAATGAAAACTATGTTAAATTAGTTTAACATAATGTTTTCTAGAATTCTTTGATTATGAGATAATCAAGTCTTGATTATAAGATAATAAAGTTAGTAATAATTATGAGATAATTACTATAACATAATTGAAGGTAAATAAATCATTATTAAGATATTGATTTTTATTTACCATTGGAGACAAAGCTATATGGCTTACCATGTCATCCAAGCAATTATGTCTATTAGGTGGCTTGTATACACCTAATATATTTGTCATTAGCTTATGCATTTTATGCTTTGGTATGGCCTCCATATTTATGTGTTTTCCATTGAAAGAAAGCATTAGATGCTTAATGACAAAGTCCTTATTTTTAGCTTAACATTTCTTATGTTTTGGTATGGCATTCACATTTTTGTGTTGGCCATTGCAAGAAATCATTAGATGCTTAATGACAAGGTTAGTTGACTTGTGTAATAGAATATAAACTCTACCATTTCTCTCACTTCTAAGGTTAACACTTTGCATTCATTCACACAATTGTTGTGGGAAAGAATTGAGAGAAAATAGAGAGAGTTCTAGCGTTCAAAAGTGTTGTGAAATTCCTAAATCCAAACACCTTTGTGACATCTTAAATCTCTAAATAGTTTAGAGGTTTAATCTTTGTGAGTGAAGCCCACACTTCGGTTTGTTGGTTTCGAGTCATAGTTCGGAATATCGAGTGGTTGTCCAAGCATTGGACACCAAAAGATTGATCTTGGCTACTACAATAAAGGGAGAAGGCAAAGAAAATTTTAAAGATCCATACCGGACCCGGTGCCACCACAAGCAACTTCCACCGCGCTAAGGAAAGTCGTTTCCTATAATTGGTATCAGAGCTTAAGGTTGAAAAGTTTTCTAAACCCTTCTCATTTTAGTTTTAATAATGTATATGAGATATAGATTAGTAAAATGCATGTTGTGATGAGTAGGCAAAATTAGATTCATTAGATGAATAGTTTTAATGTTAATGTGATGAATGTTTACTTTTTATTCATGTGATGAATGTGTTGCGTTGATCGTTAATTTTTCCGGCTCTTGTTTTTAGCATTGGAAATGTAAGACATATGGTCATATTCTTTCAAGTGTTATAAGTTTAGACCATAAGGTCATTTTCTTTCAAGTGTTGTAAGTTCATTTCCTTTGTAATAAGTTCATTATGTAACCCTATTTGTAACTTGGAGGAGCCGACACCGCGAAGGACTTTGACGAAGAAATTCCGCAAAGAACTCAACAACACTCCATAGAACATGTTTTGAAGACCAAGCGATGCCTTGGATTTATTGTACTAATTAGATTAGTATAGAAAAATAAGAGTCCGGTCAACGTAATTTGTAATGTGTATGTTTCAGCATTTCCACCCCCTGGAAACCGCGATAAATCAATACGCATGCAACTGCCTCGCGCGCGTCGCGACGCAGGTCCCCTCGCATCGCGACGCGACGATGAACTGGTACAATTCCAGTTTCTGGAAGTGTTGGACTGTTATGACCCATAGCGTCACTGTTTGTAAAAGACATTATGTTTTGCACAAAATTAACTATGTTGTAATGAAATTGCCTTTTACCGTTTTGTAATTTATTTACTTTGATATATAAATGGTAAAAGTCCTTATGATTAAATCCGAATTGAGATGATATGAGACAGTATCAATTCATAAAGGTTTAATCATTAAATATCTCTAGTCGTAGTATTATCGAGATTGGACATCGATAATGCGGAATAGACTATTATTGCACTTGTGCGCGTTGTGAGGGCATAACGGCATAGTTCTCATATATTTAAGTATTGGATACTTATGCAAGTGCGATAGGAGGTTGTGTTTTACCGATGGTACGGAAAACAGCTTCGCTCTGGATAGACCCCGCGGAATCCCATTGGTAGAATGTATATGTGTCTATGGGAGTCCGCTTCAGGGTTGGTGTATTTGGTCTTAACCTGAGACTTGCATCGCTAGTACTTGCGACAATCGATAAACTTTGGTTTTGGTCGTCCAAGGCTTTAACAGGTCCTGTGTACGCCTCTTCTGGGTTATTGAGAATCGTAGTGTATTGGATGTGATGTCAAGACGGAAGTATCACTTCAGTCATATGGAGATGATGATCACGCAGGGATTCAGAACTGGTTCTCTATTGTGTTGCAACCATCAGGATAATATGACAAGGTCATGATTATCCGATTCAAAGAGACTAGTTGCTGATATCCGATATGTGCTTCGTACGGGGCAGACACTATTCCAGCCCCAGGCCTTGCACGTGACATCTGATACTGGATCGCAATACACAATACTACGGTATACTACGCCTGATATAGATCATATATTCCAGTAAGAATATTTCTGGAGAATTGGGTAGGCATGGCGCTTTGCTAGAAGCCAACCTTGTCTCGTAAATCGGTAAAAATGTTGTACGAGGTACGCACGTGTTCGGATAGTCCGACGATCGTATTTACTGCCAACATATCCAGGGATCTCTTGGGTCGCTTCCCGAAGATTCACCGATGACGTATGATCCGAGCATAATTAATCTGGGATTAATTGCGGAGACACTTTATCTTGGATAAAGTACTATTTGAAGAGAGAGAAAGATTAATTTGGAATTAATCGACAAAAATAATATATTCGATATATTAAACGAAATTGGATTTCGACGCGGAATTAAAATTAGATTTTAATTCGGGCAAACGAGTTAATTTAGAATTAATTCGTTAGCGACGTGAATAGTAATTTCGCTAGGCTTAATTATTTAATTACGTCGCGACAGAAGTTCGTTAATTTGGAATTAGCGAAACCGAGCCCGGAGGTGTTTGCGGGCCCACTCGCGTTTCGAATTCGAGCGGGTCCCACAAGTCACATCGCGAGTCACATCGCTTGTCATTGATTAATGATAGATGTCAAAGTCTTTCATGAGTGACATTTTGTCACTATTCATGACACAAGTAGGTGGCCATTTATTGCAAATTTTGGAGCCAAAATTGGCTTTGACTTTTGGCAACCTAATACCGTATTTGGTATTTCTTTTTCTTATTCTCTTTCACGATTTTAGAAGCCAAGAAATAAGAAAAGAAAATCTCTCCCCTCTCTCTCCCAAATAGCCGAAACCAGTGACCATTTTTTTTCATTTTGGCGTGAGTTCCATTGAAGGATATACAAAGGATTTGGTTGCAAAATCTTCCTTTGATCATACAAGGTGATTAGGGAAACCTATTCAAGAGCTTGGGAAGACAAAAACAAAGCTTGGAGCATTGTGGATTGCCTTGGCCGAATCTTGGACTGCTTGGAATAAGAAATTTCGTTCATCAACAAATCCAAATTTGATCGTTGTAAGTATGTTTCCGCCATATTTCTTCGTTATTCATTCGCATTTGTTTTGTTCATTTTGATCTTGGGACTAATTATAGAAACCAACAATGGTATCAGAGCCTTAAATGAGCATGAAATGTGTTAGGGTAAAATTTGGGGATCATCCATGTGAGCATGATTTGGTTAAATTGAATGGTTGAGCATGCTTGTATGTTGATGAAATGAGATGTGATTGGATCAATTTCAACAAATTATGATTGGATCAAAATTTCCCCCACCATGAGGCTTGGCCGAATGTGTCTACTACCCTAGGCTCTTGGAAAATTTTGTTTTGATGATCATTGGATGAGTTGGAACGAATGAAAAGTCGATTTGTAATTTGATCGGATTGAAAAATGAAATCGGACTTAAAAACCTTACCTTGGCCGAGAGCTATATGGCATGTATGGACTTGATTTATGATTCAAAATTGTTGGACAATAATTGAATAAATAAATACATAATTAATTGGTAAATTGTATTTTGGAAATATTGATTTAGTTAAATTAATTGATGTATTACACTTTAATTAACTAAGTTATAAAATTTGGAATTTTCTAAAATTTGGTTAATGGGCTTAATTTTAATTGGGCTTGAAATTATTATATTTGGGCATAATGGTTATGGTTGGGCTAAATTGGTTTAGGCCAATTGGATTGGATCCAAATTGGACCTAAATCATTCCATTAAGTCCAAATGTAATAAATGTGCTTTAAAGTTTAATTGGGCCTTATGGGCTTGATATTGGTTTTTTGGCATATAAGGGTGATTCCTCAATTGGGCTTGGTGATTGGGTTTGACCCATATTGACCAAAGCCCATGCCTTATGAAATCAATTGAAAGCCCATCGGACTTTAATTAAACAAACATTGGATGTTAGTTGGGCTTTGAGACCCGATAGGATTAGATTTGGAATCTAAGTCGTTAAAGCGCATTAAAAAGTGTAAATATTTAATTTGAAATTAAATAATAGAATTAGTATTGAATACGACTTAAATTAGATTTAACGAGTAGTTCGATATAATTCAAGAATTCGTACTTTGAGTACTTATTCTCAAACAGAGTTGGACTCGTGTAAAATCAAATCGTTGTTTGAACATTGGATGGTCACATAATTAAAGACTAATTAATTGGATTAGATTGGTTGTAATGCATGCTATGAATGAATATATGGATGTGTTGTATGAATAACGTATATCAGATGGATATTAGAAGGGAAAGGGTAATTTTGGAAATTATTGTAAATTTGGAATTTATAAATTGGACCTGCGTGTTCAGCCTTCTCTCTCATTATTTCTTTGTATTATCTTCTCACCTAATTCCCCTCAATGTTAATGAGGTTTCTATTATTGTATTATGTAATTGGGTAGAAGTAGAATAGTGCTAGCCGGGGAGAGGAAATGGAGCGATTTGTTCTAGGAACAATCTGTTTAAATATCCATCCGCATATCGTTATTAATTTACTTTTGCGCCTTATGATGTTTTAGAAGCATGCTTAAGGGTGTATGATGAGACCTTAACAAAGATAATAAATTGGTTGCCAATTTACGCGAAAAACCCTCAAATCATATTAAACGTTATTTCCTTCCGTTGAGTGATTCTTACTCAAGATCCAAAGTTGGCATTGGTTTGTTGGCCAAAGTCAAGACCTTTGTCAATTGCGGATGTGTTTGAATCATGAGAGTTTTGTTCCATATCGGTGTCTTGTCCAAGTCGTGATTTGTTGGCAAAAGTCAAGATCACTTCTTGTCCATCGACATTGATTACGAAGCTTTCTGTAGGCATTGCATTTTCGCATGTGAAACCCGATGATGAGTCTCATTTGGAGGCACTACCTTTTGAGTCACGAAAGCCGCGGGAAACGGATATCGGAAGGGGAAATTCAGAATAAACAAGCTCACTGTCTTCGTTAGTGCTGCGTTCGTTTCCTCGTTCGAACGGAAAAACAGATTGCGGGTGTTCGTGTCGCGTTCGAGGAAGCGTTCGAACGGTGTCGGTAATTCTGGTTTTGCTGTTAGCCTCACATTACTTCCAGTCTTACAAGATCCAGGTGGTGGCAAAGGAGAATCCTCTGAAATATCTTCATTCAGTGCCTTCACTAGTGGGAAAACTGGGCCGATGGTTGGTATTGTTGACAGAGTTTGACATTGAGTATATCACCTCCAAAGTGATCAAGGGACGAGCAGTAGTAGCGGAGTTTCTGGCATTGCAACCTGTTGAGGGGGATCAGTATAAGTTTGAGTTTCCAGATGAAGAGATCCAAGCAATAACAGTTCAGAGATGGAAGATGTATTTTGATGGAGCAGTGAATTACAAGGGAGCCGGAATTGGGATCGTGATAGTAACCCCCGAGGGAGAGACTTTGCCTTTGGCCAAGAGGTTGACATTCAGAGTGACTAATAACATGGCCGAGTACGAAGCATGTGCTTTTGGTTTGACAACATTGATAGCCTTGAAGGCCGGGAGTGTGGAAATCTACGGAGATTCTATGTTAGTAGTCCAGCAGATGCGAGGAGAATGGGAATTGAAGGAAGAACGGTTGAAGCCTTACCTTTTTCACCTCAGAAAATTGGCACAGGATATCCCCGAGTGTAAGTTTCAGCACCTACCGAGGGAAGAGAATCAGATGGCAGACGCATTGGCTACACTAGCAGCGACTTGGGAAAATCCAGAGAAGTTAGTGATGAGACCGTTGGTACTGACAACAGCAAGTAAACCTGCTTATGAGATAGAAAGAATTCTGGAGGTTGAGGTTGACGACGGTAAACCTTGGTATTATGACATTCAGAGGTATCTGGAACATGGTGAATTCCCGGAAGGGGCGGGCAGAAAAGACAGAATAGCCATTCAGAAGTTGGCTTCCCAGTACGTGACTTTGAGAGGGGAACTGTACAAGAGGCAGGCAAACGGTATTCAGTTGAAGTGTTTAAGAAAGGAAGAAGCTCAACATGTAATGGAAGAAGTACACGCCGGGGTATGTGGTCCGCACATGAACGGGTTGAATCTGTCCCGCAAGATTGTGAGACAAGGTTTTTATTGGTCAACCATGGAAACGGACTGCGCGAAGATGGTAAAGCACTGTCATGACTGTCAAGCACATGGTAATTTGAATCACTTACCGCACACAGAATTACACGGGTTGTCAGAGCCATGGCCTTTCTCAGCATGGGGAATTGATATGATTGGGGAAATTCGACCAAATGCATCAAATGGGCATCACTTCATAGTGGTGGCAGTAGATTACTTCTCAAAGTGGGTGGAAGCCGAATCCTTCCGTAATGTTACAGCGAAGCAGATGGCAAAGTTCATAGCTCGGAACCTCATTTGTCGGTATGGTATGCTGCATCATGTAGTGACAGACAACGGGGTCCAGTTTCAAGGAGAGACAAAGGCAATGTTACAAAGGTATGGGATAGGCCACCACAAGTCATCACCGTACAGGCCGCAGGCAAATGGGGCAGTTGAGGCAGCCAACAAGACTATAAAGACAATTTTAGCCAAGATGACAGAAAATTGTAGAGATTGGGCCGAGAAATTACCGTATGCTTTGTGGGGGTACAGAACATCAGTAAGAACAGCAACAGGGTCCACGCCTTACTCCTTGGTCTACGGAATGGAAGCAGTATTGCCAGTAGAAGTGGAAATACAGTCCCTGAGGGTATTGACAGAGGCAGAATTACCGGAACAGGAATGGGCCGCACAGAGATTTGATCAGTTAGCACTGTTGGATGAGAAGAGAACGAAGTCTTTGTATCACATGCAGTTGTATCAGAAGAGACTAGCCCGGGCATTCAACAAGAAAGTACGTCCCACAAAGATCAGAAAGGGTGATTTGGTACTTAAGCAATCGAGGCCGTCAACGACGGATCCGAGAGGGAAATTCAGGCCTAACTGGGAAGGACCTTACATCGTTCAGAAAGTCATGGGAAGTGGAGCAGTGAGGCTATCAGATTTGGAAGGAAATGAGTTCACCGAGCCGATCAACGTAGACAGATTAAAGCAGTACTTTGCCTGAGGGAGAGAAGACTGAGCAGTCACCACAAGGATCGACAGAAGATCTAACCCAACGGAATAGGGAAATCATTCATGCATACACGTAACGTTGGATTCTCTTTGTGTTTGTTTCTGTTTTGTGTTCGCAGGTTCAAAGAAAGAAGAAAGCGGCAGGAATGAGCCAAGCAACGTCAACGCAATTTCAGTTTTTGGGGTGAGTCCCAAGGGGCGAGGCCCACATCAGCTGGGGGCGAGGCCCATATCATGTCATCTCCAGGTATGGAGACACATCATCGGTTCGAGGGTGAGGTCCCTATAGTCAGCGGTGTTGGGTCGAGGTGCCCAGGGTCGAGGTGCCCCCGTTGTCAGTTGTAGTTCCGGGTCGAGGTGCCCAGGGTTGAGGTGCCCACTACATCATCAGTCCGAGGGCGAGATCCCTATAGTCAGCGGTGTTGGGTCGAGGTGCCCAGGGTCGAGGTGCCCCCGTTGTCAGTTGTAGTTCCGGGTCGAGGTGCCCAGGGTCGAGGTGCCCACTACATCATCAGTTCGAGGGCGAGGTCCCTATAGTCAGCGGTGTTGGGTCGAGGTGCCCAGGGTCGAGGTGCCCCCGTTGTCAGTTGCGATTATTGGGACGCGTCCCAGGATCGAGGTCCGCTGCAGTACCAACTCAACTCGAGGCGGCAGCCGAGCCAGGTAAGTAAAATGCATTGCATAACTTTGATAGGATTGTTCAAAGTCACACACTGCACAAGTCCCATCAAAGTGGGGGCGACTGTAGGCATTGCATTTTCGCATGTGAAACCCGATGATGAGTCTCATTTGGAGGCACTACCTTTTGAGTCACGAAAGCCGCGGGAAACGCATATCGAAAGGGGAAATTCAGAATAAACAAGCTCACTGTCTTCGTTAGTGCTGCGTTCGTTACCTCGTTCGAACGGAAAAACATATTGCGGGTGTTTGTGTCGCGTTCGAGGAAGCGTTCGAACGGTGTCGGTAATTCTGGTTTTGCTGCTAGCCTCACACCCAGCCCATTTAGCTCCCCAAAGCCCATAAAACACATCCCAAATTAAATAAATAAATATTAATTTAAACATTAAATGAAATATTTAAACCATTTACCAATTAAATAAGATATTTACCTAACTTAAACTAAATCATGCCTAATTAAAATCAATCCTAACCAATTAAAGCCAATCATATATTTGACTTCCTAATCTAATAAGATAATTACCAATATAAAATATTTGTATTCCTAAACCAACACAAATTAAATATTACAACTTCCTAAAATAAAATATTTTGTCCCCCCTCAATCTTGTGTATACCTTTCTCATCTCTCCTAATTTGGAAACAAGATCTCTTCCTTGTGAGACAAGGTGAAACCCTAGACATCTTCTATATAAACAACCCCTAACCCAAGCCATTCCTTTTCTTCACACAAGCCTCCAAAACGCACCCAGCTGGTTGACACAGATAATTCACACCCAGAACTCTCTCAAAATCTCTCTAGACTCTCTCTACACACCCAAGACTAAACAAAAAAAAGAGAAAATACTTCACGCATACACAAGAAAGAAAACAAAGAAACCACCACAAGCCACCACCCTCCATAGTCGAATCCAAAGCACCTACAACCACCCTCCATAGCCGAATCCAAAGCACCTACACCATCATAGCCGAATCCAGAACACACCAAACTCACCTTAGCTGAATCCTAAAACACGCCTAAACAACCTCCTAGATTACCTTAAAACAGCAGCCCAAATCCTTAAAAAAACAGTAACATAAAAACTGCATAGATAATCTTAAAAATAATCACATACAATTGCACACTAAGAACCCACACAAACTTGGAATAGTTCATTGAAAATGTTAAAACAGGTGGCCCGTGCAGTGAGCAGCAAGACAGAGGCCGAATAGGAGCAGAACGGAGTTCGAACCGCAAGCAAAACAACAAAGCAGTGAGCTAGGACGCTGAACCAATGAACCAGAAAAGTTGCGGAGCTTTACCCCTTCCGATCTTCGTGAAACGCGAGTCCGAGAGACGGCTTAAAAGGTTAGACCTGAGGGTATCTTTCACACTTGTTTCTTCTTTTTTCCGTATTATTTATTAAGTATTACTTGTATGATTGTCATGTTGAAGTGCATGTTGTGGTCTTTGAGTAGATAAACATGCATGAATTATGAGATGTAATATGTTGTGGATATTGGATGAATGAGAGATGTGTCAACTCTCGCGGTATATCGGATGGAAACCCGGACATAAATTTCATAGCCGATTCCGAATGGACGGTAATATGATCTGTACTCGGGCCACAACTCCACGTACCGCTTGGTAAACGGCACCATCTTTCTTTCGTTGTGTTGCTTTTGCTTATTTAGTTTTCTTTACTTGAATTCAATATGTTGTTTATTTATGCATGATTCAATCATTTGGGAGATAAAGAGCCGAAAAGGCCACCTTTGTGACACTACTTCGCCGCGCCGATTGATGTGTGTTCGGTTGGATGCGAGATACGTTCAATCGGGCATACTTAGTTTGATGTTATTGAGTTTATCTTTTATGTATGGTTCAATCAAGCGCATGGGCTTAGTAAGTGGAATGAAAGATCCCTTATGGGGAGGGGTTAAAACCCGTTACCACAATGCTTTGCCGCGCCGGTTGATGTGTGTTCAGATTAGATGTAAGATGTGTTCAATCGGGCATACTGGGTTGATATGATTGGTTCTATTCTTGTATGTGTGATGTGACGCGCATGGGCTTAGTATGTTGGTCTAAAGGTCCTCTCTTTGAGAGATCAAGAGCCCCAAAAGGCCACCTTTACGGCAGTACTTCGCCGCGCCCCTTTATTTTGTGTTTATGTATTGCGTCCCATTGAGCATCAGGTCTGTTCCCGTTCGAACGCGTTTACAAACGCCATACGAACGTGAGCATTCTGTCTTCATTTTCGTCGAACGCGTTAACAAACGCCATACGAACGTGAGCATTCTGTTTCATTTCCGTTCGAACGCGTTAACAAACGCCATACGAACGTGAGCATTCTATTTCATTTCTGTTCGAACGCGTTTACGAACACTACACGAACGCGCGCTCACTGAACTGAGTCCCCTTCATTAGATTTCATGCATAGTTTTCCTAGTAGCTATCTCCACATGTATAAATGCAAATATGTTAATGTATTACAATTCATATGCTTATGTCATGATAACATTTGAGTATTATTTCTTACGGTATATCGGATGGAAACCCAGACGTAAATTCCGTAGCCGATTCCGAATGGACGGTAGTGCGGTCTGTACTTGGGCTACAATTCCACGTATCGCTTGGAAAAATGCCCATATGTGTGCTTGTATGGTTAATATGTGTGCTTGTGTTTTCCTGAATGTGATATGCAAATAAAGTTGTATGTTCGTTGCTATCTTGATATATGTTAAGCATGCAAATTTAAATGTGAGATATATGTGAAATGCGTACATAAGTTTTATTTTACATATGAGAATTTAGAAGCATGATACTCTTGGAAAAAGTTTACTTAAGCTTGATTAAATTATTACATAAATCCTTTCATTACAAGTGACATAAGTAAGGGACCATTCCGAACCCAACGGTTTGAGGTCTTCCCTTGCGAGGGGTGAGTGCGGCCTTAAATCTTTGTCCCGGTTCACACCGGGTGGCGACTCCATGTTATTCAGTACTTCCCAAACTAGGCCGCGAGCCTAGGAACGGCGTCGCCCAGGTCCTGTTGTCCACACTTTCCATGTCAATGGGTCCCGCTTAACTGGAATCATTAAGCTTGTTGTGCCAAAGCCAAGGCTTAGTTGATTCAGAGGAAAAAGGTTAGGCAAATATATTGGATATATTGGCATATGCATTGTACATATGTTTCGGACTTGGATGTCCACCTACCGGATATAGAAATTGGATTAGATCCAATTGATCTTCGAGATCTACCTAGTTAAATATCATACAGCTTGTTGGCCAAAGTCAAGTTTTATGTTATTTAACGGGATCCTAGTCCAGTAGGAAACTGGGTTTCCCGAGTACTCGACAGAGGGTTAGAGGCTCGCCGAAAAATAATGGGAGGCTAGTATTGAATTTGCAATTTCATTCAGATACTTAGCTTTACGCGCTTTCATAATTATTTTTTTTCAAATTATTATTAATTGGACTAATATAATGTTATTTTTTCTTGTAACAGTTAGACTGTACCCAAATATCGTTGATTAGATAGTTAGACTATCGTAATCAAGATGACAGGAAAGAGAAATGTCCGAGACATTATCATGGGTGAAAATGTCTTCAATGGCATGAACTTTTCCGATTGGGAAATGAATCTGAGGATTGTCCTTGGAGCCGAGAGGCTGCTATATACCATACAGAGACCTCTTGGGCCTAAGCCCAAACCTGATGAGCTACTTGAGCTGGAGCTTTGGAAGACTCACAGCGATGATTGTGAAACTGCTCAGTCAATTATGCTTGCTGCCATGACTCAGCATTTCCGTCGACAGAACAGGGACTTGGATCCCTATAACATGTTGGCGAGGTTGCAGGATCTTCACCGATCTAACCGAAGGTCGCAAAGATATGAGTTAGTGAGGAAGCTCTTCCGTACGCGTTTGTCAGAAGGCATGTCTGTTGAATCCCATGTGGTACAGATGATTGCTAACATAGATGAGCTGGCTAACATGGGGATAGTCTTAGAGGCTGAGATTACCATAGATATGATCTTGCAATCTCTCACCGACACTTGGAAACAGTTCATCATAAGCTATAACCTGATGAACACTGATGATACTCTTGGAGAGTTGTTATCAATTCTCAAGGAAGCTGAAAGAGCTGCTTAAGGGAAACAAGCGCGAGGCGTACGTTACTTCGACATCTCAGACACCGAGGGCTGGGCCCAAGGCGACTGGAGGTGTGAAGAAGAAGAAGCATAAAAGAAAGGGCAAAGCCAAATCGTCAAAGGCTTCTGGGAAGCCTAAGGACAAATCTCAGGATGTTTGCCTCCAGTGTGGCAAGCGGGGTTACTGGAAGCGTGACTGCCGCGAGTACTAGGCGCTCCAGAAGGAGATTAAAGCGGGCAAGGCACCGGCTTCAGGTATGTTTGTGATAAACATGACTATTTCTAGTTTTAAAAATTGGATTTTTGATTCTGGTTGTGGTACTCACATATGTACTGATGTGCAGGATCTGCAGATTAGCAGGAGACTGGCCTCAGGGGAGATTGATCTACGCGTCAGAAATGGAGCACCAGTCGCCGTTATGGCCGTTGGCACTTTTGTTTTAGAACTGCCCTCAGGGCATGTACTTGAACTTAATGACTGTTATTATGTACCTAGTTTGACTAGGAATATTATTTATGTATCTATGTTAACCCAATGTGGGTATACTTTTGTATTTCGCAACACTGGGTGTTACTTATATAAAAATGATGTAGAAATTTGCACTGCTGATGCAAATAATGGTCTTTATATTTTGAATATAAATCAATCTCGAACATATAATACAACAAACAAAAGGCTCAAAATGAGTAATAATGATGAAACTTATATGTGGCACTGTCGTCTGGGACACATAAAAAGACTCGCATATCCACACTTTCGAAGAGTGGGTACTTGGACGGATTTGATCCAAATTCATATAACGTCTACGAATCTTGCTTATTAGGCAAAATGCCTAAATCACCTTTTAGCGGTAAGGGTGAACGCGCCACTGAACTGTTAGCCCTCGTTCATAGTGACGTATGTGGGCCCATGTCTAGCCACGCTAGAGGTGGATACGAATACTTCGTAACCTTTACGGATGATGCATCACGTTATGGTTATGTGTATCTTATGAGACACAAGTCGGAAACTTTTGAGAAATTCAAAGAGTTTCGACACGAAGTTGAAAAACAGACCGGCAAGAGTATAAAGACATTACGGTCGGACCGTGGTGGCGAATACTTGAGCAAGGAGTTTCTAGATTACTTGAAAGAATATGGTATTCTTTCACAGTGGACTCCTCCTGGAACACCGCAATTAAACGGTGTGTCTGAACGGAGAAACCGAACTTTGTTGGACATGGTTAGGTCTATGATGAGTCGCACTGAGCTACCTATTTCCTTCTGGGGATATACATTAAACAATGCAATTCTTATTTTGAATAAGGTTCCATCAAAGTCTGTACAACAGACACCATTTGAGATATGGATAGGAAAGAAATCGGGTTTCTCATTCCTGAAGATTTGGGGATGCTGGGCATACGTCAAACGTTTGGAAGGTACCAAACTTGAACCTAAATCGGATAAATGCCTATTCGTAGGATATCCTAGGGAAACCAAATGATACTACTTATATCACCCACGAGAGAACAAAGTATTTGTTGCTCTACAAGAGGTTTTCCTTGAGAAGGAATTCCTAAATGTAGTGGTTAGTGGGAGGAAAGTAGAACTCGATGAAAATCAGAGTGATACTGTTCCCGGCATAGAATCCTCAACGGAACAAGAACAGTCCATCCGGGATGAGACTGTACCACAATCTTCTATTACACAAGGACCGCGTAGGTCGGAGAGAGTCAGGAAATAACCTGAGAGGTATGGGTTTCTGATCTCACCTCATGTAGATATTAATCTCATTGAGGATAATGAACCGGCTACGTATGAGGAAGCGATACAAGATATCGATTCCGCTTTATGGCAAGAGGCCATGAAGTCTAAAATGGATTCCATGTACACCAACCAAGTTTGGACACTGGTTGATGCACCAGAAGGCGTAAAGCCTATCGGATGCAAATGGGTCTTCAAGAAGAAGACTGACATGGATGGCAACGTACAAACGTACAAAGCTAGGCTTGTAGCGAAGGGGTATCGTCAACGACATAGTGTCGATTATGACGAAACTTTCTCACCCGTTGCCATGATTAAATCCATTCGGATAATGCTTGCAATCGCTGCATATTTCGATTAGGAGATATGGCAGATGGACGTTAAAACTGCTTTCCTTAACGGAAACCTTTCGGAGGATGTTTATATGCAACAGCCTGACGGTTTTATCGTGCCTAGACTTGCAAACAAGGTTTGTAAGTTAAATTGGTCCATTTATGGAATGAAGCAAGCATCGCGGTCATGGAACCAACGTTTTGATGAGATCATAAAAGAATATGATTTCATTCAAAATGAAGATGATCCTTGTGTATACAAGAAGGTTAGTGGGAGAGCACTGACTTTTATTGTCCTTTATGTTGACGATGTATTGCTAATAGGCAATGACATTCCCATGCTAACGTCGGTGAAAGCTTGGCTTTCATTGAAATTCTCCATGAAAGATCTGAGAGAAGCAGCCTTTATTCTGGGAATAAAGATCTACAGAGATAGATCTAGAAAGCTGCTTGGACTCTCCCAGAGCACGTACATTGACAAAGTGTTGAAGAGATTCAACATGGATCAGTCCAAAAGAGGACTGTTGCCAGTGTCACATGTCGTCTATCTATCTAAGGACATGTGTCTTAAAACTCAAGATGAGAGAGACAACATGAGTCGGATACCGTTCGCCTCGGCAGTCGAATCGATCATATGCCATGATATGTACGCGATCTGATGTCTCCTATGCTTTGAGCATGTGTAGTCGATATCATGCCGATCCAGGTGAAGGTCACTGGATGGCGGTTAAGAATATCCTAAAGTATCTTAGACGAACTAAGAATACTTTCTTAATCTATGGAGATGGAGAACTTGAGGTAACTGGGTATATCGATGCAAGTTTCCAAACCGACAAAGACGACTGCAAGTCGCAATCTGGGTACATTTTTTGTTTGAATAACGGAGCAGTGAGCTGGAAATCATCCAAGCAAGAGACTGTTGTCGATTCAACAACAGAAACGGAGTACATTGCTGTAGCTGAAGCAGCAAAGGAAGCAGTTTGGATCCGAAAATTCCTAATTGGATTAGGAGTAGTTCCGTTAGCAGCTGAGCTCGTTCCATTGTATTGTGACAATAATGGGGCTATAGCACAGGCTAAGGAACCGCGGTCTCATCAACGATCCAAGCATGTTCGTCAACGTTTCCATCTGATTCGAGAGATCATACATCGTGGCGATGTGAAGGTCGAGAAGGTCGCATCAGATGACAACATGGCAGATCCGCTGACAAAAGCGATTCCTCAGCAAAAGTTTGAGCGACATGTACATAGTTCAGGTATTAGATGCTTGAGTGACTGGCTATAGGCCAAGTGGGAGATTGTTGGACAGTTATGACTCATAGCGTCACTGTTTGTAAAAGACATTATGTTTTGTACAAAATTAACTATGTTGTAACGAAATTGCCTTTTACCGTTTTGTAATTTATTTACTTTGATATATAAATGGTAAAAGTCCTTATGATTAAATCCGGATTGAGATGATATGAGACAGTATCAATTCATAAAGGTTTAATCATTAAATATCCCTAGTCGTAGTATTATCGAGATTGGACATCGATAATGCGGAATAGACTAGTATTGCACTTGTGCGCGTTGTGAGGGCATAACGACATAGTTCTCATATATTTAAGTATTGGATACTTATGCAAGTGCGATAGGAGGTTGTGTTTTACCGATGGTACGGAAAACAGCTTCGCTCTGGATAGACCCCGCGGAATCCCATTGGTAGGATGTATATGTGTCTATGGGAGTCCGCTTCAGGGTAGGTGTATTTGGTCTTAACCTGAGACTTGGATCGCTAGTACTTGCGACAATCGATAAACTTTGGTTTTGGTCGTCCAGGGCTTTAACAGGTCCTGTGTACGCCTCTTCTGGGTTTATTGAGAATCGTAGTGTATTGGATGTGATGTCAAGACGGAAGTATCACTTCAGTCATATGGAGATGATGATCACGCAGGGATTCAGAACTGGTTCTCTATTGTGTTGCAACCATCAGGATAATATGACAAGGTCATGATTATCCGATTCAAAGAGACTAGTTGCTGATATCCGATATGTGCTTCGTACGGGGCAGACACTATTCCAGCCCCAGGCCTTGCACGTGACATCTGATACTGGATCGCAATACACAATACTACGGTATACTACGCCTGATATAGATCATATATTCCAGTAAGAATATTTCTGGAGAATTGGGTAGGCATGGCGCTTTGCTAGAAGCCAACCTTGTCTCGTAAATCGGTAAAAATGTTGTACGAGGTACGCACGTGTTCGGATAGTCCGACGATCGTATTTACTGCCAACATATCCAGGGATCTCTTGGGTCGCTTCCCGAAGATTCACCGATGACGTATGATCCGAGCATAATTAATTTGGGATTAATTGCGGAGACACTTTATCTTGGATAAAGTACTATTTGAAGAGAGAGAAAGATTAATTTGGAATTAATTGATAAAAATAATATATTCGATATATTAAACGAAATTGGATTTCGAAGCGGAATTAAAATTAGATTTTAATTCGGGCAAACGAGTTAATTTAGAATTAATTTGTTAGCGACGTGAATAGTAATTTCGCTAGACTTAATTATTTAATTACGTCGCGACGAAAGTTCGTTAATTTGAAATTAGCGAAATCGAGCCCGGAGGTGTTTGCGGGCCCATTCGCGTTTCGAATTCGAGCGGGGCCCACAAGTAACATCGCTTGTCATTGATTAATGATAGATGTCAAAGTCTTTCATGAGTGACATGTCGTCACTATTCATGACACAAGTAGGTGGCCATTTATTGCAAATTTTGGAGCCAAAATTGGCTTTGACTTTTGGCAACCTAATACCGTATTTGGTATTTCTTTTTCTTATTCTCTTTCACGGTTTTAGAAGCCAAGAAATAAGAAAAGAAAAATCTCTCCTCTCTCTCTCCCAAATAGCCGAAACCAGCGACCATTTTCTTTCATTTTGGCGTGAGTTCCATTGAAGGATATACAAAGGATTTTGTTGCAAAATCTTCCTTTGAGCTAGCACTCTTCAAGGGATCATACAAGGTGATTAGGGAAACCTATTCAAGAGCTTGGGAAGACAAAAAAAAGCTTGGAGCATTGTGGATTGCCTTGGCCGAATCTTGGACTGCTTGGAAGAAGAAATTTCGTTCATCAACAAATCCAAATCTGATCGTTGTAAGTATGTTTTCGCCATATTTCTTCGTTATTCATTCGCATTTCTTTTGTTCATTTTGATCTTGGGACTAATTATAGAAACCAACATGAAGTGTTTAATAACATGTCATATAGCCTAGGGTGCCCACTCTTACATTTTCAAATGCCATAACATGTAGATATGCATGATATTCTAGTCATAAAGTATGATTTTATGTAATTTAAATGTTAACTAAAAATATGAGATGCATGCAAACGATTAATTGGTTTAAAGGTTTAAAAATTACGAATTCAAGTTTTAGAAACAAATGGACCTTATGAGAACATTATTTTCCTTGGTATACCGGATGGAAACCCGGACGTAAATTCGATAGCCGATTCCGAATAGACGGTAATATGGTCTGCACTCGGGATACAATACCACGTACCGTTGGAATAAATAATGTGCTTTTATCGATTAAATGGTTTAATGACATTTGGTTTATTCGTTGATTCAAAATTTTAAAACCTATTAGTGGACTAATAATTTAAGAGTTAAATTGATTAGATCTCTATAGAAACTTGATTAAATTAGTTTAATTAAGTTAATTGGTTAGTATAGACTAATCGGTATTAGTGAATAAAATTTTAAGAGTTAAAATTGGTTAGATCACTAAATCATCAACTAGTATTAATTAAGGTTATGACTTTAGCCGAGCATAATCTAAGATTCATAAAATACTAGCGAGATAGAAACCTTACACCTTTTAAATACTGAATGGGAGAGGGGTATACCACAATATTTCCCACGATCTCCATTATTATCCAGAAACGTGAGATTCAATAGGTGCCTCGAGACTGCTTTGCTTTCATCCCCTACAGATGGTGTCCTTTTTGGGTCAATATCAGGTTTGGATTCCGAAAGGATAGGGACTCTATATGTATCTGGTGATTTGACCTACCCTACAGCGGTACTTCACTACTTAAGTCCAATGGTTCCGAAATAATGGGTCACACTCACAAAGGAATGATTAAGTTGTTAATCACAGATTCCTTGATCAAAATAATGGTAGTTGATTAATATAGGAATAAGAGTTATTTCAGATATATTAATCAATTGAGAATGTCTCAGTCTATCATGCGAATACTTGACCTACCATACAGCGGCACTTATTTGTGGAATGATAGATAATCGTGACATAATAATTTTTTTGGTTTCTAATTCATTATACATTGATCATGCATCATGTTTAATTTTATGCCTAACTATTTGACAATTTTAATATGCGACGAATGAATGTTGAATGCGCGTTTATTATTTATTTCAGCCATGGCATCTGCAATTATCTCAATTCTCAAACAACAAGAAAAATTAACCGGGGATAATTATGTTAAATGGAAAAGTGACATTAATGCTATCTTGGTCTGCAAAGACCTTAAATTTTTCCTAATTGAGGAATGTCCTCATGAGCCAACACCAAATGCTGGTAGAACTGCACAAAATGCCTATAATAATTGGATTAAAGCTGATGAGAAAGCCCATAGCTATTTGATAGCATCCATGTCTGAGGTTATTAATGCACAGCATGAGCTTATGGCTACTGCATCAATGATTATGCAATCATTACAGAACATGTTTGGGCAACCTTCAGACCGGTAACAACATGAGGCAATAGTCTCTGTATTGACCGCTAGAATAAAGGAAGACACATCAGTCCGAGACCATGTGTTAAAGATGATGTCTCATCTTAATATGGCTGAAACCCATGGTGTACGTATCAATGTGAAAAGCCATGTGACAATGATCATGGAAACCCTTCCGAAGAGTTTCCTGCAGTTTAAAAGTAACTGTTCTATGAATAAATTGACTTTTACGTTGACTGAACTGCTAAATGAGCTCACCAATTACGAGTCTGTTATGAATGGTCCTCGTAGGTCCAATACTGAGGTAAATGTTGCCGAATCTTCTAAATCTGCAAAGAAGAATAAGAAAGGCAATTGGAAGGCAAAGGCAAAACCAATGAAAAAGAAGAACAACAAAAGCTCCAAATGAACTAATGCCAAAGGAAAATGTTTCCATTGTGAACAACAAGGACATTGGAAAATGAATTATCTGAAATACCTTGTAGAGCTTAAAGAGAAGAAGAATAGAGGTAAATACGATTTACTTGTCATTGAGTCTCTTTTGGTGGAGGATGATAAATCCATATGGATTGTTGATTCTGGTGCCACTAACCATGTTTGTTGTTCTTTGCAGCTACTTGACTCATGGAGGGACCTTGCTGAAGGTAGATTTACCATGAGAATTGGGACATGGGATGATGTTTTAGCAAAAGCAGTGGGAGATTCCAAATTAAAATTTAATAATAGTTATTTATGTTTAAATGGTGTGCTATATATTTCTGATTTTTGCAGGAATTTGATTTCTGTAACAAAACTTATGTAATGTGGTTTTTCTATTTTATTTAATAAGAAGTCAGTTATTATTAGTAGAAATGGATTAAAGATAAGCACGGGAAACTCTGAAAATAATCTATATGTATTAAGGCTGTTAATGCATGAATCATTGCTTAATACTGAAATGTTTAAGATTGAAAGATCTAAAACTAAACGGCAAAAGATTTCTCATGATGATACATATTTATGGCACCTTAGACTTGGTCACATTAACCTTGGATAGATAGACTAATTAAGAATTAAGTTTTAAATCAGTTAAAACTCGGTACTTTACATGTCTGTGAGTCATGTCTAGAAGGCAAAATGACCAAGAGACCTTTTACTGGAAAAGGGATAAGAGCCAAAGAAACACTTGAGCTAATACATTCTGACGTTTATGGACTGATGATTGTAAAATCACGAGGTGGTTTTGAATACTTCGTCACTTTCATTGATGATTATTCCAGATATGGGTATGTTTACCTAATGCATCACAAGTCAGATACATTTGAAAAGTTCAAAGAGTATCGTGCTGAGGTTGAGAACTAGTTAGGTAAAAGCATCAAAATTCTACGATTAGAACGTGGAGGAGAATACCTGGATAGAGATTTCGAGGAATTCTTAGTTGAGCATGGAATTGTTTCACATCTCACAGCACCTGGAACATCACAACAAAATGGTGTTGCAGAAAGGAGAAATCGGACCCTACTAGACATGATGAGATCAATGTTTAGTTATAGCACTCTACCTAGTTCATTCTGGGGGTATGCATTGCAAACTGCAATGTATATCCTGAATGTAGTTCCTTCTAAGTCTGTTCTTAAGACTCCCTTAGAGTTGTGGAATGGTCGAAAAGCTAGTTTGCGACATTTCCGCATATGGGGGTGTCCAGCACATGTGTTAAAGAACAAGACTACCAAGTTGGAACCACGTTCACCTTGTATGATTAAAAGGTCCATTAGTTATATTTGGACTTAATGGAATGATTTAAGCCCAATTTGGATCCAATCCAATTGACCTAAACCAACTTGGCCCAACCAAGCCCATTATGCCCAAATACAACATTTAAAGCCCAATTCTAAATTAAGCCCAACTAATTAAATTTCATAATTCCAAATTTCATAATTTAATTAATTAAAGTGTTTAGCCATGATTAATATTTTAAATTAACATTTCCAAAATACTAATCTAATCCATTAATCATCCATTAATTTGTTCAACTCATGTCCAACATTTTGAAACAAAAAATCAACTCATTTCATGCTCCATAGCTCACGGCATTCAAAGGGTTTTTTGTCCGATTCCGTTTTCAATCCGATTGAATCTGAAATCATCATTTCCCAAGTCTTTAAACTCATCCAATGATCAAAAGAACAAAAAATACCATGACTATTTAGGGCTTATTACATTCGGCCAAGCCAACTTTTTGGGCAAAAATTGATCCAATTAATTTTTCATGAAATTGATCATATATAACTCCAAGTTATCATCATTCAAGCATACTCAATCAATCAATTTTATCAAATCATGCTCAAATCGATTTTACCCAAATTTTACCCTAATATTTTTCATGCTCAAACTAGGCTCCATGATACCATTGTTGGTTTCTAAATTTGTCCCAAGATCATTCAAGCATAAAAAACATGTGAATACATAAAGAAGTATGGCGGAATCATACTTACAATGAGCGGATTATGGAAGTGTTGATAACAAAAATTTTTCCTCATTGTCCTTGTAGAAGTCACGGCCAAGGTCCCAATTTTTGAAGATGAATGAGCTCCAAGCTTTTGAAAGGATTCCAAGCTCTTAGAGTGGTTTCCCTATCACCTTGTATGATTCTTGTGTGTGTTAGCACTCTTGAAGATTTGCAACAAATCTTCTTCTTCCTCTTTGCAACTCACGGAAATGAAGAAAAGTGGAGAGAGTATATTTTTGCAAATGGGCGTGAATGAGAGAAAAATGAGATGAATGATGTGTTGACTTGTTTTGTATTTTATTAAAAAAAATCTAATAATCATTTACCAAATATTTGGTACAAGCCATCAACTTTAGGAAGTGTAAAAGGCAAGTCATCATCATTCTCATCAAAACCCATCACCAAAAGTAACTAAAGTGACAAGTGATGTGACAACTGATGTGACATGTGGGCCCCACTTGATTCAAAATCTGAGTGGGCCCGCAAACACTCCCGGGGTCGGGTTCGCTAATTCTGAATTAACGAATTTTCCGTTGCGACGTAATTAAATCAAATTTAATTAAATAATTATGCCAAGCAAAATCACAATTCACGTCGCTAGCGAATTAATTCTAAATTAACTCGTTTGCCCGAATTAAAATCTAATTTTAATTCCGCGTCGAAATCTAATTTCGTTTAATATATCGAATATGTTATTTTATCGATTAATTCCAAATTAATCGTTCTCTCTCTTCAAATAGTATTTTATCCAATATAAAATCTCTCCATAATTAATCCAGATTAATTATGCTTGAATCATACGTCATCGGTGAATCTTCGGGAAGCGACCCAAGAGATCATTGGATATGTTGGCAGTAAATTCGGTCATCGGACTATCCAAACACGTACGTACCTCATACTACGTTTTTACCGATTTACGAGACATGGTTGGCTTCTAGCAAAGCACCGTGCCTACCCAATTCTCCAGAAATATTCTTGATGGAATATATAATCTATATCAGGCGTAGTATACGTAGTATTGCGTATTGCGATCCAGTATCGGATGTCACATGCAAGACCTGGGGCTGGAATAGTGTCTGCCCCGTACAAAGCATATATCGGATTACAAGCAACTAGTCTCTTTAATCGGATAATCATGACCAAGTCATATTATCCCGATGGTTGCAACCATTTAGAGAACCAGTTATGTATCCCCGCGTGATCATCATCTCCATATGACTGAAGTGATACTTCCTTCTTGACATCACACCCAATACACTACGATTCTCAATAAACCTAGAAGAGGCGTACACAGAACCTGTTAAAGTCTTGGACGTCCAAAACCAAAGCGTATTGATTGTCGCAAGTACTAGCGATGCAAGTCTCAGGTTAAGACGAAATACACCTACCCTGATGCGGACTCCCATAGACACATAGTTATACTACCAATGGGATTCCGCGGGGTCTATCCAGAGCGAAGCTGTTTCCGTACCATCGGTAAAAACAACCTCCTATCACACTTGCATAAGTATCCAATACTTAAATATATGAGAGCTATGTTGTTACGCTTCCATAACACGCACAAGTGCAATACTAGTCTATTCCGCATTATCGATGTCCAATCTCGATAATACTACGACTATGGATATTTAATGATTAAACCTTTATGGATTGATACTGTCTCATATCTTATAATCCGGAACTAATCATAAGGACTTTTATCATTTATATATTTAAGTAATCAAATTACAAAATGATAAAATTCAATTTCCATTGCTACATAATTAATTTGTACAAAAACCACAATGTCTTTTACAAATAGTGACGTTGTGGGTCATAATTATCTAACAATTGGCGCTCATGTGGGACTATACAATCAATGTTAGCATAAAATCGTATAGTCTTTATCATATTGATGCATTGGTGCAAGGGGAAAATAGGTTGATATGGAGGTGTACTGGGGTGTATAGGCATCCGTATAGTAGTCAAAAAAGGCACACATGGCAGTTATTACGAAGATTAGCTGACAAGTTCTCGATGTCATGGTTGTGTTTTGAGGATTTCAATGAAATTCTAGATATGAAGGAGAAGAAAGAAGATAATGATAGGAATTGGCATGTAATAACAGAATTTAGGGATGCCTTGAGTGGGTGTTCTTTGACTGACATGGGTTGTAAGAGGTATCCTTTTACATGGTCTAACTGATGTTTTGGATCAAACTTGGTGGAGGAAAGGTTGGACAGATTCTTCTGCAATGAGGCATGAGAAAGAAGCTTTCAGAATGGTTACGCGCTGACTGTTGACTCATGGTGTTCCTATCATAGCCCAATAGTGATGGCTTTTAAAGAAAGAATATGTGGTCCAATGAATAATAGAACAAAGGCGAGGATGATTCACTATGAAAATAGGTGAGTAAGTACCACAAATGTAAAGAAATCATTACTAATGAATGGAAAGTAGGGGGTACATGGGAAAGTGAAGATGTTGTGCTAAGATTCCAATGTTCCGCAAATAATACGATGGCTCGACTGAAAGCTTGGGATGAGGTTGAATTTGGAGGAAAGAAAAAGGAAATGGAAGTGCTTATGGGAAAATTTATACGTTAATAGAGGTGTGAAGAAGCTGATACATTAATAGATGACGGAATAGAACTTAGAAATATGGAAGAAAAGATAGACCAAATGTTGAGGGATGAAGAGGTATTTTGGAAACAACGATCGAGGGTTGATTGGCTAAAATAAAGGGACACAAATATCACCTTTTTTCAACGGATGGTGTTTGAGCGCAAAAAGAAAAATCGGATCTGGGGTATTAAAGATTACCAGGGGATTTGGATTGAAGACGAGCTAAAAGTAGAAGATATTATGTGTGGTTATTTTAAAAAATTATACATCAGTTATAATCCCACCCAGCAGCATATAGAAGGGGTTACACAAGTAGTTAGCCCTCGGATTACAAAGAAGATGAATGATAAGCTAGGAGAGACATTACGAAGAAGAAATTTTGAAAGCTTTGATGCATATGTGCCCAACTAAATCTCCAGGGCCTGATGGACTGCAAGCGATCTTCTTCCAGAAGCATTAGGGGATTGTAGAGCACGGAGTGGTAAATACATGTCTGTAAATTCTAAATAGTGGAGGAGATATTACGCCGTTAAACCATACGCATATTGCGTTGATCCCAAAATTTCCTAAGCCCAAAAAGATGACAGAGCTAAGACCGATCAGTTTGTGCAATGTTATTTATCTGATTGTGGCGAAATCTATAGCAAACAGACTTAAAGTTCTTCTGCATCAGATTATATCACCAACTCAAAGTGCCTTAATCTCTGGGAGATTAATTACTGACAATATTATTATAGGGTATAAGTATTTGCACAAGATTAGACACGCAAAAGGGAAGAAGAATGGGTTGGTAGCTTTGAAGTTGGATGTGAGCAAGGCTTACAATAAAGTGGAATGGGGATTTTTGGAGAGGGTAATGTCAAAACTGGGATTTGAGGGAAGCTGGATTCGGCTGATCATGGGTGCATTACCACATCATCTTTCTCGGTTATCATCAATGGGACAGCCATGGGTTTCTTTCAGCCTTATAGGGGGCCTAGATAGGGGTGTCTGTTATCTCCTTACTTGTTAATTTTGTGTGCGGAGGCCTTTTCACAGCTCATGAATAATGCAGAACAACAAAAGCTTTTCCAGCCTCTGAAATTCAATAAAGACCTCACGGTTTCTCATCTGTTATTCGCTGATGACAGCCTGATTTTTTCCAGAACAGATGTAGGGGACTGTAAGAATCTGAAGGAAATTTTTGACAAGTATGTAGAGACTTCAGGGCAGATTTTTAATTTTGATAAAAGTTCGATGTTCTTCAGTGGCAAGACGAAACCTGAGGTGGTATAGGCAATTAAGAATATTTTCAGATTAAACGTGGTGTCGCGTTATGAGAAATATTTGGGATTACTCGCAATGGTGGGTAGGAAGAAGACGAGTTTTTTTAATGAGGTCAAATTAAGAGTGATTAGTAAGATTTCAAACTGGCAATCCAAACTTTTCTCGACTGAGGGAAAAGAAGTGCTAATCAAAGCAGTGGCCCAGACTATTCCCGCTTATGCGATGAGTGTGTTCAAATTACCGTAAGGAGTCTGTGATGAAATTCAAAAGGCGACAGCGAGGTTTTGGTGGGGGTCGTCAAAGGAAAGAAGGAATATATATTGGGCCCAAATAGAAGAAGTTGTGCCACTCAAAAATTAGAGGAGGTTTGGGATCAAGGAATTATCTAGCTTTAATCAAGCCCTAGTAGCTAAGTAAGGATGGCGAATGATGCAAACCCCTGAATCTCTTACAACAAGGATTCTAAAAGCACAGTACTTTAAGAATTATGACTTTCTGAATGCAAAATTAGGCTCCAATCCCTCATTCATTTGGAGAAGTTTCCCATGGGGAAGACATGTGTTGGGGAAAGGGTTGAGATGAATAATTGGAAATGGACAGAGGGTTAAAGTGTTCAGTGACAATTGGATTCCAAGACCTGAGACCTTCAAGCCGATCTTCAATGTTGAGATAGACAGAACAACAGTTGTGGCACACTTGATTAGGAATAATCGATGGAATGAGGAGGTGATAAAGCAGAGATTTCAAGACTTAGACGCATTAGAGATTATGAAAATTCCTTTGCCTAGAAGGCCGCAAGAAGATGAGAGAATATGGCATTTTGATAAGAGAGGGATGTACTCGGTGAAGAGTGGGCATCAAATCGCGCAACGAAATAAATATCAAGCCTCTACCAGTAGCTACGAAAGTGGGAATCACTGGAGTTTGATTTGGAATAGCATTCTGCCTGCTAAGGTAAAGATTTTTATGTGGCGGGCTGCTAAAGACTTGCTACCTACAATTTAATTTGTGGAAGAATAAGGTATTGGAAGAACCTAAATGTCAGTGGTGTAATTTTCAATCTGAATCAGTCTCTCATGTGTTGTTTGAGTGTCAGTTTCCTAGGAAAGTTTGGAAACTCACCCCTTTTGCAGAGTCTCTTAAGAAAATTTCAGGCTTAGATATCCTAAGTGTGTTAGAGAGAATGATTAAGCATGTTGAAGGAAATGGACTTGATCTGCTTATGGCGACTCGTCATTTCTCTCTTTTTGAACATAAGCAAGAAAACCCTTAGAGGGTGCTTCTTAGAGCAGAAATATTGATAGAGGGTAGCAGAAGTTTGGCCGAACCAGTAGTGGCAGAAGAGAGCAGGATGAAGATAGGTACCGGGAGAATTTGGGAGCCTCCGCCGAATGGATGGGTTAAGTTAAACACAGATGCGGCCATTGATAGACAAAACCATCTTGTAGGATTAGAAGTTGTAATTAGAGATAGTGAAGGTGGAGTCGGGGTTGTGGCAAATAAGAGTATCAGTTTTTTTTGGGGATATGGAGACTGCGGAAGCAGAAGCCATCAATTTTGGACTACAAGTGGCAGAGGAAATAGGGATAAATAGCATGATAATAGAATCAGATTGTCAACAGATATTGGATTTAATCAGTAACAGGGAGGACACTAGAAAAGAGATTTTCTGGATTATTAATGAGATAAAGGAGAAGCTAACACGCTTAATGGGGGTCTCGATATTTTATACTTTTAGAATTTGTAATGGTCTTGCCCATGAGGTAGTAAAAATAACCGTTGAGACGTCTTGTCCTGTTCAGTGGAAGGATGATTTGCCTTCAAATATCAAATGTATTATTGACTCTTTTCAATGATGAATTTAATTTTTTCTATTTCAAAAAAAAAATATCTGCTAGCTTGGTTTAGCAATTGGAGAACGAAAAATGTATCAACTAGGATATGGTGACAAATGCTAGAAACTTCAATACCATCAAATATCACAAGGACACTAAAAATTCAGCACCCAGTTGAAGTAATTAAAGCATACTTAACATCCGTTTAATATAACTTTTCTAATAATTTTTCAAATAAAACTTCAGTAGAATTTTTATTAATAAAATTTTTAGAAATAAAACTTACTTGATTATGAATGGAAATTTTTATTAAAAATTATAAAATTACTTTATTACACAATTTTTGAAATTTATATTATGAAAAAAATGAAATAAAAAAATATATATTATAAACAAATTAATTATTTTAAAAAAAAAAAAAAAACTTTCTAAACTCTACTCTCAAATACTCAAATTTGAAATTTTTACTAATACAGAATATTTTTTTAATCCTCAAAAACTATACTTAAAATACAGTCAAACATTACCTAAGATTATGAAAAGAGCTTTTTAACATTAATTTTTTTTTTTTTTTATCTCTACTAAAAATCATATCAAACAAACACTTAGTATTGACACATATTTTAACTTGCTGCAATATTTAACATAGAGCAATTCATACATTTGCATAAGATAGATAACTTGATCAATCTCCTATGTCAGGAAAGCAAGGATATTAGCTTCTGCATATGCCCAACCAGGAGCTCTACACAAAAGGAGTCGCAGCAAAATGTCTGTCATAAACTAAATAAGAACTGCGCAATCAGGATTGACAAACCTGTATAAACCGCCCTGAGAAACTTAACCTACATAACATTAATATTAATATCGGGAGTGACTACCACCGTCCTTTGCCACTTCCATCGCTTCCCTTCCCCCAAGAGCTTCCAGCTGTTTTGCCCCAACCTCCACTGCTTCCTTCTCCAGCATCTTTTGACTGACCTCCATCAGTGGCGGCTTTTGATTGATTCCAGGAATTCGGTTGATCACAATCACTGCTTCTGTTTCCTGAAACTGTTCCACCACTCACCTAATCCCTTGTTCCAGCCACCAACTTTGTCATTAGGACCTTTAGTTTCGTTTTTAGAATCGTCACTGCCTTTGTCTCCTCTACCTGTCCCACTGTTCCAACCTGATCCTAGGCTACCCCATCCCTCAGGTTGAGGGCTCCAGCATGCTCCCTTGTTCCATCCACCACCTTGGTCACTAGGTCCTTTACCTTCATTTGTAGTGTTAGAATTGTTCCAGCCTGAACCCTGGCAGCTCCAATCACCAGCTTGACTGGATCCACCGTTTCCAGATTTCCAACTCCGCCACTGGCCCTTATCACTACCTCCTCCTTGGGACCAACTGCCAGCACCATCATTACTTCTAGACCATTCACCACTATTCTTGGCTCCTTGGTTACTGTCAAAGGACTCGTAGTCACCTGAGTCATTATTGCTCCAACCACCACCTTGATCTCTCCTTCCACGGCCTCTACCTCCAAATCCTCCTCTATCCGAACTGTCCCTACCTCCAAACCCTCCTCTGTCAGATATGCCTCGACCTCCATAATATCCCGTCAGATCCGCCTCGACCTCCAACCCTCTGTCAGATCTGCCTCGACCTCCATAGCCTCCCCTGTCTGAGTCTGATCTGCCTCGACCTCCAAAGCCGCCTCTGTCTGAACCCACTCTACCTCTAAAGTTCCCACCACTATTCCTATTATTAAAAGGTTCGGGTTGATCTTCACTTTCAGAGTTCCAGTCACTTCTCTTTCCCCAACTAGATTCCTGGTTTCCATCGTTGGATCCTGAGTTCCAATTTCCATTTTTGCCCCATTTAGAGTCATTGCTCTTCCCATTTTCAAAAAAAAAAAAAAAAAAAAAAAAAGAAGTCATTGCTCTTCCCAGCACCACTTGAACCGGAGTTCCAGTTACTTTTCTTGCCCGAACCAGAACCATTATTTCCATCCATGTCACTAGATCCAGAATTCCAATTGCTTTTTTGACCCCAATTAGTATCCTTGTTTCCGCTGTTCAAACCAGTTGCTTGGTCTCCCGTGCCACCAGTTTCTTTATTTAAGCTCCATTCTTTGGTCTGACCAGATCCAGTATCAACCCCAGAAGCATTTGGTTCCTTCCAACAATCTGCCCCATGTACATAAGAAGTCCTGGCGGTATCTTCCTAGTCATTTTTCCAATTCGATGGGTTACCAGATGATGATCCTTTGCTATTCCAATTGTTTCCTAGACCTTTATTCCTACCTGAAGCCTGTTCAAATGATTCTCTGCCATATTGAACACTATCTCCTCGGCTACCTCCATGGCAACCTCCTGGGCCCCATCTCCCACCTGATCCAGGACCTCCATCAAATGCTCATGGCTTCTCCTGATTGTCTTGTTGATCAGCTTGTTTACTCCACGAAGAGCCTCCATCTCGATTGCCCCATGATGATCCTCCCTTGCTTTTTCTTTGTTGTTGATCAGGTTCTTTACTCCACGAAGATCCTCCATCTTGCTTGCCCCACGAAGAACCTCCGTCTTGCTTGCCCCATGACGGTCCTCCATCCAATTTTCTTTGTTGTTGATCAGGTTCTTTACTCCACAAAGACCCTCCATCTTGCTTGCCCCACGAAGATCCTTCGTCTTGCTTGCCCCACGAAGAACCTCGGTCTTGCTTGCCCCACGAGGAACCTCCATCTTGCTTTCTTTGTTGTTGATCAGGTTCTTTACTCCACGAAGATCCTCCATCTTGTTTTCTGCGTTGTTGATCAGCTTCTTTACTCCATGAAGATCTTCCATCTTGTACATCTGAAGGACAAGCTCTACCTTGTTTATTCCAAGAAGATCCCCCATCAGCACCAAATGTCTTTGGTTTGTTCCAAGCATTTGTCTGATCCTGATTACCCGGATCATCTTTCTTCCAGTCTTCCTTCATCTGCATTTTCTCCTTTCTGTTGGGTCGGCCTCCAGATGTATTTCCCCAGCTTACAGTTGTATTTTCTGTGGCAGATACTGACTTACTCCAGTCAGACTTGTTTCCACTTGAACCATCTTTACTGTTACCCCATGAATCCATTTTATTTTTCTCAGTGGCTACATCGCCCCAACAGCTGGTGGAGTTTCCAATAATGTCCTTCCCTTTGTCACATGCATCTTTGTTTTTACCCCATGCGGCTGAAGCAACATCTGAAGAGTCAGCAAAAACTTTTGCATTACCCCAGTTGTCTTGAGAATTCTCCAAAGAGCCTCCTGCATCTCCATTGGGTGCTTCTGCTTTATCCCAGCCCCCAGATGCACCACTATCAGATGCAATATTTTTTAAAGCAGCTTTGTTCCAACAGTCTTCATTCTTCCCCTCGGCTGCGGCTAAACCCCAGGATGAATTTTGATTTGAAGTCACCTTACGACCCCAAGCTGAATCCTCATCTAAAATTATGACCAAAGAACATGAACCAGCTTTCTTGTGTGATGAATTCTAGGATATAACATACTTTCCAGCCTACATGGTGCATATGCCATACCATTATTTGCAATATTGTCACCAGAACCAAATGCATTTGCCGGATTGGAATATGCATGAAGCTGCAACCCAAAAAATATTCATGGTATTAACTTTTTTTGACATATTTATTTGTGTGCACGAGCACATGCATGACAGTGACAGTGAGTTCAGCGCAAACCGAAGTTCCAGCGGCAGGGAAACTTGGCCAAGAGCTCCTGCAGAAAAAGCCGCATCAGATAACAGGCATCATTCATCAGGAAGAAACAAAAGAAGAAAACTTTGAATCAAAGCCACTAATTAGTTACACTTACAAAAGACAAATCCATTATGACGACTCATGCAAGAGGGTATTAAACATCAATATATCATGTGTTTAATTCAGTTCAAACTTCAAAGCAATTCAAAACAAGTTATAAACTCAAACTAATGCCTTATCCTAGTACAATGGACCAGAATGAATTCAAGTTTTATTATAATATTGTTACAACGTACTTAATTATAATATTATTACTTTATTGTCTGCAAGAAACCTGATGGTTCCCAGTATGAGTCTGGTACAGAGTTAGCAACTTTACATTTCTTTAAAATATGTTTAAATACGCCCAGCCATAATGTTGTTAAAGGTGCAAGGCGCCTATGGCGCAAAAGGTCCTAGGGCCCAGGTAAGCGCCTCAAAGCGCAAGGCGTGTGCTTGATGAAGGTGAGGCGCAAATTGTAAAAAATATATATATAAATATCCAGTCAACAACAATAAAGAGAAATCATTTAAAATATATAAAAAAAACAATTATAATAATACAAATACTGATAATACAAATTAATGTATTTGTCAAAATTTAAATCTCACCCCAAAACTTATCTTAATTTATTAAAGAAATGTTATATAGCTTGATTTCGGGTTGGGTGGGTAAATTCGGGTAGGGGTTTTCTCACACATTTTTATGAGGCACGTACCTAGGCACATCTAAAAGACACGTGCCTTTGTGCCTAGGCGCACGCCTGATTAAGGTCGTTTGGCCTGACCCTTCATGAGACGCAATGGTCTGAGCCTGAGCCTGAGGCGCGCCTTTGACAACTGTGCTCAGCCATTCGATGAATCTAACTAAGAATGTTTCTAATGATGATGCAACATCTTAACAAAAATGTGTGTATATAAAAGGATCCCCAAATTCAGATTAATAGTAATCCAGATGATACAATGGTCTGAGGGTTTCTCACACATTTTTATGAGGCATGTACCTAGGCGCATTTAAAAAACACATGCCTTTGTGCCTAGGCGCGCGCCTGATTAAGGTCATTTGGCCTTACCCTTCATGAGGCGCAATGGTCTGAGCCTGAGCCTAAGACGCGCCTAGGTGTGCCTGAGGCGCACCTTTGACAAATGTGCCCAGCCATTCGATGAATCTAACTAAGAATGTTTCTAATCCAGATGATACAATGGTCTTGTCTTAACAAAAATGTGTGTGTATAAAAGGATCCCCAAATTCAGATTAATAGTATACGCAAGTGTAAAAACTACACCAAGTAAATTATAACCATTGTAGTGAGACAATAAAAAATTACACCTGCTTCAATTGCAGAAATTCAGACAAGTAATATGTTATTTTCTGGGAGTTTCACACATATTTATCTTACCCAATTGATGCTAAAAATATAATTATGTAAGAAAGACTCCGTTATTATGATTAACAAAGACTCCGTTATTATGATTAACAACACAAAGCATGAGAAATTTTCCTTTAGATGAAATTTAATTCCCGATGCCTATGTCTTGCTGAATCTTACATGAATTCAACACCATCTGCAATTTACCCAAGGTATGCATGACAAACCTGAAATAATTAACAAGCTAATCTAAATCATTTGTCCACTAAAAATTGAATCAGGCATCACCATGAGATCACAGACAGTAACTTTAAAATGATGCAGAACAATCAAAATTAACTATAATAAGAACAAGCAACACAAATGTTTGCAAGAACCGGCAAAGGTCCACTTTGGATTTTTGCATTTAATTGTTATCTAATCAAGACATATCGAGCATAATGACGTGGATTGTCAAAAACTGAAATCAATCCTACTTTACCTTTCAGCAGATGTGCCTCCAGTATTCCACTTATCACCTTCTGCTGAGGTTCCTGCTCCACTCATCCAATCTTTTCCCCAAAAAAGGAACCAAAGAAATGGAAAGAAAAAATAAACATCAAATCTCGCAAGTCAAAGAAGAAACTCGTATTATGTATGAAACTAAATAATGTAATGTAAAATAGAAAATCCGTATCTTAAAAAGAGATACCAACCTCCAGAGCAACCGTCAGTTCCCAGTGGATCAAATGGTTTAAAAGAACCAGACCCTTGATTGCCACTTTTGAACAAGGAGGACAGTACATCAGAACCATATGCAAATATCACAGAAAACAAAGGTATTTATTATCTGCACTAGTGCATTGACAACAATTCGCAGTTATGGAGATTGTGTAACTTGTAGAGGTGGCAAAGCTCTTCCCACGAACCTCAGAAAGGTGCTCACCCTTAACTGCAGACACATCAATATATCTAGAAGCACTAGAAAGAAAATATGTTGCTTATTCACCTCACGATTAGATGCTTATTTACCTGTAAAAATCTTCTGCTGAGAATCAAGCTTCACAATAACATCTGAATAACGTATAGCTAACACACGACAGAGATACCCCTTTAAAGGACCCACTCGGATTCTTAATGTTTGGCCAACTGCAAACATTCCATCTTTATCTCCTTGTTTGACTGCATTTAAAATAATCAATAAGTTAGAGCAAGGTTCGAAAACTCGGTGTGCGGTGTGAGGCGGTCCCTCGCGTGAGGCGAGGCGGACAGCCTCGAGGCGGTCGAGGCGACAGCCTCAATCCGAACACGAAAAAAACTAAAAGCAATAAATAATCTACAACTAATACATAAAAGAATCTATCAAAATTAAACAAAATGAAATATAATAAAATATGTTCATGAAATAAAATGACCGCTAATCTCTGAATAGACTATTATTTGTGTTTAATAACATAAAATGTGGGTATGAAGTGTCATCCTTCAAAAGGTCATCATCATATATAATTTCTATCATAAATAAATTCATTAATAATAAATTATAATTAATAAATATATATAATAGTGAATGATTATTTTTAGTGATAATTATTTTGCCATTTTCGGCTAAGCATTGAGGAGGTCGAGCTACTCTGTTAATATGGTTAACAATACTGCCAGGATTTTCTGTACCTTTTTAGTCTATAAAGAAGCTCAAGTTGAGACTCTTTGTCCCTACTTTCAGTTTCCTTATATTTATTTTTATTTTTCTTTTAAAAATAATGACTTCACGGCTTTTGGGTTGAGGCGTCCGCCTCAAACCGCCTCGACTCGAGGCATCATGAGGCGGGCCGCCTCAGGCCTTTGAGGCGGTCCTATTGAAAACTCGGTTTGAGGCGACAGCCTTGACGCGCCATAGCTGCGAGGCGGCGCCTCAAGGCGCGCCTCAGATGGAGTTTTTAAACTATGGGTTAGAGATGAATCAACTTTGGCAACTACAGAATCAGCTTACAACTGCATCACTAAACACTTCTAACATACATTCACTGTTATGTTCCCTCGCTTGCCACGATTTCTTAGGCGATAAAGGAGACTTCAAAGAAGATGGGAATTCTTCAAAACCTGAAGCACCAAATCCACCACCCTGTGACAAGGGGATAAATCATCTTGGAGAAAATTAGAGTGAAGGATCCGACACAAAATAATGAGAACAGTATCCCAAGACAGTTATTAAGACTACAAACCTTTCCATCACAGACATCAACCTTTATCTTCTCACAAAGTTGGACTTAGAGCAGAAATAACCACCATTTTCTGTCTCATTTTCATCATATAAGAATATGATCCCTCTGTAGATTTTCTTAACAATACCTTGCCTATCCTGCAAAGTGAGATAAAGTAGTTTTACGAATTTACACCTTTAGATACATACCCACCATATCAAAAGAACACATATGAGATCCTAATTCCAGTTAGTGTCGAACCTTAGATGGACCTTCTGAAACCCTGACAGTATCATTAAGGGATATGGTCTTCAGGGACTGATCTAAAGCAGTAAATTTCATGTCAAAGGGCCCATTCTTTAATATGCGCCGTTCAACAGTTACTACAGCAGGTCCTTTGGAACCATCTTTCAGAATCTGGAACATTAAATAACAGGTAATGGCCAACAAGACAAAGATGAAAGCGATATCCTAAACTGTATACCTTGTAATGATCACCTTTCTCCATGCTTACAATAAGACCAAAATCTTTTCGGCTGCAATTGCAAAGAATATGAATTGCAATACAGATCAATATCCATAGGCAGAGGTAAAAATTTTGTTATGTCAACTAAGTCTATAAATGTACTTACCCAAAACATACAAGTTCATACAGTTCGAAGCTATTATCCGGGCTAGATACTGATGAGCCCTCTCCTTTATCACCCCCCTTTCCAGTGGTTTTGGTTCGTTTTTTCTTTCGTTCACCATAAAGCTGTGAAAGCCACTCCAAATCAGCAGATTCATTGTTCTCAGAAGGCTGAAACTTCAGGACCTCCTCTTTAGAAGGCACAACACCCCAGCAGCTTAACGAGTCAATAGATACTTTCTTGTATAAATATCCATCCTTGAGCATCATACCATCAAGATTCTCAAAAACCTTCCCTGTATCACGGTCACGCTTATATTGAATGAGAGGACGGAACTCCCTGCAGAGGTGAAATGTAAATACACTATCAAGGAATATTAAATCCCAAGTTTGAACAGAAAGATAAGAGATTAGCGCAAATTACTCCAGTTCACTTGGGCTTATCAGTCTTGGCGCTGCAATGGCAGTTTTTTTTATAGCGACTCCCCCACCCTGAAATGATGAAAAAAATGATTTCCAGCAGACCATTTGTTGCACAACAGCTATGAAGGAACAGAATGTCATATCACACTAGTCAGAAAACACAAACTCCCCACAGAGAACTCTATGGCCATGCGCTCAGCCTAAATTTGAAATAAACCAATGCACTTGTGATAGGAAATAAGGAAACAGTGATTAAATGAGGGAGGCAGTACTAAGTATACTTCCATTCAAAATAGAAACTGGAAAATTGCAATAGCCAATCTCAATATTACTTGGTGATTAACTGCAAAAACCCAAAATTTTTGTATCATCTTCCACATTCTAGCCACAAGAGAAACAAGAACAACTTTTTCTTTCAGACCCTCATGGCAATCACTGTTGACTGCCACACATTTTGAAATCATAACCCTAATTTGGACGGATTTCATACCCTAAGCTTAACCTAACCCCAATTTTACATAAACAACCCTAAGTTTTTCATCAAATTGACCATCTAGAAACCTTCCCTCTTATTCAAACAACAATTCCCTATGATCAATTTGTCCAAATTTTCCCAAAATCAGAAATCCTCAAATTGACCTAAGACCCTAATTTTGAATTCTCTTCCGGCCAAGGAATTGGCTAGAGCTAGGCTACCGCCCAACTAGCACCTAGCGTATTTTAGAACATTGGTAGTTGTTTACTGGTAGTTCTCAATAATAGTATCATCTAGGGTGTGCATGAGTCGGGTTGGGACTCAACCCACCCAACCCACAAACAGTGAGGGTTTGGAAAAATCCAACCCGACCCAACCCGCAAATAGATACAACCCAACCCAACCCGCATATTTTCGGGTTGGGTCTGTTTGGGTTATGCGGGTTGGGCTTTTGGCCTAATTTCAAATTAAATATTAAAATAATTCATAAATAGATTTACTTAAATATTAAAAAAAAACAGCAACATAACAAGTTAATAAAGTAGGATTAATGCTAAAACATCACACATAGTCAATTTCACTAAGTTCATCATCTAAATACATAATTAAATTAAAACTACATAATTAATATATAGTTAATCACACTAAGTATGATGCAAAAACAATATATAGAGCTTGACCAAGAGTATAGGGTTTTGTTTTGTTTCTTTTATAGTGTTATTGTCAGGGTTAGATATGTTAAAAAAATGAAAAAAAAATATTTAATAAATATACGCGGGTTGGGTCAAAAAAATTTCAACCCAACCCAACCCGCAAACCCGAGCGGGTTGACAATTTCTACCCAAATGGGTTGAATTAATTTACCAACCCAACCCGCACCAAACCCACGTGGGTTGCGGATTGACCCACGGATCGGGCTGGGTTTGCACACCCCTAGTATCATCAAATCAAACCCAGTCAATTGATAGAGCACCCATCAACTTGGACTCCTTGCTAGCATCATCTACTGTTAAGATCTTTTACAGCGAGTCAATAAAGTTTCCTAGAAGCAGCTTGACAAAGAAAACCCTCAAGAGGAACCTAACACTAAATTTGCCCAGTGAATTCTTACCAATATTTTTCTAGCCAGAAAAACAAAAGAATAAATAATAATAATAATCTACCATGTTGTTGCTTTATCTGGCCCTTTCACCAAGACTGCTATCATGTAAATCATCATGAGAAAAATCATAAAAGCAAACTTCTGCAGAATTAAATCTTTTTACAAATTTCGCTGCCAATGCTTGAAAATCAATTCTCGGGATCAGCTTCACAGTTGCTATTTTCCGCGCATTGTTCACATACACAACCTACAGGAAAACATTTAACACGAGAAGATCACCAAAATCAACCAGAAAGAAACTCAATCCTAAAGACCACAACGTCTAACCTGTGCCAAATCCCCCTTATATTTCCCATTCTTTACATAGGCCCACATGCCCTCAGAAACTTCATTGTGTTTAATTTGAGAAGAGAACAGATGAGAGACTTCATTTTTTGGAACCGGGGCCAATCTAGAATAATATATACCAGAAAGTCCTTTACATGCCTGAATTGTAAATGAAATGCCAAGCTATAAGTTTTCTGCTGAGTGATGGAATCAATAGTAAATGCATCTTAAAAACAATACAACAGCCATTAAAGAGAATGTAATTAGACCGTTGAATAAAATAATAATAGGGTATCACCAACATCGAATATGTCAGGCAATACCTCATTAATATCACATTGCTTGTTAGCTTCAATGTAAACAAAACCCTTTCTGCGATCAACAGCAAATGCAGATATTATTTGCAGCTTGGAACCAAGTGACTGCATATCAACAAACTTCTGCATAAGACAAAAAGCCAATTGCCTCTCGCGTCCGACCTACAACCAACAAATTACAAGAGGAACACAAATGGACGGAAAGACAAGGGAGTATAGGTAAAGGAACTGATCCAAAAAATGACTGAAGAAATTATTAAAACAATATTTAGTTATTTACTTTATCTACCATGCATTTGACTTTCCAGATAGTTGGATCATTAGGACAAGGCATATGAAAATCTCTTTCCATCAATCTTTTAGCTTCATAGTCATCTTCAGCATATCTAATAAATTCACTAGAACGTTTTTTGTAGCGCTCTTCCATCATTTTGTCAAATTCTTCCTCATCCATCTCCTCTTCTTTGGGAATGAATGGAAGGTTATGAGCTTCTCGCATTTCATTATTCGCTTTTTGCTGTGCTTCAAATATTTCTTCCATAAAATCTATTTCGGTGATGAAAAGAGAAGGATCAGCTTAAGATATTGATCATATTAGACAATGCAACATAAACCAAACCTTCCTCAGACATAAGATTATAATAATATTAATAATAAATAAATAAAGACAAACCAATTCCACCAAAGGGTACCTTAATATGCCAAAGAACAAAAAGAAAAATTTAAACAATATCAGTCGAGGAGAAGTACAATATCATGCATATTACTTTTCCTTTGATTTTGATCTAATGTAACCATGTGAAAGCACTGATGTTGTTCAACATTTCACAAACACCCACCCAATCATCACCATTTTTAACTGAAAAGTCCAAAAAGACCATTGAAAGGCCCCACAAACCACAAAACAAACAAAATGCAAAACTGCAAAACAATCTAATAAACAAGTGAATGGGAGAATATCCTCAATCATGATAATTTTCACCAAACAGCCTAATAATCCCATAAAAAGAATTGTTGGAACAAAGAAATACAATTAAAGTGACAAAAGAAAACAGACCCAACACAACAAAACCATTTGACAAACAAAAACAATACTGGAACAACAATTAAGACACCAAACCTTAAACCTATATGCAGACTAACAAAATAACTACATTTTCAGCAGCAAAGGAGTATCTCAAACCAACAAACAAAAGCCTAGAAAAAAAAGGGAAAAAAACAGAAACGTACATGCAGGATCAAAACAAAGGAACTAAAAAAGCATCCGACACTTAAAACCCCTAAATAATGATAATTCTAACCAAAACAAGCTCGGAAACCCTAACAAAATCCACATAAAACACAAGCACAGAACATGCAAAACGTAAAATTAACAAATTACAAAATAATTAAACAAACGATCTTCGATATACCGTCATCGTCGAACACGCTGTCGTCACTCACGTCGTCCTCGTCCACCTCCTCCTCGTCGTCGTATTCCACGTCAGCGGCGTCTTCGAAGAACTGAAGAACACCGCGGTCTTTCCTCTTCCTGCCCTGAGACTCGTCGCCGCTTCCGGCAACGGCGCCGTTTCGCTTCTTCTTGCCGTACGCGTCCTTGCCTACGGCGACGGCCTTGCCTTTGTCGTTCGCCATTTCTAGGTCACAATGCGAGGGTTTTGCGAGAAATTGAAACTCAAAATACCATCACAGAGACGATATTTTGAGAGCGAAGAGAAATTAGCTGTTTGGTTTGCACTCGGGTTGTTACTGTACTGACTGTGGACTGGGAAAGTGAAACTAATAAGTGCAGGTCATCATTTGCTTGTTAAGATACGTGTCAATACCCTGGTGATTTTACGCTCTTAACCCTTGTTTTGTTTTGTTTTGTTGTGTTGCATTTTTTTTGGTTAATTTTATATTTTTATTTGAGAGAGAAAATAAATAGTAATTTTGCGCTTTGCACAGAAATTGAATGGTGTTGTATGTAATATCAGGATCTGGATCCGTTTATGGATCTAGGTAAATCCAGACCCGCATCCGGATAAAAATCAACAAGAGTCAGTTATTTTTTTACACGCATGGTGTGTTTGGTGCTCTGTTACTAAAGTAGAATACACCGCATTATATTAAGGATATATCCGGTATTGTAATTTGACGTGTGATGAGATATAACATTATATTTGGGTCAAAAAAATTTAAATATTTGGTTAATGATGAGATTCAAAAACTAATAGTAATTTTTGTGATGAGTATTGCAATTTTTATGTTGTTTTATTAATTAAAAAACAATCATTGGTGATTGTTGAAAATCTGTAAATATTAGCTATTTGAGTCATATTTGGTACCATTAGAATACTCATCTCCAGCTCTATGCAATGATAACAATGCCACGGCATTAGAGTTTTCATTTTTCGTAGATCTATAGTTGAAGTTTTATATATCTAATGGCTTTAACGGTAAATCTAAGGAGATTCAAATGCTCTGAAGCCAATGATATTGGTATTGTTGCGTAAAGATATATACGAGGATTCTAACAGTATTAAATATACAAAAAATTTATCAGAACATGTCAGTGGTGGGTGAAGATAGTGGCAGTTCATAGTTGTCGACGGTAGGACATGGTGGCTGCCGATGAAAACAGTGATCGGCGGTAATAAAAAATTAATTTATTAACTAAAATAAATTAAAATAATTAAAATGAAATAAAAATACATTTAGGTGTAGGTGATACTATTTTGCTTAGAATTATGCTAGCAAATTAACCAGCATGCTAAAAATTGATTTCTTCCCTGATTTTCACATAATTCATTTCATTCTTTAACACGAGTGTTCTAATTTTGAGAATATTGAAACACTAAACCTTGAATCAATCTAACTTGAACATCAGAGTATACTTTTCAGGTATTCATGTTCTTGAAGATTCAGAAAATACATAAAGATCAAGATTCATTGCGAGAGATTCAAATTTATAGAGATGCTCGTATGATTTAATGCTAATGATTATCAAGATCTAAATTATTCCTACTTATGATAATGATTATATAAGATACTGATGTTTTTAAGCAATAATTTAGGGCACGTCTATAATACCCCTTGGGTATCACATACCTAGGAACCGTTGGATTCACCTTGGTGAATCCAACGATCAGATTTAATAATTAAAAAATAATTAATAGGTAAAAAAATAATAATCGGTAAACACTTTTTTAACCAGACACACACATATAAGTTTCATATTCTCTCTCCACACTCAACTCACCTCTTCCTCTTTTTAAAACCATTTAATCAGAGCACATGCACCTCCACATGCAAAGATGCTCAATCACTAAAAGTTTAACCATTTTAGCACGTTGTGGGGGCCCGCCTCCATAATTTCAGTTCCTATTCCAACAGTAAAGTGGCCACTCTAAAAACTATATAAAGAAGCATAATTCATAAGTTCAGGGGATCCAGTCCGGAGGGAAACTCAAGCATTCTAATATTAAGCTCTAAACACTATTTACCCTTTATACACCGAACCACCGCCCTCACGGCAGTCCACGAAGATCAAGGTGACCTCTGACCTTACTATTCCTCATTTATCGCTCGTACTGACTTGAGCGTCGGAGCGCCTACGACGCCCACCACACCGTTGGGTAGAGGCTCTCCGCTCACTCTATCTTCGTTTTCAGGCTCGCTAGTGCCCCATACTATAAATTCTCGATTGTGGACTTCGGACGAAAACCAGCGTCTATATATAGTAACTGAAAGGTCTTGTGTGAGCTGTAAACTAAGCAGAAAATATTATAGTGGGTTGTCAAGATGTGTATAATCTTTGTTTCTATGTACTAAAATAGTGGTGGGTGGATATCCCTGTTTTATTTTTTAGAGGTTGGCTGACCTTTTGTGTAGCATGGTACATTGCGGCAAAATGAAATCCTAAGGTGTTAGGAAACATAACCCCTAATATATTTACATGTTTGTCCTCTTAGGATCTAACCATACATGTATTACTAGTCCTAAATTTATTTACATGCTAATTGAAATAAATCTAAGTTAATCACAACACAATTGCATACCTTTCTTCTTGTAGAGACCTCTTAATCAAACTTAATTGATTGTTTAATTCAATAAGCAAATTGTCTTATTTATAGGAGGGAAACCAAGTCACTATTAGCTCACATGCATGGATTACTATTAATCCTTGATTACTATTTAATCACATGCATTGATTACTATGTAATCACATGTATTTGGATGCATAATGACTTTCTCCAACCATTCTAAAAATGTTATCATCATGGGTGTACCATATGTTCCCCATTTAACATTTTACTAATTGTTGTCACTTAACAACTCTTGTTGTTGCTTAATTATTTGATTAACAACTCTTGTTGTTTACTTAGTAATGAAATCATTACTAATTGTTGTTATTTAACAACATCACATAATTAACTTAATAATTTCCAACATGAAATTATTACTAATTGTTGTTATTTAACAACACCAAATAATTAACTTAATAATTTCTAACATGAAATTATTACTAATTGTTGTTATTTAACAAAACCAAATAATTAACAACAATTAATTTCCAACATCTCCCACTCACACATGATGGGATCAACAATTTTTATTATCTCTACAAGAATAATTCATACTTTGCAATTATGTCGTGCGACCAGCATACTTCGAGAGCTCACTTGCCATACATCTGTTAGGAATATATAGCTGCTCGAAAAATGGATAGAACCATAGTGGATTATGTATGCAGTATCCTCAATCATTTATCACATTAAATCTCTCTCGATCTCTTTTCGAATGTAATATTTATTTTGTATTCACAATCATGTTTGATCACATAAAATAACATAATTGGTCGACCAGTGAATACAAGCTAATGTGATATTACTCATATAATGATCTTTCTCCTTTCTCGAATCTCTCAACTTTGATTCAATTCGTTTTTCCAGAGATGTTCTTTCAGATCGAATCTCTCATGATCTTTCAGCAACACTCCAAGATAGCGATCATCAAATCTAAGTTTTGAGAAGCAGACAAGAGTCTAAAGGGTACAAGGTGAGATTGAAATAATCTCAAGGGTCTCACACAATATCAAGACTGAGATCTTTACTTGTATTACCCTCAATAGTCGAAAATGTACACATGGTATGAAAACATGTGCTATGGTATTCTCTCATTTCCCATGGAGCGCATGTCTAAATTATCACTCAGATAATTAGCTTAAAAATCTGTCTCATCTCCCATTAACACAAAGTAATGGAGGCGATTGCCCGTGTGAGAGGGCCAATCATTCACTTGTCTGACATACTTCTCATACTAACAAATAGTATATTTGTTTAAACATGTATCAACATAATAACATGTAAGCATTGAACACAAATATCAATGAGTATTAACATTAGTAAACATTATTTGGGAAAAAATACATATCATAATATATAAGCACATTAACATCTACGCAATTCCTGAGTTCTTACATGTCTAACAAAGACATCTCTAGGAACATGTTTGGTCAATGGATCTGCTACCATTTCTTGCGTAGAAATGTACTTCATATTTACCTCTTCTCGTGCAACTATGTCTTTCACAAAGTTATATTTGGTATTTATATGTTTCGTTTTACAATGGAATTTTGGGTCTTTTGTGTAGGCTATCGCTGCTTCACTATCACAGTTAACTAATACTGGACCAGAAGCTTCATTTGACATACCCAAATGATCTAAGAACCTTTTCAACCACACAGCCTCTTGTACTGCTGATGAAAAGGCCACAAATTCAGCCTCCATTGTGGATAAGGCTATACAAGATTGTTTCTTACTACTCCATGAAATGGCACCATTGTTTAGCAAGAAAACAAAACCGGAGGTAGATTTTCTTTCATCTAAATCTCCTCCCCAGTCAGCATCAGTATAGCCTCTCAATTGCAGATCATTTCCTTGATAACACAATGAGTAATCAGCTGTCTCTCTCAGATACCTAAATATTCTCTTAACTGCTTTCCAATGTGCTAGTCCTGGATTGGATTGGTATCTACTTACCATCCCAACAGCGAAACAGATATCAGGTATTGTACACAACATTGCGTACATTAAACTTCCAACTGCATTTGCATAAGGAACTTTCTTCATTTTTTCCTTTTCCTGGGGAGTTTCAGGACACAATCTACGACTCAAAGCTTCAGTTTTCGTGATAGGAGTATCAATGGGTTTGTAAGCCTGCATTTGGAAGCGTTCAAAAATTTTCTTTATATATGACTCATGTGAAAGAGATAATAAATTCGTTGAACGATTTCTTGAGATCTTAACCCCAAGAATATATGCAGCTTCACCCATATCTTTCATCTCAAAGTTAGATGATAACCATTCTTTGATGTGTTTTACAAACTCCTTATCATTTCCGACTATAAGTATATCATCCACGTACAAAGATAAGATAATGAACTTATCTTTATCTCTTTTGGTGTACACACAATGATCCTCATCTATCATTGTGAAATCATTCGAAATAATTGTATTGTGGAATCGTATATACCATTGTCTAGATGATTGCTTGAGACCATATATACACTTTAAAAGTCTACATACTTTCTCTTTTCATTTTCTTTTATGAAGCCTACTGGTTGTTCCATGTAGATTTCTTCATCAAGTTCTCCATTGAGAAAAGCAGTCTTTACATCCATTTGATGTAATTCTAGATCCATACTTGCTACTATAGCCAGAATCAAGTGAATTGAGGTAAACCTTACAACAGGTGAAAAAGTCTCTTCGTAATCAATTCCTTCCTGTTGCGTATACCCTTTTGCCACAAGGCGTGCTTTATATCTTTCGATATTGCCATCGGCATTACGCTTTATTTTAAGAACCCATTTGTTCTTAACAGCTTTGCGTTCTTTGGGTAGATCAACCAATTCCCAAACTTGGTTGGACCTCATTGACTCCATCTCTTCTTCCATTGCTTTCATCCATTTTTCCTTAGCAGGACACTGAAGAGCCTCTCTTATGTTTCTAGGTTCTTCATCATCTTGATTTAGAATCATAAAGGTTTCTCCTTCGATATCGAAACGACGTCGAGGAATGCCTATACGATTACTACGTCGCAATTGGGATTCTAGTGGTGGAACTGATTCCTCACTTTCGATATTATTCCCATTTGGATCGTGCATATTGCTCCCACTTGGATTATATACATCACTCCCACTCGGATCACGTAAATGAGACTCGTGTGAAACTAATTCATCATTTTGAGATTCATGTGAAACAGATTCATCATATTTTCTCAAATTTCTCTCATCACTCCTGATGAAGAATCATAAAGGTTTCTCCTTCGATATCGAAACGACGTCGAGGAATGCCTATACGATTACTACGTCGCAATTGAGATTTTAGTGGTGGAACTGATTCCTCACTTTCGATATTATTCCCATTTGGATCGTGCACATTGCTCCCACTTGGATTATGTACATCACTCCCACTCAGATCACGTAAATGAGACTCGTGTGAAACTAATTCATCATTTTGAGATTCATGTGAAACAGATTCATCATGTTTTCTCAAATTTCTCTCATCACTCCCACTTGAATTAGGTAAACCCGAGTGTTCACCAATCATATGATCCATGTGATCCTGAGTTTCATATAGAGATAAATCTTGATCTATCTCACCCTGCTTAGGAAAATCATTTTCTAAAAATGTGATATCTCGTGATTCAAATTCTGTCACGCCTCAACTTTCATGTTCACCTATGCAAACATATACTTTTGATTGTTCAGAATATCTTATGAAGATATTTTTTTTTCCTCTTGGGTCTAACTTTCCATGTTCGTGAGAACGCACATGAACATAAGCCGCACAACCCCAAGGTTTTAGAAAGTGAATATCTGGTTTACGACCTATCCATAACTCATATGGTGTGGTGGACACAGATTTAGATGGCACTCGCTTAAGTACATATGTGGCAGTTAATAATGTATCACCTCAATAGGTTATAGGCAAATTTGCTTGTGCCATCTTAGACCTAACCATTTCAAGAAGAGTTCTATTTCTTCTTTCCGCAACACCATTTTGTTGAGGAGTAGCAGGAGTAGTCAACTGACGACTAATTCATTTTTCATCACATAATTCTCTGAACTGATCAGATAAGTACTCACGACTACGGTCAGTGCGTAGTGCTTTAATTTTCTTGTCTAATTGATTTTCTGTAAAATTCATAAATTTCTTGAAACATTCTAATGCTTCAGATTTATGAGCAATCAAATAGACATAACCAAAGCGTGTAAAATCATCTATAAATGTGATGAAATAAGATGCTTCATGCCTTGCCCTGACATTCATCGGACCACAGATATCTGAATGGATTAATTGTAATGGAAATTCTGCTATAGTCCCTTTTCCAAATGGTTTTCTCCCAGTTTTTCCTGCCAAGCAATATTCACAGGTTGACAATTCCACCTTCTCAATATTTCCCAGAAAGCCTTCTTTGGCTAATCTGTTCATTCTTTGCTGGCCAATGTGGCCAAGTCTAGCATGCCACACAGTTACATCACTATCATCACTGACAGATGAAGTAACAAACGAAAAACCGGAATTGTGATTAAAACATTCAACATTTAATACAATAAAACCATCCAGAAAATAACCAGAACCATAGTGTATTGTACCTAAATACAAATCAACACCAAATTTATGGAAGTTCAAATTGAAACCTAAATTAACCAAAACCAACACAGAGACTAAATTTCGACGAATTTGTGGAGCAAACAATACATCATGTAGTAAAGTTTTTCCACCATGCATGACTAACTTGCATGTTCCTATGCCTTTGACTTCAACCCGTGAGTTGTTGCCAACATATATCCACTTCACCCCAGGTGAAATTCGTCGAAATTCTACGAAGGCATCTATATCCTTCGCTACATGGTCTGTGGCTCCTGAGTCTACAGTCCACAAATGATTAGATTCAGTTAGAAAGATTGAACTTGAAACACATATTTCTTTTAAATATGCACGAAAGGTATTCACCTTTTTAGGCTCAGTGCAGTCACGAGCAAAATGACCTTTCTTACCACAGTTAAAACATTTAACCTTTGCCATGTTTTTCTTTTTGGTAGGACGTTTTCCTTTCCCATGTTGATTGGTTTTCTGTTTCTTTTCTGGCTTGGAAGAATTTTGTTCTTTTCCGAACTGGAACCCACCACCATGAAATTTTCTTTTTTTCTTGAAACCCTCAGGTTTGCTAGTTTCTGTCATATACACTTCACTATTTGACTTAGCAGCCGCAAGGCGGTCGCTTTCTAATTCAAGGTGACGTTTAGCATCATCAAAGGTTTTGATGCTCTCATTGTGGGTCAAATGCATTTTCATATGCTCCCAGCTATTTGGAAGAGAACGAATGACCGCTTGGACTTTCTGTTCATCTGTAAGAACATGTCCAACATCTGCCAGTTCAGTAATCATGTTTGACATTTGCCTCAAGTGTTTTGACATAGTAAACTCAGGGCGTTTCTTGTATGTGTCAAACTTGATTGTTAGTGACCTAAGTTTGGTTATTGATGTACTACCAAACTTTTCAGCTAGTGTGGACCACATGTCCTTAGCCATGTCATATTTCTTGAACTCTTTCATTAGGTCATTATCCATACTACTTAGCAACGTAATGCGGGCAATTGAATTCTTTTTCTTCCAGGCCTCATAAGCCTCTCGGTCTCGCCTGTGTTGGGCCATAGTGCCCTGTTCAGGTTCATCCATGCTCATTTTCAAAGTTTCAAGAACCTCTTGTTCTTCTAGCACATATTGGATTTTCATGCTCCAAATTTCATAATTATCGCCATTCAATTTCTCACCCTTGTTGAGTTCAGCAATAATGTTCTTTGTTGCGGAAGCCATATTAAAAACACAAAGTTTCTACAGACATTCATGCACAATTGTTAATACTTTTGTTTATTTTATCATGAAACGAATTATGTTTAATAAAATTCTTCAATGGGTTTGGAGTCAAAAGGCCACTATGTGTCCAATCATCATCCAATCACCCAATGTAAAAATATTATCAACATAATCAATCATGTAAAATCATTTTCTAAAAATTACATAAATTATTAGAACATCTTAATCATGCGACAATTGTACATGACAATCATTGATTTAATTACATAAATTAAATTCAACATGAAACATTCATACATATAAATACAATATTTACATGCCGTAATATAACACACAGAAACAACATGAAAGAAATTAATATTTTACAATAATAATTTTCCCAGTTGTAGAGTCCCAACTCATATATGTTTTTGGATACGAATCCTCAAACTCTTTGGGTAACTCGTAATTGATCTTGGACAGCCATGAAAAACCTATAGCAAATTTAGGATCCTTACAACGTTTCAGGGACATCGAAGGAAAAAAATTATTATTTGCTTTATGCCGTAGATACTGAACCGCTAACCTCTCAATGGCTTTATTATAAGGAACATGTTTTTCCTCACGTTTTACTAATATCCAAATACGAGTAAGTTGTTTTTGCCATATCTTGATGAGAGTGTTTCTCAGTAATCTGAATCTATTCGACTGTCCTATCCAATTACCTGCCCAGATAGACTCCTGTAACATGTTATTGAAAGTGATGATATGCGAAATCATATCATCGCTTTCACTCATTCGATATTTATCCATTTCCATCAACATGTCTAATATCATCTCCTGGTCTGTGGGTGTCGTAATCACTTTTGTAATTCTTCGAATAATCGCCATGATTTTTCTGCAACAAATACAAGGAAAAATCAATAAAATGAAACACAAAGTTACATTGACTAAAATAAACATCACAAAGATATTCATTTTCATAAACACAAAGTTTATATGATAAAACAAATTTATCGTGGTCGATTAAAACATTTTACACAAAGGATTAGACTTTTAACCATGACGGATCAGAATTACCGAAGCAAACCGATACAAACATGACCAACACGGGTCAACACGGATGGCCAAGCGCCATTCACGCGCCACAAAAGTGGCTCACGCGCCTCCACGCGCCGGCCACGGGCTCCCACTCGCCCTCACGCGCTCTCACACGCCGGCCAGCCTCGGCCAAGTTACACGCGCAGACGACATGTCGTCCGCGAGTTCTGTGGCTGTATGACATGTCAGTTGATGAATACTAAAAAGTGCATATTTATTAGACGATAAGTTAATCATTTTACACTTATAGTTTCACTAATCCTCTTAAATTGACACATTTGTGTAAATATTTAAAGTTATGCTTTGAGTGCTTTTACTGTGTTATTTTATGTTTTTGTCAGGAAAAATACTGCTCGGAAGCTCGACGGGACAAATCGGACGAAAAAAAATATTCTGCAAGCACGTCGTAAAATCGACAAGCACGCCGTAAAATCTACAAGCACGTCGTAAAATCGGCAAGCACGTCGTAAAATCAGCAAGCATGTCGTAAAATCTGCAAGCACGTCGTGACACGTGGAACCTTTACGTCGCGACACGTGTCCCCAACGTGGCTTCACCATTCTCTGACACGTGTCCCCAACGTGGCTTCACCATTCTCTGACACGTGACCACAACATGCATTTGCTGGTCTGGGCGGCGAATTTGCCTATAAAAAGGAGCGTCCGGCATTAGAAATTTTCATACTTTCTTTCCTGATTCATTTGTAATCCTTGGAGAGAGAGTGTCTTGTTTGTTTATTTACTTAAAGCTTTTTGTAATGTTTTTTTTTCTTTCAATAATAAAAGTACGAATATGTTTTATTACAAAATGAGTAGCTAATTTCTTTTCTGCTGGAGTAAGGGTGAAGCTTTTACAATGAGAACATACATTAAACTCGCTTTTATTATAATAAATAAATTGAAATATAATGATTAAAACTTGATATAATTAATTATTGACAATCTTTATACCGCCTTTATGGCTGGTTTTATCTGTCTACCGCCTTTATGGCTGGTTTTATCTTTATTCCGCCTTTATGGCTGGTTTTATCTGTCTACCGCCTTTATGGCTGGTTCTATCTTTATACCGCCTATATGGCTGGTTTTATACGATTTTGGCATAATTAAGTACCTTGGTAGGACTTGTTATAGACAAACGGTATCACCGCCTTTATGGCTGGTTTTCTATTTTTGGCATGCTTGGTACCTTGGTCGGACTAATTATTGACAGAAATGACTACCGCTTTTATGGCTGGTTCTTTATTGGCATAATTAATTCTTGTAATAAATTAAGTGGGTATAAAAAGACAATTTATAAATTATTATAAAGCGAGATTTATAAATGTTTAAAAGACTAAAAGTGGATCCCCTAACTCCAGTATTTCCTTATATTACTGTATTTCAACCTAAAATCCTCCAACTACTTCAACAAAGCAAACTTTTCATTCCCGTACTGTTAAATATTCTATTTTGCTAAATCTCTTCTCTGTGGATCGACCCCGGACTCACCGGGTTATTTTATTACTTCGACACTCTTATACTTGGGAGTAAAAGACCACTTTTCGAGCGTGTCAAGTTTTTGGCGCCGTTGCCGGGGAAGTATTTTTTAGTAGATAGAATATTTATTTCTTATTTCTCTACTTTTCTTTTCTTTATTTTTATTTCGTATTTTTTTAATTTCTACATCTTATTTTCCTTTATTTGTTCTTGTTTTTTTGTAGACCCAACTGTCCTGATTAATCCTTGATGAACCCTGAACCCAGAAATCCCACATATAGAGAGACCTTGTTCTTAATTTTTCTTGGTTACCGGAAACAGAAAAATCAACTTAAAAGGTGTTTATTGTTCATAAAAGAATTTTTTGAACCATCCCCACGTAAAGATGCTCTCATAAAACTTCACGAAAACATAATTCAAGACATTGAGAAAAATGAACGAGAGATTCAATTGAGATCAGAATTAACAAGGGTTAGAGGACGTTTTTAGATTTAAATCACTGCATTTGTATTTTCCTTAATTTGTTCTTTTCATTTTCTTAGTTTAATTTCATTTTGCAATTTCATATTTTTACATATAGTTTTTTTTAAGTTGCATGAAACACTGGTCTCGAACATCTAGTGGCAGATTAAAAAGAGAGTCATCATCACCTTCATTGTTAGTCAGAATGGCTGAAAACCAAATTGAAAATCCACCTGTCCAAGTTGAAAACCCAGTTAATCAGGAAGAAAACGAGTCTCAGCATGGAGATCCTGATCACCCTAGGACACTCAGACAAAGATCCCGAAGATGCACTAGATTACCTAGAGCACATAGCAGAGAATACACAACAATGGGATACAATTGGTACATATGAGTCATCTGTTAAAACACAACCATCTGGTAGAGGTATGTTTAACCTTAGGGAAGACCATGACCTTGCTGCAAAGTATGCATTTCTGTCTAAAAAAATTGAGGCTTTAGAAACAGGGAAGAGGGATCATGTCAAGTCAGTTCAGGAACTTATATGTCAAATTTGTAGTTCAAATGAACATGTCACAGAAGTTTGCCCATCCATACCAGCCCTGAAAGACTGTCTCCATGACCAAGTCAGTTCCATAAACACATTCAATAGACCAAATCCAAACCATACCCACAGACCTATTCTTGAACCTCGTGAAAATGAGGAAAAATCAGAATCATAGGGTAAGGAAGGGGTTGATCAACCATTACCCGTCTTTGATAATAATAGTTTTTCTCATACACCTCCATTTCCTCAGGCATTAAAAACAAAGAAATTGAACCATTCCCCAGAGATTTATGAAATATTCAAACAGGTAAAGGTCAATATCCCTTTGTTAGATGCCATTCAACAGATACCATCTTATGCCAAATTTCTGAAAGATCTGTGTACCGTTAAAAGAAAACACCAGGTAAGAAAGAAAGCTTTTCTAGCTGAACAGGTAAGTTCCATTCTCTCAACTAATAATGCATTAAAATACAAAGACCCTGGTTGTCCAACTATTTCTTGTATAATTGGAAATCAAAACATTGAACATGTTTTACTTGATCTTGGAGCTAGTGTAAATTTACTGCCATTTTCGGTTTACCAGCAACTTAATATCGGTGAGATGAAACCAACCTCAACTACCCTTTTACTTGCCGATAGATCAGTTAAGGTACCAAAAGGAATTGTGGAAGATGTGTTATTGCAAATCGATAAATTCGTATATCCTGTGGATTTTATTATTTTAGAAACACAACCTGTGGCAGAGAGTTATAAGCCAATCCTGTAATACTTGGTCGACCATTTTTAGCAACAGCTAACGCTTTAATAAATTGCAGGAATGGAATCATGAATCTTTCTTTTGGCAACATGACATTAGAGTTAAATATTTTTAACATGTGCAAACAGCCATATGATGAAGATAATGAAAACGAAAGTGCAGAATCAATTGAACCTATTGTGGATGAGCATATTCAGGGGAGTTTATCTGATCCCATGAAATTTTTTACTGCTAATTATGTTGAGTCAAGTGCACAAAGATTCAGATATTACTAATGATTTTCTACTTGACTCTATTCAGGTATTGGAAGACGATGAAGAACTGGGAACACTGGAAGAAGAAAAACATGAAGAAGCACCCAATTTGGAGTTAAAAGCTTTGCCAGAAGGACTGAAATATGCATTTCTAGAAGATAATCAAACTTATCTTGTGGTAATTTCTTCTTCTCTCACAAGCGATCAAGAAGGTAAACTTTTAAATTTGTTGAAAGAACATAAACTGGCAATTGGATGGACTTTAAAAGACATAAAAGGTATTAATCCATTAATTTGCACACATCGAATACATCTAGAAGATAATGCTAGGACATATCGTCAACCCCAAAGAAGATTAAACCCTCACATGAAAGAAGTAGTAAAAACCGAGGTCCTTAAACTTCTTGATGCAGGCATTATCTATCATATTTCTGATAGTAAATGGGTAAGTCCTACACAGGTTGTACCTAAAAAGTCTGGAATCACTGTTGTAAAAAATGATAAAGGGGAATTAATCCCAACTCGCATTTCATCTAGTTGGCGTATGTGCATTGATTATAGAAAATTAAAGACGCAACTAGAAAAGATCATTTCCCTTTGTCATTTCTTGACCAAATTTTAGAAAGAGTAGCTGGACACCCTTATTATTGTTTTTTGTGATGGTTACTCAGGTTATTATCAGATTCCCATTGCTTTAGAAGACCAGGAAAAGACCACATTCACATGCCCATTTGGAACATTTGCATTTAGAAAAATGTCATTGGACTTTGTAATGCACCTGCAACATTCCAACGATGCATGTTGAGCATATTTAGTGACATGGTTGAACACTGTTTAGAGGTCTTTATGGATGATATAACTGTATTTGGAAATTTGATAATTGCTTGACTAATCTGGAAAATGTTTTGAAAAGATGTAAAGAAAAAGGACTTGTGTTAAATTGGGAAAAATGCCATTTCATGACTGATTCAGGAATTGTTTTAGGACACGTTGTGTCGTCTAAAGGTATTGAGGTTGACAAAGCAAAAATAGAGGTCATTTCTAAATTACCATCACCAAAAACAGTCAGGGACATTCGTTCTTTTTTAGGACATGCAGGATTTTATAGGAGGTTCATTAAAGACTTCAGTACCATATCCAGACCCTTATGTAACCTCCTATTAAAAGATGCAACATTTGAATGGACAGAAGAATGTCAAAAATCATTCCAAAAAATTATCAGTCTTTTGACTTCTGCTCCTATTATGCAATCCCCTGATTGGTCATTGCCATTTGAGCTAATGTGTGATGCTAGTGATTATGCAGTTGGTGCAGTTCTAGGGCAGAGAAAGGAAGGTAAACCGCATGTGATATATTACGCTAGTAGAACATTAAACAGTGCACAAATGAATTATACAACCACAGAAAAGAACATACTACTTGCTGTAATATTTGCATTGGATAAATTTCGATCATATTTAATCGGTTCTTCAACTGTTGTTTACTCTGATCATGCTGCTGTAAGATATTTGATGTCTAAACAGGATGCCAAGCCAAGATTAATACGGTGAATTTTATTGCTTCAAGAATTCAATATCACAATCAAAGATAAAAAGGGGGCGGAGAACGTGGTTGCAGATCACTTATCGAGACTCACAAACGAGTCACTAATCGATACCACTCCTATCAATGACTCTTTCCCCGATGAATTTTTATTTTCGGTAAATGTAATGCCTTGGTATGCTAATATTGTCGATTTCCTTGCGACAGGAAAGATACCCCCAGACTGGAGCCAACAAGATAAGAGGAAATTTTTGACCGAAGTCAAAAGATTCTACTGGGATGATCCTTATCTGTTTAAATGCTGCCCTGATCAAATTTTCAGACGATGCATACCTGACAGTGAGATAAGTGGTGTTATTCAATTCTGTCATTCAGAAGCATGTGGAGGTCATTTCTCATCTAAGAAAACCGCTGCAAAAATCTTGCAGTGTGGATTTTATTGGCCCACCATTTTTAAAGATACATACACTTTCTGCAAAACTTGCGAAAATTGTCAAAAGTTGGGATCTATTTCAAAAAGAAACATGATGCCTTTAAATCCCATCATTGTCATCGAAATCTTTGATTGTTGGGGGATAGATTTCATGGGCCCATTTCCACCATCCTTTGGGTTTTTATATATTTTAGTTGCAGTCGATTATGTTTCAAAATGGGTCGAGGCAATTCCTTGTCGAACAATGATCACAGAACTGTGATCAAATTTTTAAAAGAAAACTTGTTGAGTCGATTTGGAATTCCTCGGGCCATGATAAGTGATGGAGGTAAACACTTTTGTAATAGACCTTTTGAATCTTTAATGAAAAAGTATGGAGTCACACACAAAATTTCCACCTCTTATCACCCTCAGACAAATGGACAAGTAGAATTAGCTAATAGGGAAATTAAACAAATTCTACAAAAACGGTTAACCCAAATCGCAAAGATTGGTCTCTTCGACTAACTGATGCACTCTGGGCATATCGAACAGCTTTCAAAACATCCTTGGGTATGTCTCCCTATCGTCTAGTTTATGGAAAACCTTGTCATTTGCCTGTAGAACTTGAGCATAAAGCATTTGGGCTATTAAAGCATTTAATTCAAACCTTGAAAATGATGGTCATGAACGTAAATTGCAACTAAATGAAATTGAAGAGTTAAGGAATGATTCATATGAAAATACGAAAATTCTTAAAGCCAAAACTAAAGCCTTTCATGATAGTCGAATTTCCCGAAAAATATTTGAAGTTGGTCAAAAGGTTTTGCTTTATAATTCTCGTCTTCATTTATTTCCTGGAAAGTTAAAATCCAAATGGAGTGGCCCATTTATTGTGAAACATGTTTACCCATACGGGGCTATTAACATTGAGAATCCTAGGGACGGTGATGTATTTAAAGTAAATGGACAGCGTCTGAAACCCTTTTTGGAGTACTCAAAATTTCAAGAAACTTTTTTCCTATCAGACCCAATATACCTTGATTGATGTAATTTCTTTCATGTTCTATTTAATATTTCTGTAATTTCCATTGTTCTTAGTTTTATAGTGTTCTTGTTGTTTTATTTTATCTCACACCCCGGTAAAGCAGCGGATAACGGTACTCCGTGACTCAAGTCGGTTATTTCAGTTTCCTAAAAATACTGATACCCTACAAACTAAGGTATGGAAGAAACTCTCGCAACCCTCCATAAATATTTTCCTGCACTTCCCCGAAATGCTCTGATTAAAATTTACAAAGCCCGCACAGAAAGATTGAGAATTCTTATGATTCATAGTATTCCTAATGATATTCGTTGGGTAATCGAAGCAAGGGTTCGTTTGGCAGGTGAGTCACCTGACTCCTTCATTCCTTACATGCCTGGTTTAGGGAAAAGCACCTATTCTAAAAAACGAAGAGCTAAACAAATGGGTGTTTGTTATAAGTGTGCACGCTGTACGTGCAACACTCGTTGTCATTCTTTAGGAATGGTGTCTGATAATCGTGAGGATAAAATACAATTCATTAGGGATGGACTGAGTAAAGAGCCTTTTGATGATATATCATTGACTCTTGAGACGCATCCTAGTGGATATGTTCATCGTGAAATTCTCAGATTACGCACACAATTTCATAAAGAAAGACAACCATACAGTCTCGGGAATCTGACTTTAAAAGACCCTGTTTGCCAATTTATAAGAAAATTGGATGGGAAGCCTATCCCCGACCCATAGAGGGCGTTCAAGCCGTTTCTGGACGTAAAACCAGAGGAAGATGTGAGCCACAATCACAACTGCCAGTATATATTATTGCATTGATTTTCTTTATTTTAAATTATTGTTTTCCTTTACTTTTTGCCGACAGTATCTAACATTTTTTGTTCACGATCTATTTTTCTGATAGTTGTCATTTTGCAGATATTAGTGCATTTCTCACTCACCCTTTTCAGGATCTATAAATTCAGCTCGTCATTTCCATTTCCTCAACACATCTAGCTAAGAGAGGCAGCTTAAATGGAGACAACTTCAAAACGACGATTCACTAATATCTGTGTATTTTGTGGAACTAGCTCCGGAACTAAACCAGAATTTGTTGAGGGAGCACGAGAATTGGGTAGAGTTATGGCAAACAGAAATATGCACTTAGTATATGGCGGTGGAAATCTTGGATTGATGGGGTATATTTCAAAAGCTGTACAAGAAGGTGGAAGTCAAGTTTTGGGGATCATCCCAAAACCTTTAACAGAAAGCCACATCATCGGAAAATCAAATGGAGAAGAATGTATTGTCCCAGGTATGTCTGAAAGACTCACTGAAATGATCAATCATGCTGATGCTTTCATTGCTTTACCAGGTGGGCTCGGAACGTTGGAAGAAATATTCACTGTTGCGTCATGGGCAAACTTGAATATTCACCAAAAACCTATTGGGCTGTTTAATGTTAATGGATTTTTCGATTTTCTTTTTGTATTTCTTGAAGATGCCAAAAGAAATGGGTTTATTTCAAAACCGGTAAGGGATATCTTCTTAACTGCACGAACAGCTGATGATTTAATTGACCAACTCTTAGCTTATGAACCAAAAATCGACCCTATTCTTTCCAAGTTGAACTGGTCTGGTAACGATCGTGGCAAAAAGCGCAAAGTAAACCTGGACCTTAATCTGTAATCTTTAGTTATTCCACAATAACCAGGTGATATCTTCTAAACTCTTTCTTTCTTTCTTTAAACATTGGGGACAATGTCTCATTTTGGTTGGGGGAGATGATAGTTTAGGAAATAAATAATTTTCATGTTTATGTATGTTTCATTGATGTTAGTTTTTATTGTGTTGTTATTTTGTGTGTAAAAAATATATATCCATATATAACACACAAAAACAACAAATTTGTTTTCTAAACCAAGTGGAATTGTTGTTCAGAGGTGGCTGTGTAAGGAGTTTTCACTCCTGAGACGCATCTCAATATAATTCGTAACAAGTTATTTATCGTTCCTTTCTTTTTTGAATTATTTAAATTTGTGAATTCTCCATAACATTGATTAAATTTGATCTTTATATGCTCGTCTGGCTGATATTATCAACAATATGGTAACATATGACCATGGGTGGTAAGTGAAAATTTTGTAATATTCAGTTCTCTAATTTGTTGGAGGTAACACCTAAAAGCAGTGAAATTTCTTATTTTGCAAAACTGAAAAAAAAAAAAAGAAAAAAGAAAGAAGTTTGAATAAAGTTCGTTTCGTAGCCTTTCTAACCCGAGCAATTAAGTCCGAATGGGTGTTTTAACACTTAGTGCCCTAAAACAACAGGTTTGGGAGTCACTGGCCCAAAGTTCGATACATGGATTGAAGATATATTTTAGACAATGTTTATCTGAGATCCGAGCAATTAAGCCCGTAGGGGTTGTAAAACACCTAGTGCCCTAAAACCAACTGGTTTGGGAGTCACTGGCCCAAAGTTCGATACATGGATTGAAGATATGTTTATAAATAAAACTTTCACTGCCAAAAAAAGTGTAAACTCTAATATAATCTTAGGACAAAAATATTACACTGTTTTCAATAAATACATGTGATATTGTGGGCACAATATATTGATTAATACCTTGTTTTATGAGTACATTGAAGAATGGTAAAAAAAAGTACAGGAGAAGTCATTTATTTGATTATTCAGAAAAAAAGAAAACAATTGTTGACTTAGATAAGAATTTTTCTTCCGCTTGAATTACTAGGGACTAGTAATAAGCTAGTTGGGGGGTGTGATGAATACTAAAAAGTGCATATTTATTAGACGATAAGTTAATCATTTTACACTTATAGTTTCACTAATCCTCTTAAATTGACACATTTGTGTAAATATTTTAAAGTTATGCTTTGAGTGCTTTTACTTGTGTTATTTTATGTTTTTGTCAGGAAAAATACTGCTCGGAAGCTCGACGGGACAAATCGGACGAAAAAAATATTCTGCAAGCACGTCGTAAAATCGACAAGCACGTCGTAAAATCTGCAAGCACGTCGTAAAATCGGCAAGCACGTCGTAAAATCAGCAAGCATGTCGTAAAATCTGCAAGCACGTCGTGACACGTGGAACCTTTACGTCGCGACACGTGTCCCCAACGTGGCTTCACCATTCTCTGACACGTGTCCCCAACGTGGCTTCACCATTCTTTGAAACGTGTCCACAACATGCATTTGCTGGTCTGGGCGGCGAATTTGCCTATAAAAGGAGCGTCCGGCATTAGAAATTTTCATACTTTCTTTCCTGATTCATTTGTAATCCTTGGAGAGAGAGTGTCTTGTTTGTTTATTTACTTAAAGCTTTTTGTAATGTTTTTTTCTTTTCAATAATAAAAGTACGAATATGTTTTATTACAAAATGAGTAGCTAATTTCTTTTCTGCTGGAGTAAGGGTGAAGCTTTTACAATGAGAACATAAATTAAACTCGCTTTTATTATAATAAATAAATTGAAATATAATGATTAAAACTTGATATAATTAATTATTGACAATCTTTATACCGCCTTTATGGCTGGTTTTATCTTTCTACCGCCTTTATGGCTGGTTTTATTTTTTCTTTATTCCGCCTTTATGGCTGGTTTTATCGTCTACCGCCTTTATGGCTGGTTCTATCTTATACACCGCCTATATGGCTGGTTTTATACGATTTTGGCATAATAAGTACCTTGGTAGGACTTGTTATAGACAAATCACTATCACCGCCTTTATGGCTGGTTTATATTTTTGGCATGCTTGGTACTTGGTCGGACTAATTATTGACAGAAATGACTACCGCTTTTATGGCTGGTTCTTTAATTGGCATAATTAATTCTTGTAATAAATTAAGTGGGTATAAAAAGACAATTTATAAATTATTATAAAGCGAGATTTATAAATGTTTAAAAGACTAAAAGTGGATCCCCTAACTCCAGTATTTCCTTCTATTACTGTATTTCAACCTAAAATCCTCCAACTACTTCAACAAAGCAAACTTTTCATTCCCGTACTGTTAAATATTCTATTTTGCTAAATCTCTTCTCTGTGGATCGACCCCGGACTCACCGGGTTATTTTATTACTTCGACACTCTTATACTTGGGAGTAAAAGACCACTTTTCGAGCGTGTCATCAGTTGTCATTTACAGGGAGAACCGACTTGTCGGTTTGGATGTTGTGGATGACATGTCATCCTTCTCGGTGTTATGCGTACGACTTGTCGTACATAACTGGATGACATGTCGTCTGTGACTAAGGGATACGTACGACTTGTCGTACGGTAAAAGCGGATGACTTGTCGTCCTCTTCTCTAAATAGCGGATGACATGTAGTTTGGAAACACGGCAAACGTACGACATGTCGTACAGAATCCGGATGACTTGTCGTCCTCTTCTCTAAAGACCGGATGATATGTAGTACAGCTCTTCTGGGAGTGTTTTTCTGGGAAAAAATAGATTCAACTAGCAACTTCTAGGGTCCATATCTTTTTCAATTTTAATCCAAATTAAGCAAATGATATACCAAATTGAAGATCTCATGACCTAGTTTTCAAAACATATTTGAACATGCGATTATCAATTTTCTACAGAGAGTTATTACGACCCAAAGTTGGAAGAAAATCATTTTTTAAAAATAAAAACCAGAAGCATTTCAAACATTTTTTCATGCATGTTCATGCAATTTTTGTGTAATCCAACTAGAATACATGCATTTAAGCTACTGATACCATGTTAGGAAACATAATCCTTAATATATTTACATGTTTGTCCTCTTAGGATCTAACCATACATGTATTACTAGTCCTAGATTTATTTACATGCTAATTGAAATAAATCTAAGTTAATCACAACACAATTGCATACCTTTCTTCTTGTAGAGACCTCTTAATCAAACTTAATTGATTGTTTAACTCAATAAGCAAATGGTCTTATTTATAGGAGGGAAACCAAGTCACTATTAGCTCACATGCATGGATTACTATTAATCCTTGATTACTATTTAATCACATGCATTGATTACTATGTAATCGCATGTATTTGGATGCATAATGACTTTCTCTAACCCTTCCAAAATGTTACCATCATGGGTGTATCATATGTTCTCCATTTGACATTTTACTAATTGTTGTCACTTAACAACTCTTGTTGTTGCTTAATTATTTGATTAACAACTCTTGTTGTTTACTTAGTAATGAAATCATTACTAATTGTTGTTATTTAACAACACCACATAATTAACTTAATAATTTCCAACATGAAATTATTACTAATTGTTGTTATTTAACAACACCAAATAATTAACTTAATAATTTCCAACATGAAATTATTACAAATTGTTGTTATTTAACAACACCAAATAATTAACAACAATTAATTTCCAACATAAGGCTAATCTTTTTCATTCTTTTTCGGGATTAGAGTTGATATATTTCCAATTTTCTCATTATGTAATATCTTATCCCCTTTATATTTAGAGTTTAATTGGCCTTTTAGGTAGCACATCGTGGAAAAATTAGTGTTGTTGGTTTATTATAATGTGTGCCGCTGTTGCTTTGTTTTTTTGAAAATCAGCCACAATCTTTAAATTTTATGATAATTAAACATAATTTAACTCTAATTTTATGTTAACTGACATTTTAGGTAGCACATCGTGACAAAATTGGTGATGTTGGTTGTATGATGAAAATTTATGCATGAATTAACTTTTGAATCTGATGATTTTTTGAAAAATTTTGGGTGTGTCAACAGATTCAGAAATTCCCATATTTCCGAATTTGCTACATAGTCTTACCTTAAAAACACACACATGTACTTGTTGAGAACCAAGCTTTTGATTTTGATATTAATTAATTTTCTTCGGCTTCTGCAGCTTGATATCATATGAAAGCTGGAGACTTTGTTTTAGTGAGAATCTCAACAGTGGCAGCAATCAACAAGTGTTGTTTCATTGGCTTTTTAAGAAAATTATCCATGCCCGCATCGAAGCATTCTTTACTTATTCATGTTTTGTGCTCCTTTATTTACTATGTCATTGTTAGTGAAATTGTTGCTTAGTCTCGCATTAGACAAAATACATGTGCTTTATGTTTCTTTAAGCTTTAATTATTGATTAGGTTTGCTTATATTCCATTTTTGTTGTTCCTATTGATTTGTTTTATTTTTGTTAGTTCCATTTTTATTGGCATGTGTCTGTGACAAAACAAGTTCAATTGAGTTGTAATCTATCATGAAGATCTTTGTGCAATTGGACTGATTTTTGGCTGTTGTGCATCAGACATGCGTTCGTGGTGCGTTCATTACAGTGTTCGAACGATTGGCATTAGTGTTACGTTCGTTATTTGGTTCGAACATGTGGTGTTAGTGGCACGTTATACATTGGGTTCGAACGAGAGCATTCCAGGGAGCAAACTTTCGAGTCACGTTCTTGTTGGGTTCGAACGAGATCATTTCAGAGAGCATATGTTCGTTGTGCATTCGATTGGCATTCAAACGAGTCTTTGCAGTAGGCGCGCGTTCGTGTTGCGTTCAAGTAACCATTCAAACGCGACTGTGATCTGAACGCGATTTTGAGCCTTCTCACTTTGGAAAACCCTAGCTTTTCTCCCTACCTATAAATATAACATGTAGCCGCCATCCCCATTAGTTGAAACAGATTTTCCTTGAGCCAAAACCTCTTAAAGCTTTCAACTTATCTTGAATCCACCATTGAAGACTTATTATCATCTTGTCTTCTTCATTAATGGTGAGATTCCATCTTTGTTAAACCTTCAACACAGCTTAACCCAAATTCCCTATTCCTTTAAAGTTCTTTAGGAGGAAGTTTGGTAGTCGGAGTTCCGGTGTCATTGGTGATACAATCTACTCAGAGACTTCAGAGGTTCTGAAGAAAACCGTGGGTCGCGGGCTTGAGGAGTTGTCTTGAGTTCTTGCAGTATTGAGGTACTTGAGTCGGTGGAGTTGCCACCATAGGTATTGACCATCGCTGTAAGTTTTTCTCTATTTAGTGGATTTGGGTGGTAGCCTATACCCGGAGTGGTTTTTTTACTCGCAAGAGTTTTCCACTTCGTCACCAAAATTATTGTGTTGATTTTATGTGATTGATTTAATTTGCTACTTTAATTTATTATTATTGTTTTTATATTTGCAGCATAATTAATTGTTGGATATTGTGGTTGCCTGTTAATTTATTCATAGTAGTAGTAATCAGGACTTGTCTTGTTTATTACGTTAAATTCCGCATAGGGTCAGAACCTTAGGTAATCTCGAATTTTCAATTGGTATCAGAGCCTGAACTCGATCATTGACCCATTAGCTATGGAGCGTAGTCAACCCTTAAATTGTCCGCCATTTTTTAATGGCACTGAATATTTATATTGGAAGGTTCGCATTGAAGCGTTCATTAAGTCCTTAGATGAGAGGGTCTGGATGACTGTTTAACACGGGTGGAAACCTCCCGTTGTTGTTGTTGATGGGGTCTCTTCCCCTAAAGATAAATTGACCTAGACCAAGGACGAATTTAATGCTAGCAATAGGAACATCAAGGCTGTTAATGCCATACATGGTGCTATTTGTTCTGTTGAGTTTAGGAGAATCTCAATGTGTGAGATAGCCAATGATGCTTGGGACATCCTGCAGACTGTGCATGAGGGCACATTGTCTGTTAAAAATAATAGACTCCAGGATCTTGCTACCAGGTTTGAGGTCGCTAGAATGAATGATGATGAGACCTTTGATCAATTTTATGTTGTGATTAACGATATCTTTAACTCAAGCTTTAACCTATGTGAGACTATTCCTACCAACAGGATTGTTAGGAAAATCCTTAGATCCCTGCCTGATAAGTTCCTACCCAAAATCACCGCCATCGAGCAAAGTAATGACCTTGATCAGCTTAATTTAGAAGACCTCGTAGGAAAACTGCAGGTTTATGAGTAGAAACTTCCTGGGCATCTAAAGTCCAAAAATATAGCGATGAAGATCGCGAAGGAAGTTGTTCATGATTCGTCTAGTGATGATGATACCCTCACAGATCATGATTTGGCCTTGTTTGCAAAGAAGTTTAGGAAATTTCTTAAGCTGAAGAAGAGTGGCCATAATAGTGACATGGATAGGGAGGATATGCCTAGAGAGAGTAGTCATAGCAGGAGTGAGTCTGGAGAGGATATGGATAGTTGATCCCGTGGTGCCTAGTGCTATGAATGTGAAGGATATGGGCACGTTAGATCTGAGTGTCCCATATACCTTAGGGCTAAAGGTAAGAAAGCCATGGCAGCATCCCTTAGTGATTCTGAAGGTGATGATTCTCCTAAAGTCAATTATATAGCCTTTACTACTAGTGTGACTGATGAGAGAGAGAATGAAGTTAATGATGTTGATTCAGAAGTCTCTCTCGATCAGTCTGTTGATGAGGAAAGTCTTCAGGTAGCTTATATTGAACTATTTAATGAGAGTTTAGCTATTAAGAAGACTAATATAAAGGTCAGTAAAAGGCTGAAAGCTGTGGAGCTAGAAAAGAATGAAACTCAAGCTAAACTTGAGCAAAACCTTTTGATGGTTGATGACCTAGAGGAGAGGAATATAGGCCTAGTTGATAGGGTTCAAATCTTAGATACTGAACTTGAAGATGCTAGAACTCAGTTGTCTGCATTTTCTAGTGGGAATAAAAAATATGGACCATATGTTAGGTATTGTTGAGCCTAATTGTGATGATGCTTCTTCGTCCAGAGTTGTGCCTGCTTCAGCTAAACGTGACTTAGGTAAGAAACCTGCTGTGTATAGTTATGATATTCCTCATGTTGTACCTCATCATGTTTCCCAACCTCGATCTAGAGGTGTTGTGGGTAAACCTCGCTCTCATCAGAGGTTTGTGCCTGTGTGCCATCATTGTGGCAAGGCTGGACACATTAGGCTTAAGTGCTTCATGCTTCACAAGGAAAAGAAGAGGCCTAAGAAGGTGTCACCTAGATTTGACTCTTCAAATCTAGTTTCTCAAGTTTCTGCACTAACTAAACAGATAAAATTTCTTAGTGAGAAACTTAATTTGTTGACTAGGAATTCTGAAGTGGATGAGGATCCTATAAAGGTTTGGGTGAGGAAGCAAGTTGACTTCCCATCTACTTCTGCATGTCCTGATGGATATGATAAGAGTGCACTCCGGTGTAACTCTTCATAGAAGTTGCATTTTAGTTTCCCATTGTATGTGAGTGTGCGTGTGTTTTATGTGTTTGCACGTTTATTTTATTTTCATAGCATATGGGTGTGTGTGTTGTTTTTCTGTTATATATCCCTTAGTATATAGGATGGAAACCCAGACATAAATTTCATAGTCGATTCCGAATGGACGGTAGTATGATCTGCACTCGGGATACAACTCCACGTACCATTGGATGTTTGACAAGCCTGTTTGTGTCTTTATTTTTTTGGGTGTTAAAACTAAAAAAATCAATATATATATAATTTGAAAAAGACCAAAAATATTTTATGGCTTGTTAAAACATAGAAAACATGTGCATGTGATCCTGGTATGTAGGATATATGATTATGCATGTATGATATGCTGTTATTTTTCTTGATGCTCTATAAGCATGAGTGTGTGTGATAAAAACCTTTGGTATATCTTGTGCTTGCACCTTCACATACACGTTTTTAGTGAGGGGGAGTAAGTCTTGTTTGTTTATGCTCTTGCATGTGTTTGTCTCATGTTGTTTTTCCTGTTTCCTTCGCCCTTTGTCATTTCGTGATAAAAAGGGGGAGAGTAATATATTAAGGGGGAGATCCTTAATATATGGGAGGGAGTCGTAGATTATCCTTTAGCTATCTCCGTTTTAGAGGGAGTTCAAATTAAAGGGGAGAGGGATATCTACTTGTACATGCATGAGTTTTATACATGTTTATTTTATACTTGATAATCTCAATGCTTTTCACGATATATTGTTGATTGTGGATGTTTCATGTAAGCAGGTATGTTGCTGCGGTGGCTTTGATTTCAAGACTACTTGGTTAGGTACTAGATCGAGTCCTGTTGTAAGAAGTCATTGTTTTGATGGTTGATAGTTGACTATTTTCTTTTTGGGTCTTTTACCGTAGTCTTTGTATTAGGTAGTGTTTTGTCACAGAATGCCAAAGGGGGAGATTATTAGTTCCATTTTTATTGGCATGTGTCCGTGACAAAACAAGTTAAATTGAGTTGTAATCTATCATGAAGATCTTTGTGCAATTGGACTGGTTTTGGCTGTTGTGCATCAGACATGCGTTCGTGGTGTGTTCGTTGCAGTGTTCGAACAATTGGCGTTAGTGCTGCATTCGTTATTTGGTTCGAACGTGTTGCGTTAGTGGCACGTTCTACATTGGGTTCGAACGAGAGCATTCCAGAGAGCAAACGTTCGAGTCACGTTCTTGTTGGGTTCGAACGAGATCATTCCAGAGAGCATACATTCGTTGTGCGTTCGATTGGCATTCGAACGAGTCTTTGCAGTAGGCGCGCGTTCGTGTTGCGTTCAAGTAACCGTTCAAATGCGACTGCGATCTGAACGCGATTTTGAGCCTTCTCACTTTGGAAAACCCTAGCTTTTCTCTCTACCTATAAATATAACATGTAGCCGCCATCCCCATTAGTTGAAATAGATTTTCCTTGAGCCAAAACCTCTTAAAGCTTTCAACTTATCTTGAATCCACCATTGAAGACTTCTTATCATCTTGTCTTATTCATTAATGGTGAGATTTCATCTTTGTTAAACCTTCAAGACAACTTAACCCAAATTCCCTAATCCTTTAGAATTCTTTAGGAGGAAGTTTGGTAGTCGGAGTTCCGGCGTCATTGGTGATACAATCTACTCAGAGACTTCAGAGGTTCTGAAAAAAACTGTGGGTCATGGGCTTGAGGAGTTGCCTTGAGTTCTTGCAGTATTGAGGTACTTGAGTCGGTGGAGTTGCCACCATAGGTCTTGACCATCGTTGTAAGTTTTTCTCTATATAGTGGATTCGAGTGGTAGACTATACCGAGGTGGTTTTTTTTACTCGCAAGAGTTTTCCACTTCGTCACCAAAATTATTGTGTTGATTTTGTGTGATTGATTTAATTTGCTGCTTTAATTTATTATTATTGTTTTTATATTTGCAGCATAATTAATTGTTGGATATTGTGGTTGCCTGTTAATTTATCTATAATAATAGTAATCCTGACTTGTCTTGTTTATTGCGTTAAATTCCACATAGGGTCAGAACCTTAGGTAATCTCGAATTTTCAATTTTTATATGTCCCCTCAGATATAAAAAGTATTATTATACGGTATTATTTAAGTTTCTTTATTTCAATTTTTTTTTTTGTGGCATAGACAAGTAGACTTAACATCATCAAATGACTTTGTGCCTTTGTTGGTTAGAAAATAATGGATTTCTTGATTTTGGAAATTTGTCGCTGCTTCACCATATCTACTGTTTTTTGAATCTTGATTATGTTATTTTTGTCTCAGAATGTGATTTAAGTCATTTAATAATTTTTTTCTCTTGTTTCAAATCTTGTATGAAAGTTGTATTTTTGACAATATTTTTACTTAGTCTCACTTACAAGTTCTGTTTTTTCCTTGATAGTCTCAGCAGCAAGTTCTGTTTCCTCTGCTCAACTTTGTTGCTACTTCACCACATCTACTCAACGCTGTTGCTGGAAGAGTTCTAAAACATGTGAGATTTCTTTAATTTATTTTGGTACCATATCAATGGCATTTAATTTTTAGTGTTTAATGCTTGTTTGTGAACTGAGATTTTGGTTTCTTCATTTGTTTATCTTCGAACTGTATCAATGGCCTTGAATTTTTGGTGTTTATTGCTTGTTTATAAAGTGAGATTTTGGTTTCTTCGTTTGTTTAGCTGAGAAAGTGAGAAAAAGTAAAAAAAAAAATTAAACCTTGAGTCTTGTTTTAATTATTTTTGCTTCATGGTTGTATGTTCATTGGTTTATAGGTAAAATTATTTTTACTTTAAGGACTCTGCTTTATGGATTCTGTTTAGAATTTATGGGTTATTAGGTTTTAGATTTGTATGTAGTGGCCAATATTATAGTATGAAGATAGATGCATAGGTTATAAATGTTACTTGTAGACCTTAACTTTTTTATTGTTGATAGAAATTCACAATGAAATTTATTGTTGATAAGATTAAGAAACCAAATGCATATTTTACTGTTTAAATAGCTTTTTTAGTTTAGATCGAGGGCTGGTCATTGGTTGTTTAATGATAACTGTGTTGTTATTGAATTCCAAATCTTTGGATGTTAATAATTCTTATTGTGTACAAATACAATGTTTCTCTTGGCATTTTTCGTGTTTGTGGAGCTTTCTTCATTCTTTAAAGTAGATTACTTATCATTATTCGTGTATTTATAGTCCATTTTCTATGTCCTTTGTTGTAAACATAATGGGTAAATGAAATAGGAATGAAACGAATGATCAGCCCCATGGACCGGGTGCGCACGCCTGGTGTTATTATTAGTAAGTTACTAGTTAATCTTTTGTTTATTATGTAAATTCAATAGTGAAATAGGTTTATTTGATCATGTACATGCAAAACTGATTTTATATTTCTCGACAGCAAGTCTGAATCGAAGCGAATGAAGGATAAATGTGTTAAACTGACCAAAGAGGTATGAAAACTATCTTTTAACTTATCTTTGTTATTTAATTTTATAGTTTGATTTATTAACCCTTAATATTTTATTTGGTTATAAATTAAAGGTTATATATGTAATTAATAAAAATTATAAGTTGAAACCAAAATTAAAAAATTCATCTTCATGCTCATTAAAATATGTAATTGACAAAAATTCTAAGTAGATATCAAGATTATTAACTTATGTCATTCACTTGTGTTGTTTCTAAAAGATTTCTTCGAATATAACTAAAAGAATTCTAAGTAAAAAAGAAATCAAAACATTAAACACGATATTGAATAAAAATTAATAGTTAGATATAATTACAATACACAACCTTTAACCATTAACATGTAATTTGACCATTAACATGCAACTTTTAACCATTGGACATGCAATAATTTTTTTATCCTTGAAATCCAATGTAACGACCCGGGTTATTTTAGCGTGTTGCGTAAATTATATTTTCAGTGCGTGAGGCCGCGTCCAAGTGCGAAGTTTATTTTACAGTAAAATGAGAATTATTGCAAGGAAATAGTTATGAGATATAATTAATTTAAATTTGAGGGGTTTAATTGAGATTTACACTAGATATTTTTTATACACATTTAATACACACACAAGTAATAAATAAACTAATCCTAGAAATTTCTAGGACACACGTGTAAGGTATATATGACACACACGCACACAAGGGATACATAGCGCACACATCTCACACGCACACACAGCACACAGAGAGGAGAGGCAAATGAAAAAAGAAGAGAGATTAGGTCGAGAAAGAGAGAAGAAGGACAAAAGAAATGAGAAGGGATGAGAGAGAGAATATAAGCAGTGAAGGGAATAACATGGGCTGGGTTGAGAAAGAGAGGCCGATTGACAGTGATGAAAAGAAGGCAGAGCAAAGAAGATGATGAGGGAGTTCGGGCTTGCGATTTTGATTTTGTTCATGGATGCTAATGTAAGTAAACTATAGTTGTGATTTTCTTGAGTAATTTCTTTATGATGGGTTAGATTTTGTAGAGAATTGAATAATTGGATTAGAATAAGATAAATATAAATAAAATAAAACACTTAGTTATGGATTTAGTTTTGTAATTGGAAGAAATGAATTTGATAGAAGAAGGAAGGTTAGACAGACCCTAAGTTTAGGGATTTTTGTTGTTTCGTAATATTGAACTTATCCAAAAGGAAAACAAATCCTTAAAATTTCCCCACCTTCCGAATTTGTTATAGGTTTAGGAATATTTGTTTTCAATTTTTTTTTAATAAGGAGCTGCATTAATTATTTCCTTGGATTAATTAATTAAACCTGTTGACATAGGAAATTCTAGTCACCCTGGAACAAAATCGCCCTAAGACGAAGGGAAGAACGAAGGGAGGAAGGACGATGGAGCGAAGAGCGACGAAGAGCTGAGACGACCGAATTATCGGTTAGGACGAAAATACATGATGCAGTTACTTCCACGATCGCATCAGTTGGACGGTTTTCCCTCCACAACCGAGCAGTTGAGACACGCAGCTCAATGGTTACAGGCACGATCCAACAACTGCAGGGAGATACTGAGACCGCCCAAGCAGTTTACAAGCTTCACTATAAAAGCTCAACCCACGATCAAGCAGTTGAGACGCACAACCCAACGGTTGAAGGCACGATCCAGCAGCTGCAGGGAGATACTGGGACCGCCCAAGTAGTTTACAAGTTTCACTATAAAAGCTCACTCGGACAGAGAGAAAAGCCCAATCAAATGAAGACTCAAACGAGCATTTTTTTTTTTATCTTTTAGTTTCTATAACTTTTAGGACTGTAATTTGTGTGCTTGCGCCCCTTGGAGGCTTATTCACTTAATCAAACACCCATTGCTGGGACTTTGTCTCAGGAGGTTTGAACCTTACACGTTTCTCTTTCTTCTTCGCGCACAAAAATCACGCAAACAGTTTTTGGCGACCACAGTGGGAGAATTGGTGTAAATAGTGGAGATGCCTCTTAAAAGAAACGCTCAAACTGGCTCGAGCGCGGAGGAAGGAGGACTGGAGCAAACCAACCAGCCCCATGTTCCAGCCGTAGTCGGTCATTTCGAGGGTCTGGCAGACGCTAGTCGATACGAACCTATGAGGGAGCTCGGCCCTAACGCGGTACGCGCGTTGTTCGGTGAATTCACGCAGGATGTTGTCGAACAGGTTAGGCTTCAAAACGCGCATGTCATAGACAAATTCGTATCAACTAGCAACTCACATTACGAAAACATGGCCAAACATCTAAGCTCGTTGAATGAATTAATGGCCAAATGTGTGAACGGCGGGACGGCGCTGCCGTGGACTACGCCTCTCCCTACACGAAGCAGTCATGAGGCTGGTCCTAGTAATGTTCCTGCGCAATGGACCAACATCCCTACGGTTCTCAGGGGAGGAATAAGTCCTAGGGGCAATGGCCCACAATTAGGGCCAAATATGCACCAAGGGCCAAATATGGCACAACATGAAGTGGTGTTGCCTCAAGGCATCCAGGCTTCTCAGGGGCAGAATCACGATTATGTCCCACTTTTGAGAGGACCGTAGCCGCCGCCCATAGCCGTGCCATTTAATGGCAACGGTATATTAAGGGAACAAATGACCGAGATCCTTCAAGACCAATTCGGTCTAGGCATACGGCCAATTCGGCCAAGATATCGGAAGCCGTATCCTGATTGGATCGATGTGGCTTATCCGTGGCCTCGAAATTACAAGATACCAGATTTTTCCCTATTTACGGGGTCTGGGGAGGTTTCTACCATGGAACATATAGGGCGATTTACACTTCAGTGTGGGGAAGTCAACGATTTCCACAAATTGAGGTTATTTCACGGCTCATTTTCAGGAGTAGCTTTCTCCTGGTATGTCAGTCTTCCGGCCAATTCGGTAGAAAGTTGGCAGCAAATGGAACAATTGTTCCATGCGCAATTTTACAAGGCCGAATCTGAAGTTGCCTTGGCCGATTTGGCAAACCTAAGACAGTTGACAGGAGAGTGGGCCGAGACCTTTTTACAGCGGTTTAAGGTAGCCCGAGGCCGATGTTACGTGCCTCTGCCCGAAAAGGAATTTGTGAGAATCGTTCAAGGTTGCCTCAATCTCGATCTAAAAAAGAAATTTCAGGATCGCGAATTTTGGGACCTTCCCCAACTCACCACTAGTGTGGTGCGTTATGAGCGGTTATTACGAGAAGAGGAGCAAATGAAAAATTCGAGTAAAGGGACGTAGTATAGAAACATTGATTATGAAGTGGGCGAAGTAGACGTCGAATCGGCCGATTTATGTTTGGCCGAATTGGTTAAGGGGAAGCCTTACATTTGTAAGACGTGGGCGGAGCCCCAAGCCAATGAAAAGAACGATAAAAAGAGTAGGAACTTTACTTTTGATATCACTAAGGTGGATGCCATATTCGACCAGTTGTATAAAGATAAAAAAAATTAGTTTGAGCGATCGACATACGTTACCAACAACCGAACAAATCGGTAGTAAAAAATATTGTAAGTGGCACAATGCATGGTCTCATAAAACTAATAATTGTATTGTTTTTCGAAATGTTTTACAGGATGCCATAGAATCTGGACGAATTACGTTCAAGAAAAAGATGGCAGTGGATAACAACCCTTTTCCAAAATTGGTGGAATTGAACATGATCAACCCGGACCTTGCCAAGATGAATCTGCCGAAGGTCAAATTAGTTCTAGACGAAGGACAACACCATCATCGTACAAGCGCTCTGGAAAGGATTAAGGCACCTTCAGAGCATGGAGAACGACAGAATGTTTGTATTCGATGCAAAAATAATATAGAATGGATGAGGGAATTAGAAGAGACTTGTGAAAGGCCCGTGAAGAAAGAGTCAGCAGCATGGCAGCCACGGACCTTCGCCCCAAGATTCTATGGGGAGAATTCAAATTTCGTCCAAAATGTAAGAATGTTTAGGCCGAAAATTCATCGGCCCAATATATGGCATTCATACCGAAGGCCACTGCCAGGACAACATCCAGGTATGAACTATTCCCCCGTGGACGAAATGACGAGGACACAGTTAAGGCGACATCAAAGAAACTATGGCCGTATGATGCACCAACAAGGCGAAGCAAGGGCCACCACGGGCCGTAGCCCTCGCATCATGGAGAAATCAGAAGTAAGCAAAAAAGAGAGTGACAGCAAAAAATGAGCAGTGACGAGCGGCGATGAACGTACCAAGTTCGACAGGCAAAAGCGGGACGAAACAGATGACGAAGAACCTCCTATCGTCATTCAGTTCGGCAGTATGCCACCGGTTGTGGCCAACCATTACTTGTTGCCCGTAAAATTCAAGGGGGATGACAGCGGAGAAGCTGGAACAAGCGAAGACGTCTATGAGGGCAACGAAACCGAATTTGCAGTACTCTCAATAACAGATAGGGAGGCTTCGGATGAGGAAATGACCGACATAGAAGAAGAAATAGACATCAAAATCGAAGCAAGGAAAAAGGGAATTTCACAAAATCGGCTTCTCAAAGAATTGTATGAGGCCGACAATCCTACAGCCGGGACGTTGGGAGAAGATTTGGGACGATATCCATTCCTCGTTTTGTATGGGACACCTAAGATAAAGCGAACCATCACCAGAGCCGAAAAATGGAGATTGGCCGTCAATAACGTCTCTCAAGGTGCACCATCCACGTTGCTATCATCTGGATGGGACCTGGAAGAAAAACCACCTCAAGCTAACAATGAGGGCGATCAAGCAATGGAGATAGGTCTGTCAGGGAAGGTGATATTCCCAAAGCCACCACCACAAATGACAAAGCATCTGCGGCCGTTGTACGTGAAAGCAAAGGCTAATGGGATACCTATCACCAAAGTGTTGATTGATAATGGGGCGGCCATTAATGCAATACCAGTTAGGATGCTAGGACGTTTGGCAAAGTCAGAAGAAGACCTCCTCCCTACGGAAGTGGTTCTTACCAGCTTTAATGGAGGGCGACGACGGCCAAATGGGTTATTCTGTTGGACTTGCAAGTGGGAAGTATTACAAAAACAGTAGTATTTTTTGTCATAGATGGGCCAACAACATACAATATGCTCATAGGACGAGACTGGATACACGGCAGCTGATGCATCCCTTTATCCCTTCATCAATGCCTAGTTTTCTGGAACCAAAGGGACGAGGTGGAGATAGTGCATGCCGACAACAAGCCTTTCGCTACAGAGACAAATTCGGCCGAGTACTTCATTTACGAAGGGAATTATGGGCCGACTAGAGTTCTGAATGAAGGGGAGAGCCCGACCATTGTGGCTCAAAATGACGAGCCGTACCCCGCGGGACTGCTGAATGATTTGTTCGCACAGACGAGACCAACCACAGTGGTTTTTGGAAAGCCAACGCACATCAATTTAAATGAAGAACAAGCAGAATAAGGAGCAAGCCGCCCTTGCGGCCTCCAAGGCCAGTTTAATGGCCTATATAGCAGAGCGAAAAAATGAGGCCGAAGCACAGGCCGTGATTTCGGCTTTAAGAGGCAAATTGCTGGCGCATCAGACGGAGGACAAGATAAGAGAACTATGCGGAGTGGATTGCTTGATAGAAGGAGGTGAATCAATGGAAGAAGAAAAATACGCTCTGAATGGACGACGAAAGACAAATATCTCAAGAGGACAAGATGCATTGGACGAGGTAAATCTGGGGAGCGAGCATGATAGACGCATCACTTACGTCAGCAAGGAACTGGAGTCCCAGGTACGCGAAAAGCTAATTTGTTTACTGCGAGAGTACACAGATTATTTTGCATGGGACTACAATGAGATGTCTGGTTTAGATAGGACGTTGGTGGAACATAGGTTGCCAATCATGCCAAGCCATAGGCCTCATAAGCAGCATCCCCGGAGGTTTGCGCCCAATGTCATGCCTGATATTAAGAAAGAAGTTGAACGCCTTTTAGAGGCGAAGTTCATTAGGACGACCAGATATGTGGAATGGTTGTCAAATATCGTTCCAGTCAGGAAAAAGAATGGAAAAATAAGGATCTGCATAGACTTCAGAAATTTAAACTTAGCGACACCAAAAGATCAATACCCAATGCCGACAGTAGATTCCCTAGTGGACTCCACGGCAGGGTACCAAGTCTGCTCTTTTATAGATGGGTATGCAGGTTATAATTAGATTTACATCGCCGAAAACGATATACACAAAACAGCCTTTAGGTGCCCAGGCTCTCTAGGGTGTTATGAATGGGTAGTGATGCCCTTCGGCCTGAAAAACGCTGGTGCCACTTATTAGCGGGCCATGAATTTGATCTTTCATGACATGATTGGCGAATCTGTAGAAGTCTATGTGGACGATATAGTGGCGAAATCTGTGACCATGGAAAAACATTTTAGCCATTTAGCAACGGCCTTTGAGCGAATGAGAAAGTTTAAACTAAAATTGAACCCTGCCAAATGTGCTTTCGGGGTATGCGTAGGAAATTTCCTAGGTTTTCTAGTGCACCAACGGGGAATCGAGATTGACACCAATAAATCTCGGTCGATCACCGAAGCTATACCACCCCGAAATAAGAAAGAGTTTCAGAGGTTCTTAGGGCAAATTAACTTTTTAAGACGATTTATCTCCAATTGTGCAGGGAAAACAAAAATGTTCTCCTCTTTATTGAGGTTAAAGGACAAGGACGAATTCGTCTGGACCGAAGAACATCAACAAGCTTTTGACAGCCTGAAGAAATACTTGTCACAGCCGCCGGTGATGGTACCTCCAGTGCCAGGAAGGCCAATGAAATTGTACATATCGGCCAAAGAACAGTCCATAGCTGGGATGATCGCGCAAGATGATGACATGAACGTTGAGAGAGCCATTTATTATATCAGCAGACAATTGCTGAATTATGAATGTAATTATTCTCCAATGGAGAAATTATGTTTGGCTCTATATTTCACATATACTAAATTACGAGCCTACCTTAGGCCGAACATAGTGTATTTGATCACAAGAATTAATATAATAAAGTACATATTTTCTCGTCCTATCTTGCATCAAAGAGTTGGGTTTTGGTCACTGTCACTTTCAGAATTCGATATACGGCATGAGCCCCTAAGGGCCGTTAAAAATCAAGCTTTGGCCGATTTCTTGGCCGATCACCCATGTTTGAGCACTATTAGAGAAATAGAAATGGATCTGGACGAATGCAGCATGAAACCATGGACGATGTATTTCGACGGATCCAACACAATGAAATGAGCTGGAATAGAGATTGTCTTAGTCAGCCCGTTGGGGGAATCATTTCGGTTCTTAATCAAGTTGAACGAATATTGCACTAATAACCAGGCCGAATACGAAGCCTTGATACTTGGGTTGGAGATACCCCTCAACATGGGAGTAACCCATGTATCCATTAAGGGGGATTCGCAACTAGTAATCCAACAAGTGATAGGAACCTTTAAATGCCAATGCTCATCAGTCATGGCATTATTGGATGTGGCCAAAGAGTCGGTAGAGCGATTTGATCATGCAGAGTTGGAACACGTTCCAAGGGCAAAAAACGAATTGGCCAATAGTTTAGCCCAAGCAGCTTCCGGGTACAAGCAAGCAAACATAGATGGTATATATAGAAGCGGTGAGGTGAAGCCGGTCCTGATGCGACGAAAGGAATGGAAAAATGTCACGACCGTTGAAATCGAAAAGGAGGACGATTAGAGAAGCGAAATCAAGACGTTTCTAAAATAGCCCGAATGAGGGAAGGATCGAAGGCTAAAACTTAAAGCCCTGAACTACATAGTCTCAGGAGATGTGCTATATAAAAAACGACAAGATGGATTGTTGTTGAAATGTGTAGGGCCAGTTGAATCCAAAACTATCATGGCCGATGTGCATGAAGGTGTTTGTGGGGCACACCAAGCAGAAGTAAAGATGAGATGGTTGATTATACGAAGCGGCTATTATTGGCCGAAGATGGGAGAATCGTGCATCTCGTATGCCAAATGATGCATTGCTTTTCAGAAGCACGGGCCTATTCAAAGGGCACCAACGACCGAGATGATCCCAATCATTAAACCGTGGCTATTTATAGGATAGGCGATAGACTTGATAGGGAAGATTTACCCAGCATCAAGCAAGAGGCATACTTTCATCATTGTTGCTACCGATTTCTTTACCAAATGGATGGAAGCTATCCCAGTTATGGAAATCTCCCAAGAACAGATCATCAAGTTCATAAAAGAGCATATAATGCACCGATTTGGTATACCACAAACAATAATGGTAGACCATGGCACCTCATTAAACGGTGAAAAGGTGAAAGATTTACTGGCCGAGTACGTAATCCGGTTGGTGAACACTACCCCATATTACCCTCAGTCAAACGGTCAAGCAGAATCGTCCAATAAGACCCTTAAAGGGTTTATTCGGAAGATGGTGACAAACAATGCTAGATGATGGGATAAATATTTGAGTCAGGCTCTATGGGCCTATAGGACGTCACCACGAACAAGTACTTCAGTGACACCGTTTCAGTTAGTGTATGGTCACGAGGCTGTGCTTCCAGTAGAAATGAATATCGAGTCCACCAGGGTGATGTTACAAGAAAAGCTGACAAAGGAAGACTACGACGAGGTAATGATCCAGAATTTTTTGGAATTGGACGATATCAGATGTGATGTGCTAAATCATCTAGAAGCACAAAAGAGAAAAATAGCCAAGGAATATAATCTCAGAGTAATGGCTAAATCGTTCAGGGAGGGCAAATTAGTGTGGAAAACTATATTACCACTTGGTTCTAAGGACCCGGCGTATGGCAAATGGTCGCCCAACTGGGAAGGCCCATTCGTGGTGAAAAATGTGTTACCAAACGAAGCCTACCATTTGCAGGACTTAAACGGAAGAGTGCATGCAAGAGCGATAAATGGCAAGTACTTAAAGAGATATGTGCCCTCTTTGTGGGAGCACGAAAATGTACAAAATGCACTGGAATAATAATGTATTTTCATTAATTACGGATGAAAACGTCCTAAAAATACAAGGAATAGACGATATAACGTCTTACAACAACCACTAATTTTGGCCCGAAGACCGCCGAAAACCCCCGGGCAGCTCCTTAATACAAGCATATCTCTCTGCTCAAGCGACATTCGTCCTGAATCTCCAAACCCACTGCATCCAAATCGGCCAAGCTTTTCTCAAAATTTATATGGGCCAGACCTTCATACTCTGCCATAGACTCGTCCATCTCCGTTACTTGAGTAGCAATGGTCCTCCTCTTAGCCTCTTTTCTCATAGGGCTTTCCTCGACAAGACGTTGAATCTCTTGTAACTTTCGCTCCAGGTCTAGGAAGACCGATTCCTCGGTCATCATTTCTTCTGTAGTGTCCCTCAGGGCCTGATGAAGGGCGTCAAGAGAGCCACATAGCGTTTCTTTCCTCATTACAGAGGAGCGAAGCCCAACCCTCTGGCTGTGCATAGTACGATACCGAGAGAGAAGGGCTGCTATGCCGTCTTACATTTCTTGGAGGAAAAGTCGATCATCAACCGATATGGGCAAGGCAGGGAGGGCCAATATCCAACTTAATTCGGAGGAGCTTTTGTCCAATTGAAGGACGTTCTCTGGCCGAGCGGCCTAACTAACCTCTAGTGCAGCAAAGGAAGCGTATTGACCAAGAATCTCCTGAAGGCCCTCCAGGTCTGTACTGGTGTTGACCGAAGGTGAAAGGGGCCGAAAAGAAGAAGAGGAAAATCGCCCAAAGCGGTCCAAAATATTCTGGACCGATTGCAGCAATGGGTCGGATGCCTGTACACGAAGAAGGAATTAGCAAAATGAACTAAGGCAATGAGCTAAAGGAAATGGGGGAAAGACTTACCACCCCAGAACCAGAACTGGAAGGCCGATCCACCAATGCCTCAACTTGTGGCTGTACTAGTTCTTGCTGAGATGAAGGATCTGAGGATGATGGATGCTGGGGGACAAGAGCCAGCGGCCATGCGGCCTAAGGAGGAGATGGCCGAGCAGGAGAACTTTGTGGCAAAATGGGAGACTCAGCCCGATGGGGCGATGATTGTTCAGAAGTGGCTATCACTTGGACTGTCGGAACAGGAGCTGCGGAAGAAGCAATCATGAAAGCCGGAAAAGGCGGTTGTTCAGTCATAAAGGACTCCACTCGAGAAGGAGAGGGCAGAGGAGCCGAAGACGACGGTTGTGCAGAGGCCAAAGTCTGGTGCGCAGAAGTACTTGGAGGTACTACTTCTGGCATTGGGCGTTGCGGTGCAATAGTAGGCCGAGCATCTGCAAGAGAATCAGAGTCAGACGAATCGGAAATGTAAATGACTTCATCTTCTTCGTAAATGTGACTAAGTACGTCGTCTTTATACATAGACCGAGCCTAATCTAACAACTCAAATTCGGCCAAACTATAAAGGCCATCCAGGTCCCTATAACTCCCTCGAAGCAATGAGGTAGACATCCTGCGTACTAAGGGATAAAGTTGCTTGAGGTAATGCCAAAGAGACCCAGTCGGCCAACTAGGCTCTGGCACTTCAGCCCATCATCCGGATCCTGCACAATTAGTACAGAACCGTCTGAAGAGAAGCGCTCAAATAGAGGATGGTCTCTTGGAATTTCCTCAACTCTTGGACGCGAACAGCCAAATTCAATATATGGCTCCATACCTTGGGGATCGGCTCCGACTGCACCACCCTCTCCTGGTAATTGCTCCATGATTGGACCCTCGGCAGCTTCCTCCGCATCAGAGGGAACCTGAATGACCGGCATTTCGGCAGGTCCCACCTCCTCGCCTCCGCCCATGGGAGCTTCGGCCCTCGAAGTTCGCGTCGTTTCGGGCATTGCGGAAGACGACTCAATCCTAAGCGCCTGCACAAGATACACAATTATGATTTCAGAGTACATCAAACTCATGTGCAAAAGAAGACAGGTCTCAAACTCATACCTTAGAGTGATGGACGAGTGGCACGTCCGAATTTGAACTACGGTTGGGGGAAGGCTGTTTCCTCTTGGCAGGCTTTATCTTCTTGGGTTTGGCCGTCTCAGTTGCTTTGTTTGACCCCGTTGGCTCAGAAGACTTTGGGGACAATGGGATAGTAGGAAATACTGTCATAGAGGGCAGAGAAAAAAATCGCTCACGGGCAGGTGGCCAGAAACGATCAAAAGAAGAATGGACCGATGTACAAGAAGCAAAATAAGCTATAACAAAAGAAGAGATCAAAGAGTGAGTTTCCGCCAAGGAATTCTCAACTTCAGAAACTGAAAAGTCCTTAAAACGGTCTGACAAAGCAGAGCGCGTGTGAAAGAAAGAAAGAGGCCACCCTTGAACGAGGCCAAATTGACGGGCAATGAAGTTGGATGAGTATACCTCCACTCCGGCCTTTCCGTTGGCCCCAGTCATGATGTCATGAATCAGGTCGCGGTTACATAAAAACCTGCACCATATGCGAAGACCTGATTCGTCCTCTTCCGAAAGAGGGAGGTGTAGGCACTGCATTTTGCATATAAGTCTCTATGATGAGTCTCATTTGGAGACACTACCTTTTAAGTCACGGAAGTCGCGGGAAACGAATATCGGAAGGGGAAATTCAGAATAAGTATGTCATCAGATTCAATTCACATGTTCACTACTTTCGTTCGTGCTGCGTTCGTGAACACGTTCGAACGTCAAACAGATTGCGGGCGTTCATGCAGCGTTCGAATCGACATTCGAACGGTGTCAGTACTTTTGGTTTTGTTGCTAGCCTCACGCCCAAGCCCAATTAGCCCACCAAAACCCACCCAAAAATAATTAAAACATTTAAAACATGTTCACAAATTAAAATAATATCCTTCCTAAATTAAATAAATCACATCCCAATTTAAATAATTCACATACCTAAATGAAACAAATCAAATATATGATCTTCCTTATTTAAACAAATCTTGTCCCCAATTAAATATATGATTTCCTTGTGTGACACTAATTAAATGACATCTCTTTAATACACAAATCTTATTCCTTTTTACACAAGAGAAACCCTAGCCTTTGCTATAAAAGAAACACAAATCCAACACTCTCATCTACTAGTCCATTCACGCGTAACACAAGTCATAAGCAACAAAGAATTCTCTTCTCCTTCCTCACTCTCAATAGTCGAAGATCACACCCATAAAACAGCAAGGCTCCACAAAAAATCATAAAACCAAAACAGCCCCCATTACCGCAACAAAACTGCAGCCCAAATACCCCAAAACAGTAGCCAAAATCACCTAAAACAGTGAACAAAAACTGCACTTTAAAACCCTTAAACAACCAAGCAAAACAACAGCCCTAACCCCCTTTAAACCGCAAAAACAGTCCATTAATACACCAAATACAATGAGAACAGCAGCAAAACAGAGGAAACAATGACCTAAAATCGCGAGGCAACGGACGAGAGCAGTGGACCAGTGAACCAGAGGAGTTGCGAAGCATCAACCCTTCCGACAGCCGTGTAACGCGCTTTCGAGATACGACCTAAAAGGTTAGACCTGAGGGCGCCTTCTTTATTATTATCTCTCGTTTTTTTTCTTTTATTTTAATACTTTATTACATGTGAGTATGATGGATTGATTCATGATGTGAATTCCGGATGAACGGAATATGTGGTCTCTCTTGTAGTATATCGGATGGAAACCCAAACGTAAATTCCGTAGCCGAATCCGAATGGACGGTAGTGTGGTCTGTACTCGGGATACAATGCCACGTACTGCTTGAGAGACACACATATTTCGTTTCATCCAACTTTGTATTTAAGCATGATTTAGTCGATTTCGCTTTATTTTATCTTGTTTGTTTATTATCCGCATTTTCTATTCCGTATTTTACTTTCCTTATGTTATTTGCTTGTGTAATGACGATATAGTGCGCATGGGCATAGTATGTTGGTCTAAAGGTCCTCTATTTGAGAGAAGAAAAGTCTAAAAGACTATCTTTTCGACAGTACTTTGCCGCGCCGGACAAAGTATGTTCGATTGAATGCGAGATGCGTTTAATCGGGCTTGCAAAGTCCCATATCCTTGTCTTATTTATTTTATATGCGTTGTGATGTGATGCATATGGGGTTAGTATATTGGCCTAAAGGTCCTCTATTTGAGAGAAGAAAAGTCTAAAAGACTACCTTTACGATAATACTTTGCCACGCCTTTCAATATTCCGCTATTTATTTTCTGCAAGTTATCTGTTTATGTGTTGATGATATAGTTCACATGGGCTTAGTATGTTGGTCTAAAGGTCCTCTATTTGAGAGAAGAAAATTCTAAAAGACTACCTTTACGATGGTACTTTGCTGCGCCGGACGAAGTATGTTTGGTTGAATGTGAGATATGTTCGATCGAGCATGCGAAGTCCCATATCCTAGTCTTGTTTATTTTCATGCATTGTAATGCCATGCGCATGAGCTAACTAGGGTGGATTGAAGGTCCTCTATTCGAGGGAAAATACCTAGAGGCTATCTTTTGTTGGGTTTCTATTAAGTCCCGGGATCAATTTCAAGCAAGAAACATATATGTGAATACTCGTAAAAGCATGGCGGAATCATACTTACAACGATCGGCTTTTGCGACGCGAGGAACATCAAAATCTTCATCAAGCTTTCGGTAATGGTGCTCCTTTTGCTCCTCCAATTTTCGGTCAACTCCATGGATGGATCTCCAAGCTCCAAGCTTTGTGTGGTGATTCCATGCTCATAAGTTAGTTCCCTATCACCTTGGATGACCCTTCATGTGCTAGCATTGGCAAGATTTGCCACAAATCTTCCATGTATCTTCTTGTAATTTTCGCCCTTGCCAAAAATTTGGGAGAGAAGCATTTTTGGCCCCTTGGCCGAATGGAATGGGAGAGAGAGAGGTAAGAGTTGTGTGTATTTGGTTTTCCTAAAACCTAATACCAAAAAAATCCAAAAAGTTGTAAATGCCTTTCCAAAAGTCAACAAATTTTGGAGCCAAAATTTGGCAATTAATTTTTTCCAACAACTCATATCACTCATGAATAGTGACTGGTTGTCAATCACTCAAAGTGACAAGACATCCATCACATGAATGACGAGTGATGTGACGCGTGATGTGACTTGTGGGCCCCACTTAAATTCGCAATGCGAGTGCGCCCGCAAACACTCCCGGGCTCGGGTTCACTAATTCCAAATTAACGAATTTTCCGTTGCGACGTAATTAAGTCAAATTCAATTAAATAATTTTGCCTAGCAAAACTATTCACGTCGCTAACGAATTAATTCTAAATTAACTCGTTCGCCCGAATTAAAATCTAATTTTAATTCCGCGTCGAAATCCAATTTCGTATACTATATCGAATATATTATTTTATCGATTAATTCCAAATTAATCGTTCTCTCTCTTTAATCAATATTTTATCCCAGATAGAATATATCCGTAATTAATCCTAGATTAATTTTCTCTCTCATATAATTAATCCCAGATTAATAAAGTGCGAGTCATACGTCATCGGTGAATCTTCGGGAAGCGACCCATGAGATCCTCGGATATGTTGGTAGTAAATCCGGTCGTCGGACTATCCGAACACGTACGTACCTAGTACGAAATTTTTACCGATTTATAAGACATGGTTGGCTTCTAGCAAAGCACCGTGCCTACCCAATTCTCCAGAAATATTCTTACTGGAATATGTGATCTATATTAGGCGTAGTATACGTAGTATTGCGTATTACGATCCAGCATCGGATGTCACGTGCAAGGTCTGGGGTTGGAAATGTGTCTGCTTCGTACGAAGCACATATCGGATCTCTGGTAACTAGTCTCTATTATCAGATAAACATGACCTAGTCATAATATCCCGATAGCTGCAGCATATAAGAGCACCAGTTCCGTATCCTACATGATCATCATCTCCACTATGACTGGAGTGATACTTCTATCTCGACATCACACCCAATACACTACGATTCTCAATATACCCAGAAGAGGCGTACACATAACCTGTTAAAGCCCTGGACGACCAAAACCAAAGTATATTTATTGTCGCAAGTATTAGCGGTGCAAGTCTCAAGTTAATACCAAATACACCTACCCTGATTCGGACTTCCATAGACACATAGTCATACTACCAATGGAATTACGAGGGGTCTATCCAGAGCGAAGCTGTTTTCGTACCATCGGTAAACACAACCTCCTATTACACTTGCATGAGTATCCTATACCCAAATATATGAGAACTATGCCGTTATGCTCCCACAACGCGCATAAGTGCAATACTAGTCTATTCCGCATTATCGATGTCCAGTCTCGATAATACTACGACTAGGGATATTTAATGATTAAACCTTCTTGGATTGATACTGTCGCATATCTTATCAATCCGGAACTAATCATATGGACCTTCTATCATTTATACATCTTGGTAATCTAATTACAAATGATAGAAGAGCAATTTCCTTTGTCACATAGTTAATTTTTACAACAACACCATGATCTGTACAAATAGTGATGCTATGAGCCATAACTGTCCAAAAATCTCCCACTTGGCCTATAGCCAATCACTCAAGTGTCCTACACCCGAACTGTGTACGGTTCGCTCAAATTTCTGCTGAGGAAAGGCTTTCGTCAGCGGATTAGCATGATTATTATCTGATGCGATTTATTCGATCATCACATCGCCACGATGTCTGATCTGAACGAATCAGATGAATATTGAAGTATATATCTGGATCGTTGATGAGACCATTAATTCTTTAGCCTGTCTGTAGCCTAGCTCAGCTGCTAACAGAATCACTCCTAATCTGATTAGGATTATTATCGATCCAAAAGGCTTCTATTGCTGCCTCAGCTGCAGCAATAACCCGCTTTTGTTGTTTATTCAGCAACAGTATCATGCATGGAAGATTTCCAACTCACTGTTCCGTTATTCAAACTTTATAGTATCGTTATTACGACTTATAGTCGTTATTATCGGTTTGGAAACTTGCAGCAGTGAACCCAGTCACTTCAAGTGCTCCTTCTCCATAGTTTAAGACAGCATCCTTAGTTCTCTAAGATATTAAATGATGTTCTTAACATTAATCCAGTGACTATCAATTAGATTGGCCTGATTGTGACTCCATATGCTCAGAGCATATGAGACACTACATCATGTACATTTTTCAATGTACAAGTTCTCGGAGAGTACGAACAATCTTTAGATCTATCCCAGTAGATCTTTATTCCCAGAATAAAAGTTGTTTCTCCCAAGAATTCTACGGAGAATTTTTCATGAAAGCCAAGCTTTCACCGATTGTATTATGAGAATATCATTTCCAAGAAATGGTATGTCATCATTACTTAGGACTTCACTGTCAGTACGCTCCCACTAACCTTCTTATATACACAAGAATCATTTTCGTCTTGAATTAAATCATACACCATTATGATTACATCAAAACGATAATTCCAAGAACTCTATGCTTGCTTCAATCCATCCATGGATCGAATTAACTTGCAAACCTTGTTTGCTCATTTTGATACGACAAAACCGTCAGGATGTTATAAACATCCTCCAAAAGGTTTCTGTTAAGGAAAGTGATTTTGACGTTCAGCTGCCATATTTCATAAATGAAACATGCAGCATCAGCAAGCATTATCCAAATGAATTTAACCATGGCAACGGGTAAAAGGTTTCGTCGTAATCGACACAATGTTGATAACGATACCTTTTCGCTACAAGCCTAGCTTAGTACGTTGGTATGTTGCCTTCCATGTATGTCTTCTTTGAAGACTTATATAGTACCAATAGGCACAATGCCTTCCGGTACAACAACTAGTATCCAAACATAGTTGGTATACATGGAATCCATTTCGGATATCATGTCATTTTGCTATTATAGGGAGTCGATACCATGTATCACTTCCTCATACGTAGTCAGTTCGTATTCCTCAATAAGATTGACATCTTTATGAGGTGAGATCAGAAACCCATACCTCCCAGGTTGTTTTTTGACTCTCTCCGACTTATGTGGTTCTTGTGTATTCGAAGATTATTGGTATAGTTTCATCCTTGATGAACTATTTGTTTTCCATTAAGGAATCGGTGCCTGGAATAGTATTACTCCGATTTTCATCGAGTTTTACTTTCCTCCCACTTACCACTGCATATCGGTATTCCCCTTAGGAAAACCGCATAGTGAGCAACAATTACATTGTTCTCTTGTGAGTTGTATAAGTACTATACTTTGGTTTCCCTAGGATAACCCCAATTTAGGCACTTATCCGATTTGGGTTCTAGTTTGGTATCATCCAAACATATGCCTAGCATTCCCAAATCTACAGGAATGAGAAAACCCAGTTTCTTTCCTGTTCATATCTAATATGAAGTCTGTCAAACAGATTTTTATGGAACCTTATTCAAAATAAGTTTTGCACTGTTTGATGGCTTATCCCTTGAAGGAAATGGTAGCTCAGAGCGACTCATGATTAACCTTGTCATGTCCAACAAAATTCGGTTTCTCCGTTCAGACACACCGTCAAAATGACGTGTTCCGGTAGGAGTCCTCATTGAAAGAATACTATACTCTTCCAAGTATTTGAGAAACTTATTGCTTAATTATCTTCATTATGGTCTAGCCGTGATGGTTTCAATACTATAGCTGATCTGTTTGTCTACTTCGTGTCGAAACTCTTTGAATTGATCAAAAGTTTACGATTCGTGTTTCACAAGAAACACATAACCATAACGCGATGCGACATCCGTAAAGGTCACGAAAAATTCATATCCACATCTAGCCTAGCTAGACATGGGCCCACTTATGTCACTATGAACGAGGGCTAACAGATCGGTGGCACTTGTACTTTTACCAAGTAAAAAATGTTTTAGGCACTTTTCCCAATAAACTAGATTCGTAGACATCATTTGAATAAAATCAAATCCGTCCTAGTATCCACTCTTCAAAAGTGTGGATATACGAGTCTTGTTTAATTGTGTCCTAGACAACAATGCCACAATTAAGTTTCAACTGATTAAATCAGTTTGAGCTATTTGTTTGTCATGTCATACGTTTAAGATTTATTTATATTCAAAATATAAATACTGTTATTCACATCTAATGTGTTTATCTCAATATCATTTTTATATAATAAAACACTTTAGTGTTCTAGAATATAAAGGTATACCCGCAACGGGTTAAACCCTGATATAGAAATAATGTTTCTAGTCAAACTAGTTACATTTAACAGTTTCCTAATTTAAGTACATACCCGAAGGGTAGTTCCTAAACTTAGGTATCTACGGTTAAAACAGCGACTCTCGTCCCGTTTCTGATTCGCAGATTAATCTCAACTGAAGTCAGTATCCTGCTTATAAGCAGATTCTGCACACCAGTACATATTTATGTACCACATCCAGTATCTATGAAGATCCTTCAATTTCATTATCATACTATAAGGATCTAATCCTTAGTTCTGACTAAGAAATTAATGAATCTATTTGGCAAGCATAACGGATTAAACACTAAAGTTATCATCACATAAATCTTCCAAATATCATGTTCTACTATTGGCTTAACTCCAGGCTTAGGCTCGAGATGTCACTATATCAAATAAAGTAACTTCTCGGTCACCCAAGACTATCCTGAGATTTTATTCCCAATTTGAAAAATAAAGTCGTTTAAATACATTTTCACCCAGGATTATGTTTTAAACACTAATCTTTCAATTATCTTGATTCTAATAGTCCAACTATTTAATCAATGATTTTTAGGTACTATTGATTATAATGATTACTATAGTCCAACTATATAATCAACTATAATTTAATAGGTTAAATTCAATTATATTGATTACTATAATCCAATTATAAATCAACTATAATTTAATAGGTTAAATTCAATTATATTGATTACTATAATCCAATTATAAAATCAACTATTAATTGAAATGGTTAATTCAAATATATTGATTACTATAATCCAATTATATAATCAACTATAAATGAAATAGTTTGAATATAGTCCAACTGTTTAATTAAAACAACATTTAATTATTAGTCCAACTAATAAATAATTTTATGACGAAAAAATTGAAATGAGCGTGTATGGCAAGTAACTAAACGAATATTGCAAATTTAATACTTGTCTCCCACTATTTTTCGGCGAGCCTCTAACCCTCTGTTGAGTACTCAGGAAACCTTGTTCCCTAGTTGGCTAGGATCTCGTTAAATAACACACAATCTTGACTTTGGCCAACAAATTGTATGATAATTAACTAGGTAGATCTCTAAGATCAATTGGATCCCATCCAATTCCTAGATCCAGTAGGTGGACATCCAAGTCCGAAACATATATCTTATATATGCCAATATATCCAATATATTGCCTAACCTTTTTCCTCTGAATCAACTAAGCCTTGGCTTTGGCACAACAAACTTAGTGATCCCAGTTAAGCGGAACCCATTGACCTTGGAAAGTTTCGTAATCAATGTCGATGGACAAGAAATGATCTTGACTTTGGCTAACAAATCACAACTTGGACAAGACACCAATATGGAACAAAGCCTTCATGATTCAAACACATCCTCGACGGACAAAGGTCTTGACTTTGGCCAACAAACCAGTGCCAATCTTGGATCTTGAGTAAGAATCACTCAATGGAAGGAAAACCGCTTAATATGTTTTGAGGGTTTTTCGCGTGTAATTGGCAACCAATTAATTATCTTTGTTAAGGTCTCATCATCATACACCCTTAAACATGCATTCTAAACACATAATATGGCGCATATAAATAAATAATAATGATATGCGGATGGATACTTAAACATTGTTCCTAGAACAAATCTCTCCATTTTCTCTCTCCCGCTAGCACAAGTATTACTTCTACCCAATTACATAACACTTCTAAAGAAACCTCATTTACATTGAGGGGAATAGGTGAGAAGAGAAATACACAGAGTAAGGAGGTAATAGGCTGGACACGCAGGTCCAATTAATAAATTCTAAATTTATTACAACAATTTCCAAAATTGACCTCACCCATCTAATATTCATCTGATATGCATTATTCATACATCGCATCCATGTATTCACACAAGCATGTTATCAATCAATCTAATCCAATTAATTAATTTGATAATTTAATGACCATCCAATGTTCAAACAACGATTTGGTTTTGCGCGAGTCAAACTCGTTTTGTGAATAAGTACTCAAAGTACGAATTCTTGAATTAAATTAAACTACAACATTAAATCCAATTCAATTTGTATTTAATACTAATTCTTTATTTAATTCCAAATTAAATATTTACACTTTATTAACGAACCTTTACGACTTAGATTCCAAATCTAATCGTTACGGGTCTCAAAGCCCGATTAACATCCAATGTCATTTTAATTAAAGTCCAATTGGCTTTTAATTAATTTCTTAAGGCATGGACTTTTGGTCAATATGGGTCAAACCCAAATACCAAAGCCCATTTAAGGAATCACCCTTATTTGCCAAGAAACCAATTTAGGCCCATTAGGCCCAATTATTATTAAAGGTCCATTAAGTCATAATTGGACTTTATGGATATGGTTTTGGGCCCAATTGGATCCAACCAATTAGCCTAAACCAAACTTGGCCCAACCAAGCCCATTAAGCCCAATTACAACTTTACAAGCCCAAATCCAAATTTGGCCCAATTAATTTAATTTCAAAATTCCAAATTTCATAATTAAATTAACCAAAGTGTATGCCATAATTAATTAACCAAATTAACATTTCCAAAATACTAATTCACTCAATTAATTATGCTCATTATCATCAAAACATGTCCAACACATTTTAATCAAAAAATCACATCATTATACATGCTAATACTCACGGCAATTTGGGATTTTTCATGTCCGATTCGGTTTCAATCCAATTAAATCCATAATCAACATTACCCAATGTTTTCCAACTCATCCAATGATCAAAATAAAAACAAATACCATGACTTTAGGGCATGTATATGTCTCGGCCAAGCCTCACATTTTGGGGAAAAATGATCCAATCCAATTTTCATAAAATTGATCACAAATAACTCCAAGTCATTCATTTACAAGCATGCTCAAACAAGTAATTTCACTCAAACATGCTCAAATTCAATTTACCCAAATTTTACCATAATAAAGTTTCATGCTCAAAATGGCTCAAGATACCATTGTTGGGTTTCTATTAAGTCACATGATCGATTTCAAGCAAGAAACATATATGTGAATACTCGTAAAAGCATGGCGGAATCGTACTTACAACGATCGGCTTTTGCGACGCGAGGAACATCAAAATCTTCATCAAGCTTTCGGCAATGGTGCTCCTTTTGCTCCTCCAATTTTCGGTCAACTCCATGGATGGATCTCCAAGCTCCAAGCTTTGTGTGGTGATTCCATGCTCATAAGTTAGTTCCCTATCACCTTGGATGACCCTTCATGTGCTAGCATTGGTATGATTTGCCACAAATCTTCCATGTATCTTCTTGTAATTTTCGGCCTTGCCAAAAATTTGGGAGAGAAGCATTTTTGGCCCCTTGGCCGAATGTAATGGGAGAGAGAGAGGTAAGAGTTGTGTGTATTTGGTTTTCCTAAAACCTAATACCAAAAATCAAATCCAAAAAGTTGTAAATGCCTTTCCAAAAGTCAACAAATTTTGGAGCCAAAATTTGGCAATTAATTCTTTCCAACAACTCACATCACTCATGAATAGTGACTGGTTGTCAATCACTCAAAGTGACAAGACATCCATCACATGAATGCCGAGTGATGTGACGCGTGATGTGACTTGTGGGCCCCACTTAAATTCGTAATGCGAGTGCGCCCACAAACACTCCCGGGCTCGGGTTCGCTAATTCCAAATTAATGAATTTTCCGTTGCGACGTAATTAAATCAAATTCAATTAAATAATTTTACCTAGCAAAATTACTATTCACGTCGCCAACGAATTAATTCTAAATTAACTCATTCGCCCGAATTAAAATCTAATTTTAATTCCGCATCGAAATCCAATTTCGTATAATATATCGAATATATTATTTTATCGATTAAAGAACGCGTTCTCAAACGCTATACGAACGCGAACCTTTTGTTTCCCATTCGAACGTGTTTACGAACGCTACTCGATCGCGCATGCATTTTGTTTCATCAGGTCTTGTCCCGTTCGAACGCGTTCTCAAACGCTATACGAACGCGAACCTTCTGTTTACCATTCGAATGTATTTACGAACACTACTCGAATGCGCATGCATTTTATTTCATCAGGTCTCATCTCGTTCGAACGCGTTCTCAAACGCTATGTGAACGCGAACCTTCTGTTTAACGTTCGAACGCGTTTACGAACGCTACACGAACGCACATACACTGAACTGATTTCTTTTCATCACATTTCATGCATAATTGCTTCTTGGGTGATTCCTCTTGTATCATGTGATTAATCATACCATTCCATTATTGATACTTTTACTGTTATCATCTATTTGTATTCCCGTATTTATCTAATTGATGTGTCTGTGAGATGGTGTTCAAGCATGATTAGGTTGTTAGTATGTTACTTGGTTTTAAAGCATGATTTAGTTGTTAGTACGTTATTCCTCTATGCATGATTTGGTTGTCTTCTTTCGCAGTAGGCATTTAATTTACTTTCATGATTAGGCTGTTATTTATTTTTCGTGTTTGATGATTCAACATGTTCATGAGATTATTGTGTGATATCGTATGTTTGCCGTTATGATGATTTATTGTATGCATGCGAACCTAGGAATAGATTACCCTTGGAAATATATGTTGCTAGATTCGATTAAATTATCGCACAAATCACATCATTACAAGTGGCATAAGTAAGGGACCATTCTGAACCCAACGGTTTGAGGTCTTCCCTTGCGAGGGGTGAGTACGGTCTTAAATAATTTTCTCGGTTCACACCGAGTGGCGACTCCACGTTATTTCTTCGGTTTAGTTCCCCCACGGGCTACTCCTTACTCCCAACCGGGGTACGAGCCCGAAACAGCGTCGTCTAATATCTGTGTCCTACAGTCTAGCGACTCCATTGGGGATAGAGAATTGGCCCTGAAATAATGCCTTGTAATGATTGTGATTTGTGCTTTAATTAACCGTGTTTACCATGGGTTGAAAGGGGTTTAATCAAATGCACTTTTAAGGCTAGGTAATGGTTTGGTGTCTTCCCTCATTCACTACCTTTCTATAAGGAAAAGCTGCGAAGGCACCTAGATAATCATGTACTTGTAGCCTACCGTGATGGACTAATTTGGAGGACTCGTTGTTTATTACTGTCACCAAGCGATAAAAGCCTAAGAGGCTTGGGTTTTTAAGAGAGTTCGCTCCGCCCTCCCTCTGGGGAATCTACAACGGGAAATCCATTTGACAGTCAGTTACGCACCATAACTCGTTGGCACATACCGTAAGGTATAAAAAATATGTGTTCACTTGGTCGCTCGAACCCTTAAGTGGGGAGACCTAGTTGTGGGCAATCCTTCGCCAGCGAGAGTCTTTGTCCACACTCCCGCAAACCCACACGTAGACCGGAGTTGTATGACTTATAGCAACTATTTCCTTGTGCTTGTGGACCATCCTCATTTGGATGTAGTCTTGTCAGAAATGCAAACTTGTTGGGCCATTTAAACTGGGACGAGTTCGTATCCTATGACAATCGGGCCAAAAGCTTCTGAAATGTCGATGGGCCGCTCTGTAGAAATTATTGCTTTATGCTTGAATTATCTCTTTATGCTTGTATTTGGGGACCATCCTCATTTGGATGCAGTTGGACTTCTTGTCAGAAATGCGAACTTGTTGGGCCATTTAATCTGGGACGAGTTCGTATCCTATGACAATTGGGCCAAAAGTTTCTAAAATGCCGATGGGCCATCCTGTGTTTTGGCCCTTTATCATTTGAAGTTGTTTAACCATGTTGTCGCAAAGGTGTAAACATGTTGGGCATTTTCAACTGGGACAAGTTTGCACCTTGCAATAATATGATTGAAGCTTTAAAATGACAATGGGCCAAATTATATGTTCCACACATCGCACGTATCTCATGCATCTCATGCATACACACATCATGTTAACTCTCTTGTGTCTTAAGAGCCATCATAGATATCCGTTGGGTTAGGGAAAAAGGAAGACTTGTTAAAAGGCCGATAGCAAATATGAGCGAATCAGAGAATGAAACATCCTATATGGATCGGTTGGAAACCAATCTCACCAAGGTTACTAAATAGTTGCAAGCCTTGACTGCTGCTATGGCCAATATGGTTGTGCCCCGTGCTGGGGGAAACTCTGAGAATGAGAGGTGTGAAGACCCTCCAACTAGATTGAATGATGATATTCTAGGTTTTGATGATGATATGGCTGAATATGCTGCGGGGAAAGTGGCAAGGTCTCAAGCTGAATTGCAGAAACTCTGAGATCAGGTAGAGTCAGTTACCCGTAAGATGAGGGGCAAACATAAAGACCTACTAGATTATGAGGTAATGACCTTTGAAGAACAGTTGCCAGCTCAATTCAAGATGTCAGATATGGCCAGGTTCAATGGGAATGGGGATCCGAGGGTCCATCTCCGTCAGTATGTTTCAGTTATGAGTTCAGTGGGTTTATCCAATCGTCAGGTTCATAAAATGTTTGGGATGTCACTCGAGGGGGCACCCGTGGTATGGTATCACAACCTGAGAGGAAGATCAATGAGGATTGGAGGGAATTGGCAGAGGCCTTTTTGAAACAGTATGTTACAGATCTGGAGATCGACTTGTCACTCCGGGACTTAGAAAACACCAAAAGAAGCCAGAAGAAAGCTTCAAGGAATATATAGACCGTTGGAGGAGCCAGCTTTTGAAAATGCAGACTCGGCCCTCAGAGAATGACCATATAAAAATGATTATCAAGAGTACTAAGCCCTCAATCTATGGAAAGTTGAGGAGGATGACCTCCATGATTACTGATTTTCGACAGTTGAGGGAGACTGTCATGGATATTGAAGAAGAAGAAGCTAAGAACAGAAATTTTTATAGCCTGAACAGGAGGCCCATTGGAGGAACATCAGGTGTCAAACCTGTTTCTGCTGAGATTGTTGCTATCCAGAACCGGCGTTTCTCCGACCTGGGTAGACCCTTGTCTAAGGTATTGGAGAAATTAAAGAGACATGGACTTCTGAAACCCTTAGAAACCAAACCACTTCCACACCCTCCACCGCCACATCTCAACCTGAACCACTATTGTCATTTCCATCAACAGAAGGTCCATGACATTAACAATTGTGCCCACCTTCGCCATGAAATCCAGGACCTTATAGACTCCAAAAAGATACCCGACCCAGAAACAGAACAGCCTAACACACACAAAAACCCCATGCCGAATTACCACTCTGTCCACCACCAACCTATATGATAAACTCTGGCCTACCCGAAAGCCTTGTCCTCAAATCCTTTGACCACAAAGCCTTCTACCTGGTAATTTGGGATAGCAGCAGCGAGGATGAAACAGAATAGGGGAAGAATTTCTGGGAAGATTTCTCCAGTAGTAATGAAGAGGTGGTAAGAGGAAAGACACGCAGCGGGTGTTTCTACAGTGATACGACTGAGAAGGGTAAATAAGTGTTGACAGAAGGCAGAGAAGTGTCTGGAAATGTGGAGAATGCTGAGGGGGATACAGTGCTACGTCGGTTGAGGAAGACACGGGCACAAATTAGCATCTGGTAATTGTTGTGTTCGTCTCAGGAGCACAGACGGGCCATGGTTGAGGCCTTGAGCAAGATAGTGGTGACGGAGGATGCCAACCCCGCGATGTTTGTTGGATCAGTGCAAAATGAAGCTTTGCATATAATAACCTTTTCTGAGGAGGAACTCATGGCCGAGGGAAGAAATCACAACAAGCCTTTATTCATCAGAGTTGAAGTAAGGGGCAAGAAGACATCTTGTGTGATGGTAGATGATGGCTCATCCATCAATGTGTGTCCATTGAAGATTTTGGCGAAGCTGGGTATGAAGGCAACGGATCTGGATCCCTCCAATATGACCATCAAAGCTTATGATGATAGCAAGCGATGAGTTGAGGGTACTTTGCCGCAGTAGTAAGGTTGGCCCGATTGAGGATGAGGTTGAGTTCACAGTACTGGATATCCCGACTACTTTTACTTTGTTATTGGGAAGGTCGTGGTTCCACAAGCTTGGGGGCGTGCCCTCCACTCTGCATCAGGTTATTAAGTTTCCCTACGGGGGAGAGATTGTCACCATCCGAGCTGAGGTAGATAATGTTGTGGCCGCTTTGGAAATACAACCTTTCACAAGGTTCCAAGTGTCGGAAACTTTTGAGGAGTGGGTGGATCCTAGGGTGGCTAGGATCATGGAAAAGATGAAGTTTGAGCCGGGCAAAGGTTCGACATTGCCAAACTTTAAGGGGCAGACTACCCGGAGAGGGTTGGGATACATGTCTGATAAGGATAAGCCGAAAGCCAAGAAGAAAGGGTTGAAGCTATGGAATGCTTTGTGAAGGCAACGGGATATCAGGGAGAACCTGAACCGGTAGAAGTCAATGGGATTGTGGTACCCGGGTTTGAGATCTTTCAGGAGGTGATAAGTGAGAAGTCACTGGCATCGGAAATTGTGAAGAAACAAGAAGAGAAATGGGAAGAAGAGCTGATGAAGTTGGAGGGCCTGACCCTCGAGGAAAATGAGGAAGAACCAGCTGTGGGAGATGAAGGATCTGTGGAGGATGGAGATATTTATCTCTCTGATTTATTTGAATGTATTCCTGCATCTGCTAGCAATAAAGACAATTATTTTGCTTACTCGTTTGAGTCTTTCCCTTTCAATTTGCATGACTTGAGTATATTTGATATCAGTTCCACCAGAACAAATGCATTCAACCTTGGTACGCCAGAGAGCCCCAAGGAAATTCTAATTGCAAGTGAGGTTACCTCTGAGGAGCGGGAGAAATTAGAATGAATGTTGGCCAAATATGCCAAAGTGTTTGCTTGGTCCTATGAAGACATGCCTGGAGTAGACAGAAGCATCGCCCAGCATACAATTCCAACTTATCCAAATATGAAGCCGGTGAAACAGAAACTTCGACGGATGAGACCTGAGTGGGCCGAGAAAGTTAGAGAAGAAATCAAGAAACAGATAGATGTGGGGTTCCTGGAAGTGGTGAAGTATCCTGAGTGGTCGGAAAATATTGTGCTGATGCCAAAGAAAGACGGGAAGGTCAGAATGTGTGTGGATTACAGAGATCTTAACAAGGCTTGCCTGAAAGATGATTTTCATGTACCTCATATAGATGTGCTAGTTGACAGTGCGGCCTTATCTGCCATATATTCATTTGCATATGGGTTTTCAGGATACAATCAGGTTCTCATGGCTGAAAAAGACAAGCACAAGACTGCATTTGTCACCGAGTGAGGCACATATTGTTACAAGGTAATGCCATTTGGGCTCAAGAATACAGGAGCTACTTATCAGCGGATGACCACTACGCTATTCCACGATTTGATGCACAAATAGATTGAAGTGTATGTGGATGATATGATGGTAAAATCAGAGACAAGAATTGGGCATATAGAAGCATTAGAGAAGTTCTTTCAGAGAGTTGACAAATACAACTTGCGGTTGAATCCCAAGAAATGTGTGTTTGGGGTAACATCAGGAAAATTACTGGGACATACAGTTGGAATGGGAGGAATAGAGGTAGACTCTAAGAAGATCAAAGCAATTACTTAGATGCCATCACCGAAGATTGAGAATGAAGTCAGAGCATTCCTCAAGAAAATTCAGTATATTAGTCGGTTTATCGCCAAGTTGACATCAGTATGTGAGCCTATCTTCAAATTGTTGAGAAAAGACCAGCCAGTGAAATGGAATGAGCAATGTCAAGCAGCCTTCGATAAGATCAGAGAATACTTGGTAAAACCTCATGTATTGAAACCTCCGAGACCGGGCAGACCCTTGATATTGTATTTGGCCATAGAATCAGAAGCACTAGGGGCAATGATGGTACAGGCAGATGAGACAGGGGTAGAGCATGCAGTCTATTATCTCAATAAGAAGATGCTTCCGTACGAAGCTCGCTATCAAGAAGTAGAGAAAATCTGTTTGGCAATGGTATGGGCGTCCAGAAAACTGCTGCATTACTTCCAGTCTTACAAGATCCAGGTGGTAGCCAAAGAGAATCCTTTGAAGTATCTGCATTCAGTACCTTCGCTATTGGGGAAGTTGGGCAGATGGTTAGTGTTGCAGACAGAGTTTGACATTGAGTATCTCACCTCCAAGGTAATCAAAGGGCGAGCCGTAGCAGAGTTCCTGGCATTGCAACCTATTGAAGGGGATCAGTACAAGTTTGAATTCCCAGATGAAGAGATCCAAGCAATAACAGTTCAAAGATGGAAGATGTATTTCGACGGAGCAGTGAATTGCAAAGGAGCCGGAATTGGAATTGTGATAGTAACCCCTGAAGGAGAAACCTTGGCCATGGCCAAGAGATTGACGTTCAGAGTAACTAACAACATGGCCAAGTATGAAGCATGTGTTTTTGGATTGACTACATTGATAGCCTTGAAGGCTGAGAGCGTAGAGGTCTACTGAGATTCGATGTTGGTAGTCCGACAGATGCAGGGAGAATGGGAATTGAAGGAAGAACGGTTGAAACCTTACCTTTTTTACCTCAGAAAGTTGGCACATGCTATCCCCAATTGTAAGTTTCAGCACTTTCCGCGAGAAGAGAATCAAATGGCAGACGCATTAACTACACTTGCAGCGACTTGGGAAAATCTAGAGAAGTTAGTGATGAGACCATTGGTACTGACAACAGCAAACATACCCATTTATGAGATAGAAAAAGTTCTGGAAATGGAGATCGACGATGGTAAACCTTGGTATCATGACATTCAGAGGTATCTGGAACACAGAGAATTCCCAGAAGAAGCAAGCAGAAAAGACAGAATAGCCATTCAGAAGTTGGCTTCTCAGTATGTGATTTTGAAAGGAGAATTGTACAAGAGACAAGTAAATGGCGTTCAGTTGAAGTGTTTGAGAAAAGAAGAGGCTCAGAAGGCAATGGAAGAAATACATGTTGGGGTATGTGGACCGCATATGAATGGGTTGAATTTGTCTCGCAAGATTGTAAGACAGGGTTTCTACTGCTTGACCATGGAGACAGACTGTGCAAAGCTGGTAAAACATTGTCATGATTGTCAAGCGCACGGTAATTTGAACCATCTGCCGCACACAGAGTTGCATGGGCTATCAGAGCCATGGCCTTTCTCAGCATGGGAAATTGATATGATCGGGGAGATTCGATCGAGTGCATCGAATGGACATCGTTTCATAGTAGTGGCAGTGGAATACTTCTCAAAATGGGTGGAAGCCGAGTCATTTCGTAACGTCACAGCAAAGCAGATGGCGAAGTTCATAGCTCGGAATATCATATGTCGATATGGGATGCCGCATCATGTAGTGACAGATAACGGAGTTCAGTTTCAAGGGGAAATGAAGGCAATGCTACAGAGATATGGGATTGGACATCACAAGTCATCACCTTACAGACCGCAGGCAAATGGGGCGTTTGAGGCAGCCAATAAGACAGTAAAGACGATATTAGCCAATATGACAGAGAACTGCAAAGATTGGGCTAACAAGCTACCGTATGCCCTGTGGGGGTACAGAACATCAGTAAGAACAGCAACAAGAGCCACGCCTTACTCTTTGGTCAATGGAATGGAAGCAGTACTGCCAGTGGAAGTTGAGATACAATCCTTGAGGGTATTAGCAGAAACAGAGTTACCTGGACAAGAATGGGCCGCACAAAGATTTAAACAGTTAGCACTACTAGATGAAAAGAGGCTGAAGTCTTTGCATCACATGCAGATATATCAGAAGAGACTAGCTCGAGCATTCAACAAGAAAGTGCGTCCTACTAAGATCAGAAAGGGTGATTTGGTACTTAAGCAGTCGAGGCCGTCGACGACAGACCCAAGAGGAAAGTTCAGACCTAACTGGGAAGGACCGTACGTAGTGCAGAAAGTAATGGGAAATTGGGCAGTGAGACTGTTAGATTTGAAAGGGAACGAGTTCACCGAGCCGATCAACATGGATAGATTGAAGCAGTATTTTTCCTGAGGGAAAGAAGACCGAGCAGTCACCAAGGGAATTGATAGAAGACCTAACCCAACGGGATAGGAAACTCATTCATGCATGCATGCATACACGTAACATATTTGCATTCTTTTTGTGTTTGTTCTGTTTTGTAATAACAGGTTTCAAAGAAGAAAAAGAGAGCGACAAAAGCAAGCCAACCAGAAGCAGCAACCAATGTTTTAAAATACGGTGCGGCGCCTCGAGGCGGCCGGCCATTGTGGCATGAGGCGGACCTCCTCGAGGCGGTGAGGTGGGCGCCTCGATCGTAAATTGGAAAATAATCCAAAATATATTCATTTCTTCATAATTCATAGTATGTTCAAAAACTAATGATAACCAACATATATTAGGTATGTAATATACTAATATGTATAGAAACATCGAAACAAGTTGCTGGATGATGAAAGTAGCAACAGAAGAACAGAATCGGTTACAGAATGTGCAACAATTTTGTAATACAGAATGTGCAATTTATTATAATTTTGTAAAACAAAATGTGCAATTTATTGTAACACAAGTAGTAGCAACAGAAGATACAGAATGTGCCAATGACAGAACATACAAACAATATAAACAGAAGCAACATACAAACAATATAAAATTATAAACAGAAGAAACATACAAACAATATAAATAGAGAACATATAAACAGAATCTGAAAATCAATTTAATTTTCATTGCCATAATCAATTTAATTTTCATTGCCATAATCAATTTAATATAAACAGAAAAACCAGTTGCTAGATTATGATAAGTGATAACAAGTTCCATTGCCATAATCAATTTAATTTTATCATACAAAATCCGAAAATCAATCACATTTTATCAGCCAAAATCATGCTATTACCTGCAATGGACGAGCTGAGACTGAGAGACGAAACCGAGAAGCTGAAGACGAGGCCGAGAAGCTGAAGACGAAGAAACGAGAAGACCGAGAAGCCGAGAACGTGAAGAAGAAAGACGAGAAACAGAAGCCGAGAACGTGAAGAAGAAACCGAGAAACCCTAGCTGAAGACGAGGTCGAGAAGGTGAAGGAGAGGACGAGAGCTGAAGAATAAACCGTAAAGAAAAACCCTAAAGATCTATTGCAATTTTTTTTTTTATATACACTAGTCAAAACGACGACGTTTTGGATTGCCAAAACGTCGTCGTTTCAATGGCGAAAAGAAAAATAAAAAAAAAAATGGTTCAAAGCCTGAGGCGGCCGCCTCAGGCCGCCTCGAGCCGAGTCCTCGAGAGGCGGCCTGAGGCAGCCGCCTCAGGCGGTGAAAGGCGGGAAATTCATAAAACCCGTATTATGCGGCCGCCTCGACGCGCCGATGCCGCGAGACGGTTCGAGGCGGGCCGAGACGGCCGCGTCGATACGTTTTTTAAAACACTGGCAGCAACATGACAGTGTCATCAGTTTCAGGGTCAGGGCCCACATCCACATCATTTTGGGGGCGAGGCCCATGTCAGCATCAGTTGGGGGATGAGTCTCAGGGTCGAGGCCCACATCCGCATCAGTTTGGGGGCGAGGCACACATCAAACATCAGTTTGGGGGCGAAGCCCATGTCAGCATCAGTTGGGGGATGAGTCCCAGGGTCGAGGCCCACATCCGTATCAGTTTAGGGGAGAGGCCCATGTCAACATCAGTTTGGGGGCGAGGCCCACATCAACATCAGTTTTGGGGATGAGTCCCAGGGTCGTGACCTGACCGGCGTAAACACACACGTATAACACAAGCGCACGTATCGTTCAAGTAGTATAAAAATATCGATCCCACGAGGACTTCATTCCTACTGTTGTTATTAATTATTGAATCTATTTATTTACAGATATCTAATTGAGGGTGAAGAGAATGATTTTTTGATTGGTTGAAAGTGGTTTTACAAAATAAATAAATAAATAAAAAGACAAAAGAAAATACTAAGGAAAATAACAAAAGACACAAAGATCTAGGATTGTGAATCCTTCTAATATCTTTTAAAAGATGAAGTGATTATTTTATGTTTGTGTAATAAATCAGTTTACTAACCTGGAACACTAAATTATGCAAAAGCCTCTGTCGATGGTCAGATGCAAATACCCAGTTTAACCCAATTGAACCATATGTCTATGTCAACCAAATTATCTGGATTCATTAAGTTTAAGTTCCAATTATGGCTACCCCCGCCCGACAGGTATATTCCTATCCTGTAAGGAAATCTATTAAAGGGTTATCTATCCTCAAGGAAGATCGTGGGCTATTAAGTCTAAGGCTGAAACCTAAAATCCATATGTCTAGTTCATTTTAGATTTACCACATCAATCTTATTGGTGATCAGACAACAAGAAGCATTAAGCTTAAGACTTAATAAGTAAACCTTTAAATTACCCAAACTATAAAATAACCCCTTATAAACCAACGATATTAGAATTCATCACAACCTCAGATAACAAACACATAACTAGGGCTAATAAATACTTAAAAGTAAAAGACATAAAGTAAAAATACTGAAAAGTAAAAGACATAAAGTAAAAGCTGAAAAGTAAAATAAAATAAAATAAAATGCTAAGGTAAAAGGAATTACTTTTACTACTACTAATTTAGATATCTCCCATAAAATAATATATAAACTTGTGATTCTTTTTCCAACCAGCCATAAAGGCGGTAACCTGATTAAGTCAAATTAAGTCCAACCAGCCAAAAAGGCGGAACCAAAATTAAATTACCAACTGACCAATCTGGCGGTATCCTTTATTAGTCAGGTTTAAACCAGATTAAAATGAATTACCAACCGAGCAATCTGGCGGTATCCTTTTTAAGTCAATATTTTAAATAGTGAATATATTATTTTTAAAGGAGATTAATCTAAATAATAATAGTAAAAGAATTACCTTTTACCCTAGCTGGGGAAGTTACCTCCTCATGGTAAATAGTAAAAACTGTAAAAAGTAAAAAGTAAAAATTAAATTACTATTATAACAAAACGTAATTAAAATTATTTACAAAACTAAAAATTAAAAACTAAAAAACTAAAAAAAAAAAACTAAAAGAATCTAGAGAGAGAAACTCTCTCTTTAGAAAGAATAGAAGAGAGAGAGTGGTGCACTGAATTCTGAAATCTCGATCTCAAATTATAAGCCTCGGTAGGCTTCCAGCGTCGCGACGCCAGGGCCTCCAGCGTCGCTACGCCAGATTTTGTCGACGTGGCACGCTCTGGTTCACCGGTTTGAAGATTTCTGGATAAGCTGATAAGGTGACACGTGGCGCTGTGGTTGGGCTTCAATTATTGTGACACGTGGCGGCTTCTGATTGGTCGATGAGATTCTTATCCGCCACGTGTCAGATAAGGATTAGATACTCAATGATTGATGCTGACATGGCGGTGACTTGGCGACACGTGGGAAAGAGACTGTTGGCACCGTATAATTGTGACACGTGGCACTTCCTGATTGGCTGATGATGACGTGGCGGTGACGTGGCGGTGTTGACTTGTTGACTTGCTGACGTGGCTGATGACATGGAGATGACCTAGAGTGACACGTGGCGATGATGACTGTCGGCACCGTAGGATGCTGACACGTGACACGGCGCATGTTAGCAGATCGGCTGTGATGGTGACACGTGGCACGGCGCATGTTAGCAAAGTCAAACTTTTCTCAGATTCTGATTTGTGGACCCGGTGCACGTTAGCACTGTTCGGCATACGTTAGGCGTCGCGACGCGGAAGGTCTTGGTGTCGCGACGTGGACAATTTACTGAATTGCTATTTTGCCAATTTTTCTCTATTTTGGCCCCAAATTGCTTCCAATACTTTCCCAACTTTATTTATCTGTAAAATAACATAAAACATATCAAAATGTTCACAAAACTCAAGAAACTATACAAAATATTATGTTAAATGAGTGGGAAATAATGATATAAATACCACTCATCACACCCCCCAAACCTAACATTTTGCTAGTCCTCGAGCAAAACATAGAGTAAAATAACATAAATAAATTAACTAAGCCACTTTCGTATGGATCACGGTTGCATTTAGCATATGCAACAAGCCTTTAAACCCCTAGGTGTCCCTAGTGGACGAGTTGTAGTCTCGTGAGGGTTTACAGCAATGATACCCACAAACATTTTACAAAAGTAAAAAGGTAATAAAACTAATGCACACAAAAGCAAAAAGACAAGCGAAAAGAGAATAAAGAAGTTAGTGACTAATCAGGTGAAACTTCTACTCCAAGTTACTAATTGTTTTGTTTCATTCTAAATTACTGAATAAGTAAATTCTCCGATTATATTTACCATTCTCCATATACACAGCCAACATAATATTAAACAACTCATTTTTGCCCACAACAGTCATAAGTACAGTTGATAAGAGAGTAATATTTTTGTCCTAAAGTTCTATCAGATTTCACACCTTTTTTTAGCAATGGAATAATTTTTCAGATTTTTCAGATTTTTTCTTTGATTTTTTTTTCTATTTTTTATTTATATACAATACCTTCCGTCTATGTATCGAGTGTTGGGTCGGTGACTCCCAAACCAGTTGGCTTTAGGGCACCAGGTGTTAAGACACCCCTACGGACTTAATTACTCAGACTTCAGATATTTATATTTTTGCAGCATCTTTGATCCATGTAACGAGCTTTGGGCCAGTGACTCCCAAACCAGTTGGCTTTAGGGCACTATGTGTTAAAACACCCTTACAGACTTAATAACTCGGATCACGGACGTTTTTTTTTTTTTTTTACTCCATTACTTTTTGAGATGTTTCCTCCAATTAAACTAGAGCACTGAATATTACAAACTTTTCAATTTTAGCTCATGTCCGTATGTTACTATATATGTTGATAATATCTGTCAACTGAGCATATGAAGATCCATTTTAGTCCGTTTAAGGAGAATTCACAAATTAAATAATTCAAAATGAAATAAACAAAAATTAACTTGTTTTAAAATAGGCTTGAGATACGTCTCAGGAGTGGAAAGTCCTTACTCAGCTATCTCTTACCAATTTCACCTTTTTAGTCAAAATAAAAAAAACAAAATATTTTTGTAATTTTTGAAAATTTTTCAATTTTTTTGTATTTTTCGAAAAATTTTGGACTAAAAATAAAAACAACATACAAACTAAAAACAAGGTACTAATCAACTAATTCCCTCCCCCAAACTTAAATGAGACATTGTCCGCAATGTCTTAAACAGTATAAGGAGAGTTAAGAAGGTCGTACCTGGTTAGCTGAAAATCTACAGGAAATTAAAGGTTAAGATCCAGATTAATCTGACGCCTCTTACCACGATCGTCCTCGGACCAATTTATCTTTGAAAGGATAAGGTCAACTTGTGGTTCATAGGCTATGAGTTGGTCTATTAGATCCGGAGCAGTTCTGGCAGTGAAGAGGAGTTCTTTCATAGGTTTTGACACGAACCCATTTCTTCGGGCATCATCAAGAAACACACAAAGAAAATCATAAAATCCATCAACATTAAACAGTCCAAGCAGTTTCTGGTGTATGTTCAGGTTCGCCCAAGATAGTGTTGGTTTCTATAATTAGTCCCAAAGAAAGATTAAGCCATAGAAATACAAATATCATACATGCAAAGCTTGAAGCATGGCGGAATCATACTTACAAAGCTTTGTGACGAAAATGATGAAGAGGATCCTTGAGTCTTCAAGATGGAAGTTTCGGCCAAGCAAGAAGATGGAGAGAAGCTTCAAGTCTTCAAGTGTTCCAAGCTCCAAGGTTGTTTCTCTATCACCTCTTTTGATCCTTAAATGTGCTAGCAAAAAATGGAGAAATGAAAAATGATTTTCTGCCTTTTTGATGAAGCTCACGGCGTGCGTGAAGAAGAAGGAGAGGAGAGTGTGTGACTTTTCAATTTCTTGTTCTCTTTTGTTTTCAAAAACCGTGAGAAGCAAAATGAAAAGCAATGATGAGATATCAAATACCAAAATGAATTTTTAATTAAAAAACCCTTCAAAAACCGTGAAAAGTTTTCCCTCCAAAAAAAAATTCATTAAATGGCATCATTATCTCACATTGAGAATAGAGACAATGTATCATCCCATAAAGGTGACTAGATACATCCATCATCTATTCGTGTCAAGTAATGAGATATCGCGATGTGATTTGCGGATCCCACCCGTTTTCAAAATACGAATGTGTCCGCAAACACTTTCGGGCTCGATTTCGCTAATTCCGAATTAACGCATTTCCGTCGCGACGAGAATTAAATAATTACGCCTAGCGAAATTACTATTCAGATCGCTAACGAATTAATTCTAAATTAATTCGTTTGCCCGAATTAAAATCCGATTTTAATTCCGCGTCGAAATCCAATTTCGTTTAATATATCGAATATATTATTTTATCGATTAATTCCAAATTAATCGATCTCTCTCTCTCTCATAATACGGCATTTTATCCAAGATAAAGTTTCTCCGTAATTAATCCAAGATTAATAAAGTTCGAATCAAACATCATAGGTGAATCTTCAGGAAGCGACCCAAGAGATCTCCGGATATGTTGGCAGTAAATACGGTCGTTGGATAATCCAAACACGTATGTACCTCGTACTACGTTTTTACCGATTTACAAGACAAGGTTGGCTTCTAGCAAAGCGCCATGCCTACCCAATTCTCCAGAAATATTCTTACTGGAATATTTGATCTTTATCAAGCGTAGTATACCGTAGTATTGCGTACATCGATCCAGTATCGGACGATCACATGTTAGGCCTGGGGCTGGAAATGTGTCTGCCCCGTACGAAACATATATCGGATATCAAACAACTAGTCTCTTTAAATCGGACAATCCTGACCTGGTCATATTGTCCCGACGGTTGCAACCTTTTATAGAGTACTAGTTCTGTATCCTGCGTGATCATCATCTCCATATGTCTGAAGTGATACTTCCATCTTGACATCACATCCAGTACACTACGATTCTCGATAAACCCAGAAGAGGCGTACACAGAACCGATTAAAGCCCCGAACCACCACAACCAAAGTTTACCGATTGTCGCAAGTACTAGCGATACAAGTCTCAGGTTAAGACCATATACACCTACCCTGATGCGGCCTCCCATAGACACGCAGACATACTACCAATGGGATTCCGCGGGGTCTGTCCAGAGCGAAGCTGTTTTCCGTACCATCGGTAAAACACAACCTCCTATCGCACTTGCATAAGTATCCAATACTTAAATATATGAGAACTATGTCGTTGTGCCATCACAACTCGCACAAGTGCAATACTAGTCTATTCCGCATTATCGATGTCCGATCTCGATAATACTCCGACTATGGATATTTAATGATTAAACCTTTTATATTGATACTGTCTCATATCATCTCAATACGGAACTAATCATATGGACTTTTGCCATTAATATATCAAAGTAAATAATTTACAAAACGGCAAAAGGCAATTCATTATCACATAGTTAATTTTGTACAATAATACAATATCATTTACAAAACAGTGACGCCATGGGTCATAATGTCTAACAGATAGTACTATAAAAATTTCCTCCAATGTACCCAAGCCACCTGGCAAAGTGATAAAAGCATCAGCACGGTTAATCATTTCTACCAGTCGTTCAGACATACCTGACACGATCAGTTCATCTCCGTTTGATGATTCAACAAGATTTGCCTCTGCCAAGGGTTTTGGGATGATTCCCAAAACATGACTGCATCCTTCCTGTACAGCCTTTGAAATTATCCCCATTAGTCCAAGATTACCTCCGCCATATATTAAGTGCATATTCCTTGCAGCTAAGACTCGACCCAATTCTTGTGCTGCTTCTACGTATTGTGGTTTAGTTCCAACACTACTACCGCAAAACACGCAGATGTTTTCAACTCGTCTTCTTGAAGTGGTTTCCATTTTTTTTATGTATTTCTTTTTCAACTCTGGATGCCTTCAAAAGTGCAATGACGGGCTGAATTTATAGTACCTGAAAAAGGGTGAGTAATAATAGCACTAATATCTTCCAAAGGACGATTGTTAGCTAAAAAACAAAAGAAATCGTGAAAGGTCAAAAATTTTGGATCCTATCTACGAGTATAAAGATAATTACAACTGAAAAGCGAATCAAAGCAATAATTAAGGCAACAGAATTGTGTACGCAATACGCCACTCGCTTAGTATAAATTCATTAGGATGCGTTTCAAGATATCATTCCTTACTCGGCCATCGCTAATGAATTGTTTCTCATCTTTGATTGCCAAACACAATTCATTCTGTCTTAAAATGCTTCGTTTGTGCCTTTCCCTACAAAAAATAACACACAAAATTAAAAAGTTCACACAAAATATGAAAACAAATTACAACAAATTGCATGGGTTGCCTCCCTACTAGCGCTAAATTGTTCGTCTTCAGCCAGACGTGACTGAAATTCATCTGTTAAGGAGGTTTCAATGTCATTTTGGATGTCCGATTAAAGACAATCTTGTGAGCGTTGCTTTTGAAGGGTCTCTTCCAACGGTAAAGTGGCAAAAAGAGTTTTGTCTCATTCAGTGCTCGTGCCACCTTTTTGCTCCTTGTTGTTCCAGTGATTCCTGCAAAGAAAGAAAGAAAATCAGAAGGTCTTATATGGTGCTTGACTTGGAATGGAAGTTCCATTCTGTCAAGCTTTTGGGTGATATCTTTGATTTGTACTCCCCAAAACAGCGATGTTTCTCCTGAATGCTCTGGATTTTCAATTTGGTCTGATAGTTGCTTCTCCATTTGCTCTGCTTCTTGTTCCACATTTTCTTCATATATGTATTGTAAAATTTTTGTATTCAGCTCTTTATCTGTCATCTGTGATTCAAAATTGTCAACCTGAGGATGAAAAGATGTTTCTGACATTAGGTTTTCGTCCTCTGATACGACTGCAATGGATGGTTCAGATAGATCTTCTTCAAACATCATGGTAAAGCATGCTCCAAGATCTTCATTTTGATGATTGAAAGTTTGATCCTCCGTTGTTGGTGCAGTTGGTACAAATAGATCAGCTTCATCCTCGTCAGAATCTGAATAATAAAAGTCAAATTGAGACTTTGTCGGTTCGGGCTCCTGAACTGATACCTCTGGTTGTTGATACTGCTCAGCCTCCTCCTCTGTTGAAGTGTCATTATGAAATGATTGGTACTCGAATGGTTCATCAGTGTCATCTGAAACTGGTTCTTGAGGTATGTAGGTCTGGTTTTCTGTGAATTGTCTCATTTGATCTGTTATTCTCTGAATGGATTCTGATTGTCTCTGAATACTTTCGAGTTGATTCTGGAATGTTTCAAGCATTGTATCCATCTTTTCTTCTCGTTTCTTGAACACATCTTTGAGCATGTCAATAATCTGAACTTTTTCTGATTGTTCTGATTGTTGATGAAGATCATTGTAGGTGGGTGGTGGATAAGATGGAAAATATGATGGATTTTCGTACCATGAAGGATTTTGATAGCTCTGCCACCCTGGATGGTAGTTGTATTCACAATAATCTCTAGGGTGGTTACCATTACATATGTCACATCTCCCCATTGCGTTCTGTTGAGCAAATGTGGTATTGCTTGGTTCTGGCATCCATTGAAAATTGTTGGGCTGGACAACAGGCCTCAGAAAACCGGACTGTTGCTCCCAGATGTGGGGTGTATCTTCTTGTAAGGTTCGTAATCTCTCAATCTCCCAGTAATGTTCCATTTTTCAATCACCTGAAAACAAAAGAAAAGGATAAAAATTACAGATAAAAGATAATTAGATACAAGTAAATTAGATAGCTTCAAAATTAACAACTCAAGAAATATAAGTCCCCGGCAACGGCGCCAAAAACTTGACCGGCGTAAACACACACGTATAACGCAAGCGCACGTATCGTTCAAGTAGTATAAAAATATCAATCCCACGAGGACTTAATTCCTACTGTTGTTATTAATTATTGAATCTATTTATTTACAGATATCTAATTGAGGGTGAAGAGAATGATTGTTTGATTGGTTGAAAGTGGTTTTACAAAATAAATAAATAAATAAAAAGACAAAAGAAAATACTAAGGAAAATAACAAAAGACAGAAAGATCTAGGGTTGTGAATCCTTCTAATATCTTTTAAAAGATGAAGTGATTATTATTTTATGTTTGTGTAATAAATCAGTTTACTAACCTGGAACACTAAATTATGCAAAAGCCTCTGTCGATGGTCAGACGCAAATACCCAGTTTAACCCAATTGAACCATATGTCTATGTCAACCAAATTATCTGGATTCATTAAGTTTAAGTTCCAATTATGGCTACCCCCGCCCGACAGGTATATTCCTATCCTGTAAGGAAATCTATTAAAGGGTTATCTATCCCCAAGGAAGATCGTGGGCTATTAAGTCTAAGGCTGAAACCTAAAATCCCTATGTCTAGTTCATTTTAGATTTACCACATCAATCTTATTGGTGATTTGACAACAAGAAGCATTAAGCTTAAGACTTAATAAGTAAACCTTTAAATTACCCAAACTATAAAATAACCCCTTATAAACCAGCGATATTAGAATTCATCACAACCCCAGATAACTAACACATAACTAGGGCTAATAAATACTTAAAAGTAAAAGACATAAAGTAAAAATATTGAAAAGTAAAAGACATAAAGTAAAAGATGAAAAGTAAAATAAAATAAAATAAAATGCTAAGGTAAAAGGAATTACTTTTACTACTACTAATTTAGATATCTCCCATAAAATAATATATAAACTTGTGATTCTTTTTCCAACCAGCCATAAAGGCGGTAACCTAATTAAGTCAAATTAAGTCCAACCAGCCATAAAGGCGGAACCAAAATTAAATTACCAACCGACCAATCCGGTGGTATCCTTTATTAGTCAAGTTTAAACCAAATTAAAATGAATTACCAACCGACCAATCTGGCGGTATCCTTTTTAAGTCATATTTTAAATAGTGAATATATTATTTTTAGGGAGATTAATCTAAATAATAATCGTTAAAGAATTATCTTTCACCATAGCTGGGGAAGTTACCTCCTCATGGTAAATAGTAAAAACTGTAAAAAGTAAAAAGTAAAAATTAAATTACTATTATAACAAAACGTAATTAAAATTATTTACAAAACTAAAAATTAACAACTAAAAAACTAAAAAAAAAACTAAAAGAATGTAGAGAGAGAAACTCTCTCTTTAGAAAGAATAGAAGAGAGAGAGTGGTGCACTGAATTCTGAAATCTCAAGCTCAATTTATAGGCCTCGGTAGGCTTCCAGCGTCGCGACGCCAGGGTCTCCAGCGTCGCTACGCCAGATTTTGTCGACATGGCACGCTCTGGTTCGCCGATTTGAAGATTCTGGATAAGCTGATAAGGTGACATGTGGCGCGGTGGTTGGGCTTCAATTATTGTGACACGTGGCGGCTTCTGATTGGTCGATGAGATTCTTATCCGCCACGTGTCAGATAAGGATTAGATACTCAATGATTGATGCTGACGTGGCGCTGACGTGGCGACACGTGGGAAAGAGACTGTCGGCACCGTATAATTGTGACACGTGGCACTTCCTGATTGGCTGATGATGACGTGGCGGTGTTGACTTGTTGACTTGCTGACGTGGCTGATGACATGGAGATGACCTAGAGTGACACGTGGCACACGTGGCGATGATGACTATCGGCACCGTAGGATGCTGACATGTGGCACGGCGTATGTTAGCAGAACGGCTGTGATGGTGACACGTGGCACGGCGCATGTTAGCAAAGTCAAACTTTTCTCAGATTCTGATTTGTGGACCCGGCGCACGTTAGCACTGTTCGGCGTACGTTAGGCGTCGCGACGCGGAAGGTCTTGGTGTCGCGACGTGGACAATTTACTGAATTGCTATTTTGTCAATTTTTCTCTATTTTGGCCCCAAATTGCTTCCAATACTTTCCCAACTTTATTTATCTGCAAAATAACACAAAACACATCAAAATGTTCACAAAACTCAAGAAACTATACAAAATATTAGGTTAAATGAGTGGGAAATAGTGATATAAATACCACTCATCATGACCCACATCATCAACATCAGTTTTGGGGATGAGTCACAGGGTCATGACCCACATCATCATCAGCAGTTTTGGGGATGAGTCCCAAGGTCGTGACCCACATCATCATCAGTTTTGGGGATGCGTCCCGGGGTCGCGGTATTGGGATGCGTCCCAGGGTCGAGGCCCCCGTTGTCGGTTGCAGTTATTGGGATGCGTCCCAGGATCGAGGTCCACTACGTCATCAACTCAACTCGAAGCAGCATACAAGTCAGGTGGAGCTGGCGAGCCAGGTAAGTAAAAATGCATTGCACAACTTTGATAGGATTGTCATTGTCACACACTGCACAAGTCCCATCAAAGTGGGGGCGACTGTAGGCACTGCATTTTGCATGTAAGTCCCTATGATGAGTCTCATTTGGAGACACTACCTTTTAAGTCACGGAAGTCGCGGGAAACGAATATCGGAAGGGGAAATTCAGAATAAGTATGTCATCGGATTCAATTCACATGTTCACTGCTTTCGTTCGTGCTGCGTTCGTGAACACGTTCGAACGTCAAGCAGATTGCGGGTGTTCGTACAGCGTTTGAATCGACGTTCGAACAGTGTCGGTACTTCTGGTTTTGTTGCTAGCCTCACGCCCAAGCCCAATTAGCCCACCAAAACCCACCCAAAAATAATTAAAACATTTAAAACATGTCACAAATTAAAATAATATCCTTCCTAAATTAAATAAATCACATCCCAATTTAAATAATTCACATACCTAAATGAAACAAATCAAATATATGATCTTCCTTATTTAAACAAATCTTGTCCCCAATTAAATATATGCTTTCCTTATGTGACACTAATTAAATGGCATCTCTTTAATACACAAATCTTATTCCTTTTCACACAAGAGAAACCCTAGCCTTTTGCCTATAAAAGAAACAAAAATCCAACACTCTCATCTCCTAGTCCATTCACGCATAACACAAGTCATAAAAAACAAAGAATTCTCTTCTCATTCCTCACTCTCAATAGCCGAAGATCACACCCCTAAAACAGCAAGCCTCCACCAAAAATCATAAAACCAAAGTAGCCCCCATTGCCGCAACAAAAATACAGCCCAATACCCCAAAACAGTAGCCAAAATCACCTAAAACAGTGAACAAAAACTGCACTTTAAAACCCTTAAACAACTACGCAAAACAGCAGCCCCAACCCCCTTTAAACCGCAAAAACAGTCCATTAATACACCAAATACAGTGAGAACAGTAGCAAAACAGAGGAAATGACGACCCCAAAACCGCGAGGCAACGGACGAGAGTAGTGGACCAGTGAACCAGAGGAGTTGCGGAGCATCAACCCTTCCGACGGCTGTGTAACGCGCTTTCGAGATACAACCTAAGAGGTTAGCCCTGAGGGCACCTTCTTTATTATTATATCTCATTTTTTTTCTTTTTTTTCATTTATTTTAATACTTTATTACCTGTGAGTATGATGGATTGATTCATGATGTGAATTCTGGATGAACGGAATATGTGGTCTCTCTTGTGGTATATCGGATGGAAACCCAGATGTAAATTCTGTTGCCGAATCCGAATTGACGGTAATGCGGTCTGTACTCGGAATACAACGCCATGTACCGCTTGAGAGACACACATATTTCGTTTCATCCAACTTTGTATTTAAGCATGATTTAGTCGATTTCACTTTATTTTATCTTGTTTGTTTATTATCCGTAATTTATATTCCGTCTTTTACTTTCCTTATGTTATTTTCTTGTGTAATGACGATATAGTACGCATGGGCTTAGTATGTTGGTCTAAAGGTCCTCTATTTAAGAGAAGAAAAGTCTAACAGACTACCTTTACGACAGTACTTTACCGCGCCGGACTATGTTCGATTGAATGCGAGATACGTTTAATCGGGCATGCAAAGTCCATATCCTTGTCTTATTTATTTTATATGCGTTGTGATGTGATGCGCATGGGCTTAGTATATTGGCCTAAAGGTCCTCTATTTGAGAGAAGAAAAGTCTAAAAGACTACCTTTACGACAATACTTTGCCGCACCTTTCAATATTCCTCCATTTATTTTCTGCAAGTTATATGTTTATGTGTTGATGATATAGTGCACATGGGCTTAGTATGTTGGTCTAAAGGTCCTCTATTTGAGAGAAGGAAAGTCTAAAAGACTGCCTTTGCGACAGTACTTTACCGCGCCGGACAAAGTATGTTTGGTTGAATGTGAGATATGTTCGATTGAGCATGCGAAGTCCCATATCCTTGTCTTGTTTATTTTCATGCATTGTAATGCCATGCGCATGGGCTAACTAGTGTGGATTGAAGGTCCTCTATTCGAGGGAAAATGCCTAGAGGCTACCTTTACCACGATGTTTTGCTATGTCGGATGAGGTATACTCGATTGAATGGGAATGAGTTCAATCAGGCACACGGGGTCCTATATTATGCATCTGTGTATGTGTTTGCGTCGTCTATCATGCATCAGGTCTTATCCCGTTCGAATGCGTTCTCAAACGCTATACGAACGCGAACCTTCTGTTTCCCATTCGAATGTGTTTACGAACGCTACTCGAACGCACATGCATTTTGTTTCATCAGGTTTTGTCCCATTCGAACGCGTTCTCAAACGCTATACGAACGTGAACCTTCTGTTTACCGTTCGAATGCGTTTATGAACACTACTCAAACGCGCATGCATTTTGTTTCATCAGGTCTCGTCTCGTTCGAACGCGTTCTCAAACGCTATACGAATGCGAACCTTCTGTTTAACGTTCGAACACGTTCACGAATGCACATATACTAAACTGATTCCTTTTCATCACATTTCATGCTTAATTGCTTCTTGGGTGATTCCTCTTGTATCATGTGATTAATCATACCATTCAATTATTGATATTTTTACTGTTATCATCTATTTGTATTCTCGTATTTATCTAATTGAAGTGTCTGTGAGATGGTGTTCAAGCATGATTAGGTTGTTAGAATGTTACTTGGTTTTAAACATGATTTACTTGTTAGTACATTATTCCTCTATGCATGATTTGGTTGTCTTCTTTCGCAGTAGGCATTCAATTTACATTCATGATTAGGCTATTATTTATTTTTCGTGTTTGATGATTCAACATGTTCATGAGATTATTGTGTGATATCGTATGTTTTCCGTTATGATGATTTATTGTATGCATGCAAACCTAGGAATAGATTACCCTTGGAAATATATGTTGCTAGATTCGATTAAATTATCGCACAAATCATATCATTACAAGTGGCATAAGTAAGGGACCATTCCGAACCCAACGGTTTGAGGTCTTCCTTTGTGAGGGGTGAGTGCGGTCTTAAATCATTTTCCCAATTCACTCCGGGTGGCGACTCCACATTATTTCTCCGGTTTAGTTCCCCCGCAGGCTACTCCGTACTCCCAACCGGGCCGCGAGTCCGGAACAGCGTCGTCCAACATCTGTGTCCTACAGGAGGTCATGGACGAAGGATGGACTATCCGACATAGAGAAAGGGAAAAAAGAAGGAGCCCGAGGAAAAGTATAGAAATAATCAAAAACAGCGCGATGAGAGAAAGAAGATGGCCGAAGTTGAGAAAAAAGAAGACCGGCACAAGGATTAGGGTGAGTTGAATCAATTTTGCCGAAGACAGGGAAATAGGCTCTCAACCAGAGCTGAACGAGCCATAGGGGACTGGAGGCAATGGGTGATGCCCCCGACCAAAGTTATTTTTGGAGGACGGCCAATCCCCGATATATGGCGGCCAGTAAAAAGGAGGCCAGGTCTAAGTGACGGCCGTGGACAAGATCGAAAGAGATATGGAGATAGCCCGCCATAGGCTTTTGGCTAGGTGCACAAATGATGTATTTTCACAGCCAGTAATGAAGGAAGGCCGTTCGTTCTACCATCGAGACCGTACCAGCCGTTTTTGAAAATGTGCAAAGGAAAGAAGAATAGGACGAAAAAGAAGAAGGACCCATTGAATGAGGAGGGAAACAAAAAGTTGTGGAGGCCAAGATGGTCACTCCAAGAGGGGCCAGTCCAGTAAGAGCACCAATATCACAAAGGGTGATAGTGAGGGGCCCGACCGGAAGAATGAATACATTGTATTCAGAAGACCAAAAGAGCAAAGAAATAGGAAAAAAGTTACGGTCAAAAGGGGGGCAAAGCTAATGAAAGCTCGATGAAAGGAAGAATGTGATGTTTGTCTAAAAAGGCTCGAGTATCCGCATGCAACAACATATGTTGAAACCAGGTTTCGAATGCGGTATCGGGTTTGGGCCAGGTGCGAATCGGATTGGACTGAGCGAAATGAGATATGTTAAGTGGCTCAGAAAATTGGAGGCCAGAAGAAGAGGGGAACTGTTGAGCCAACGAAGCCGTTGCAACAGTGTCATCTTCAACGAAGATGGGGCCAAGAGCGCACTGGCCGAAATTCTCATCAAGAGTGTGAACGCCGAAGGTGCCCACAGAAGAAGATTCCAGCGCCATCTTATAATCGGCGAAGGTTGAGGCTCTAGTTTTGGGAGCAGAGGATGAAGAAGCCATTGATAACAGAAGGTCGAGAATGCGATAAAAGTGGGTTTGCAGAGGAAGTCGAAGTTAACGTGAAGGCCAGAATGGGATGAATTCTTATGTAACAGACGAAGGGTTTAACCTGAGACAGGTGTTGCAATACGAGTTGTCGAGAAGTGAAAGCGGCGGGAAAATGGAAAAGGATGAAAGGTTGCCCTAGACAGGTGTTCGAATGCAACTCGCTGCGAAAGTGACGTGCGACGGAAGGAAACACGGAAGTGACGTAAAAACGGCTCTTAAATGGGCCTCATGATGAAACATATAGGAAAGGGCCGCACATTTATTACAGAAGTGATAGGTTCACGAAGGACTCTAAAAGGAAGCCCGACAGGTTACAGAGCGAAGAGTTCCACCCCGGGTTTTACCTCACTCGACCTTGCAGCATCGACCTCCAGCAGATCGGCCGAACCTCAAGATCGGTCAAGGACAGATGTCAATACTACATCCTCTAGAGGCATCACCCAAGCTGTTTCCATTATTGGCACAAGCAGTAGAGACAAAATTAATATGACAAGACCATCAGGCTGCAGGCTTACTTTCGGAAAAAAACCAGACCTATAGCAGGGAGCCCCCCCAAGTTGGTCAGGTAACACATGGAAAAAAACACTTCATGTGAAAACAGTATCATGACTTAGGAGTATATAAAAAGATGAAGGTTGAAGAAGTAACTTGCAAGGTCTCTCAACCGCTCATTTAAGGGCCGACCTTACTCAAAACATCGCAGCTTGGCCCTCCGTAACCAAGCGGACTCCCTAAAATGAAAAAGAAAAGATTGGGAGAGGCAGAAGAAAGTCGAGAAAAAGAAAAGATCCGCATGAAACAAAGACCATCAGAAGCGAAAGCTTCTCTTTGATGAAGTGTGAAATGAAATGTAAAGAGATTAACTAACGGCCATCCACACGGTGTAAGGTGTGAAATGGAATGTAATGGTGTGGATGGACTATGTCCGTTAGCGATGGCTGACCAGAGTCCTCTGTGTGGAAGGTACTGCATCTCCTGGTTGTGGATGGGTTACGACCGGTGACAACGGCGGATCGCATGCCTCTGTGTGGAGGGTGCCGCACTCCTCGGCTTCGCGAGTTCTCTGGACTGAGGGACCGGTCGGGGGACTAGTTTCCCACATTCTCTGGACTGGGGATCGGCTAGGAGACTGGCTCGGTTGGTGTGGTGGTCTTCCCTGCACGAGGAAGGAACGAACCTGGATGAAAAGCCGAAAAATCGCCCTAGAACAAAGAGGAATGACCGTACAAGTTTCTATCATTCCGATCTATACGCCTTTTCGTCGATGGAAGACCAAAAAATTCCCCTCGATCTTCACTTCCGGTTCATTCAATGTAAATTTGGGGGACAATTGTTGACAGAGGAAATTCTAGTCACCCTGGAACTAAATCGCCCTAAGACGAAGGGAAGAACGAAGGGAGGAAGGACGATGGAGCGAAGAGCGGCGAAGAGCTGAGACGACCGAATTACCGGTTAGGACGAAAATGCATGATGCAGTTGCTTCCACGATCACAGTAGTTGGACGGTTTTCCCTCCACAACCGAGCAGTTGAGACACGCAGCTCAACGGTTACAGGCACGATCCAGCAATTGCAGGGAGATACTGGGACCGCCCAAGCAGTTTACAAGCTTCAACGGTTGAAGGCACGATACTGGGACCGCCCAAGCAGTTTACAAGTTTCACTATAAAAGCTCACTCGGACAGAGAGAAAAGGCTGATCAAATGAAGACTCAAACGAGCATTTTTTTTATCTTTTAGTTTCTATAACTTTTAGGACTGTAATTTGTGTGCTTGCGCCCCTTGGAGGCTTATTCACTTAATCAAACACTCATTTGCTAGGACTTTGTCTCAGGAGGTTTGAACCTTACACGTTTCTCTTTCTTCTTCGCGCACAAAAATCGCGCAAACAAAACCAAAAACTTGAATTTGTTATTTATGCCTTGGTATAAGTTCATTTTGGAGTTGGTAAGAACATATCAGAGGATGTAAAATTAATAAATCTGGTTGATTCTTATTTGTTTCGAGCATATTGTGTTATGGGGGAGCTATTTGTGGAAATAAATTTTAATGGCTAATGGGTTAGGACAGGTTAAAGGTTAATTGGTTGCAATTTTCTTTTCTGGATTTGTGGATTGTGACAGCAAATGGTAGAGAAAACATTATGGCAGATTGGTTAGTGATTTTGGCAATAGTAAAATATTAGAGGTGGATTAATGTGGGTTCTTTTTATGTTTTATCTGTGGTTAGACAAAATCTGGCCAATTTGGTTAGTTGGTTTTGATTCAAATTAAGATTAGAGAAAGCTGACCGACTTGATTGATTACATATTTTCGTTGGTGTCTCCTATAAGTGTGAATTTAATTTTCGAATTTTCATTTTAAGTTCGTCATGAACAAATTGCAATGATTTTGACTGAATCAATGGATATAGACATACTCCTTATTTCAAAAGTAGAATTTTCTTTTTTAGACTGTGGAAATTAACCTATCAAATGTTTCATGTTTAAATGGAAAAGCATGTCTGTTATTGATAAGTAGTAAGTATGGATTTCTCTGTTTCTTAGTGAAAGTTTGCTTTTTATGAGGAATCTTTATTTTCTCTAAGTTAGAGCACTTTCAAGTTTAAATTAAACTACAATGATTCAAAAATGATTAATATCACTTCCTCATTATATAGGTTTGAGACTTTGAGTAAGTTTAAGATAAATTCTTTGAATTAGATTAAACTCAACTTGTTTGAGATGTCATGCATATGTCATTAAATTACAGATAGGCAGGAATATATAGTATAAAATGGAATAAGCATAAGTGTGTTATCATTTTAGAAATTGGGTTAAAGTTAAGAATGTTTTTTTTAAGATTCGAAATTCAAAGTGTTTTAAAGAAAGTTTCAGATGGTTTTAAAAGATATGTATTTCAGAAAATGTTTCTTATAGTTTTGAGATTTTAAAATATGGTTTCATGTTTTCGGGGCGAGGTAAAACCTCACCCCAGTATGTAACTATTACAGTTGGAATTGACGGATACAGAGGACATGTGCACATGTAGGGCCAGGATGGCGGCTTAGGATCGTGTATCTGGTCCATAGTTTAGAGCTTGGGCGGTAGCATTGATCTGCACCCCTAGTTCTAGTTGTGGCTACATTGCCAGTTGAGCTGTTGTCCTGGGTGTAGAGCTCTACGTTGCCAGTTGACCTGTTGTCCTGGACGTAGGGCACCACCAGCCTAAGAGATGCCGCAGTTGAGCTGTTGTCCTGGGCATCGAGTACCATCAGTTTTCAGAGATGCCGTAATTTAGCTGTTGTCCTGGGCATCGAGTATCATCAGTTTTCAGATTTCAGATTTTCAGTACACAGTTTTCAGATCATCAGTATATAGTTTTCAAAAGTCAGATTTTAGTAAACAGTTTTCAGAAAATAGATTTTAGAAATAGTTTCCAGAAACAACAGTTTTATAAGAGATTCAGAATTTTAAAGCAAAAACTAGTTTTCAAGTAAAGTTTTCAGCAAAGAGTTTTCAGAAAGAAACTTTCAGAAAATAGTTATTCAAAAAGGGTTTTCAGAAAACATTTTCTAAAGGCATAGCATGTTAAAGTAAAATATAGTTTACAAGTATACATGTCTCATATATTCTAGTAATCATTTGAGATGCATTAGCTGATATCAATGCATGATAGCATCATTACATTTATATGTGATGAATAATAGTGCGTGATAAAATGACTGCATATGCATATATATATATATATATATATATATATATATATATATATATATATATATAATATACACATTGATGAATGTTAAATAGAAAGAATATTTTTATTATTATACCGATTTGATGATATTTCAAAAATATAAATGAAAGAAAGTTATAATGAATACCTAATCTAGTCTAGCATTAAATGTACAGGGAAGTAGAGAGATATCAGAGTAGTGCAGCAGAAGCGTAATAGAATTTATTTTGATGATTAGAGATATAGGAACTTAATAAGTATATTATGGATGTTGATTGTAAATAAGAAACAGACTTGTTTGTTGACGCTCAAGGAATGAGCATAGTTACTTACTGAGTTTTATGACTCACACCACAATAGTGTTTGAGTTTTGCAGATTGGTGACCTGATCGGTCGACCACAGACACCAAAGCTTGAGGAGCCGGATAGCAGCGTTGCAGTCAGCCAGTCACCAGGTCTTGGGTGGATAAGAGTCAAGTTGTTTATGAGTTTATTTGTAAAGTAATTGAGTTGTTTATAAGTTTAGTTGTATAAGTTTATAGTTTGTAAAAGTTTTTGTTTATACGTATTTTCGGGCACGGAGCCCAATTATTATGTCTTGAGTTTATTGATTTGGTGTATATTATTAGTGTCGGGCCCAATAGGTTGTTTAGAGGAGCTGGACTTGATCCAGATTACTCGATTTTAGTAGAGGTCATGACGAAATTTCGGCAGAGTCAGAGGCTTATGGAGTCAGGATTTGCATGTCTCCTGCCGGTAGCATCCTAGCTTAGGCGGGATGTTACATCCAAACATGAAATAATGACCATGAAACATGCAACAAACACATTCAACATGCAACCAATATGAAACATTTGTTTACTTGAACATTTTATCATTATCACGAAACTAACACCATTAAACATGCGATTCAAAGTAGTAACATGCAACTTTTTTATGCCCTGAAATCAAATGTAACAACGACCATTAAACATGCAAATAATATCATTTAACATGCAACTACTATCAATAAATATGAAATAATGAACACTAAAAAGTGTACATTTAATAAAAGAAAAATTGATTATTTTACACTTGTAATTTCATTAATCCTCTTAATTTAGCACATTTGTAAAATAATAATTATGTTTATATTTTAATGTGATTTTTATTTATTGTGTAGGTAAAATACTGTTTTAGATGCTCAATTGAAAAATGGATATGAATCTGTATTTCCAGGACCTGAATACCTAAAGAGTAAATACGACATCTCGTGATCACGGCAATTGGATTTGTGAGCAAAAGTGGAAAATTGAATATTAAATGGCTGGTTGTTTGTGGAATCAATGCATTATTAAGTGGATCAAACACATGTAAATAATTTACAAAGACATGCATGGCCACGTAATGGAAATAAAAGTCAAGAGTAATGATGGTGGTTTCGGTTCTGAAGTTGATTGCTTACCAAAATTCAAATGATAGGTTGTGCCTTACATATGGACATGGCCCCATATGTTTTTAGCTTTTTGACTTTGCATACAAATGGCAAACAAATTGAAGGAAAAAGATGTTGAGCACCCTCTATAAATAGAGGGTGTCTGACACCTTAAAACTCATATTTTCTTTTAGTGCTCTGGTAGAATTTGTGGATAGTGTTTTGTGTATTTTATTTTTAAAAATTTATTGTAATTTTTTTCCTTTCAGTAATAAAATTATGAGTGTTTTTATTCAAATTATGAGTAGCTAATTTCGTCATGCTGTGGTAATGGGTGAAACTTTTAATATAAAAATTTAGATTAATCTTATTTATATTATAATTTATAAATTGTAATCTAATGATTAATATTTAATTTAAATCTGGATTAATTATTGACAAGTTTTGTTACTGCCTATATGTTTGGTTTTATTTATTTGGTATAATTAAGTACCTAACTGGACTTATTATAGACAAAGATTATCACCGCCTTTATGACTGGTTTGATATGTTTTGGTATAATTAATTCTTGAAATAAATTAATTGGGTAATAATGATAATTTATATATTATAAAAAGTAAGATGTCTAAATTTGAAATATTAAAAATGGATCTCATAACCCAATATTTTATTTTATTGTTGCAGTTTAATAAAAAAAAAACAACCTCTTGAAACAATTAACTCTTTTTATTTTCACTCAAATTATTATTTTATTTTACTAAATCTATTCCACGTGGATCAATCTCGGACTTATCGAGTTATTTTATTACTTCGACATTCTTATACTTGGAGAACCATTTTGTAAGAGTGTCATGAAATATTTACTAACATGAAATATTTTACCATTAACATGCAACTGTCACCATTAGACCATCAATTTAAAGTAATAACATGTAATTTTTTTTTTCTTGAAATCAAAAAATGCAACAAAGACTATTAAACATGCAAACATTACCATTTCACATGCAACTACTATCAATAAATATGAAACAGTTTCTTACATGAAACATTTTACAATTAACATTTAATTTCTTATGCCTCGAAAGTCAAACATGTAACGAAGACTATTAAACATGCAACTATTTCCATTAGACATCAACTTTCACCAATAAATATGTAACATTTTCTATATGAAATTGTTTACAATAAACATACAACTTCAACCATTAGACTTACAGTTTTTAACAATAAAATATAATTTCTTATGGTTCGAAAACCGAACATGTAATTATGACAATTAACCATGCAACTTATATCATTAGACAAGTAATTTTTACCAATAACACATGAAGCATTTTATATTATGAAATTTTTTATAATGAACATGCAACTTCAACCATTAGACTTGTAATTTTTAGTGATAACATGTAATTTCTTATGACTCGAAAATCGAAAATGTAACTAAGACTATTAAAAATGCAACTAATACCATTAGGCATGCAACTTTCATCAATAAATATGAAAAATTTTCTAATATTAATTTTTTTACAATGAACTTGCAATGTCAACCATTAGACTTGCAGTTTTTAGCAATAATATGCAATTTCTTATGCCTCGAAAATCGAACATGTAATTAAGACCATTAAATATGAAACCTATACCATTAGACATGCAACTTTCATCAATAAACATGAACATTTTCTAATATGAAACTGTTTACAATGAACATGCAACTTCAATCATTAGACTTGCAATTTCTCATGCCTCGAAAACCGAACATGTAATTAAGACCATTAAACATGTAACCTATACCATTAGACATGTAATTTTTACCAATAAACATGAACCATTTTCTAATATGAAACTTTTTATAATGAACATGCAACTTCAACCATTAGACTTACAATTTTTAGTAATAATATGCAATTTTTTATGCCTCGAAAACCGAACATGTTACTAAGACCATTAAACATGCAACTACTTCCACTAGACATGCAACTATTTCCATTATACATGCAACTTTCACCAATAAATATGTAACATTTTCTAATATGAAACTGTTTATAATGAACATGCAACTTCAACCATTAGACTTGTAATTTTTAGTAATAACATGTAATTTCTTATGACTCGAAAACCGAACATGTATATAAGACTATTAAAAATGCAACTAATACCATTAGATATGCAACTTTCACCAATAAATAAGAAACAATTTCTAATATTAATTTTTTTACAATGAACTTACAATGTCAACCATTAGACTTGCAGTTTTTAGCAATAATATGCAATTTCTTATTCCTCGAAAACCGAACATGTAATTAAGAACATTAAACATGAAACCTATACCATTAGACATGCAACTTTCACCAATAAACATGAAATATTTTCTAATATGAAACTGTTTACAATGAACATGCAACTTCAACCATTAGACTTGCAATTTCTCAGGCCTCGAAAACCGAACATGTAATTATGACCATTAAACATGTAACATGTAACATATACCACTAGACATGCAATTTTCACCAATAAACATGAAACATTTTCTAATATGAAACTTTTTATAATGAACATGCAACTTCAACCATTAGACTTATAATTTTTAGTAATAATATGCAATTTTTTATGCCTCGAATACCGAACATGTTACTAAGACCATTAAACATGCAACTACTTCCACTAGACATGCAACTATTTCCATTATACATGCAACTTTCACCAATAAATATGTAACATTTTCTAATATGAAACTGTTTATAATGAACATGCAACTTCAACCATTAGACTTGCAATTTTTAGTAATAACATGTAATTTCTTATGACTCGAAAACCGAACATGTATATAAGACTATTAAAAATGCAACTAATATCATTAGACATGCAACGTTCACCAATAAATAAGAAACAAATTCTAATATTAATTTTTTTACAATGAACTTGCAATGTCAACCATTAGACTTGCAGTTTACAATGAACATGCAACTTCAACCATTAGATTTGCAATTTCTCATGCCTCGATAACCGAACATGTAATTAAGACCATTAAACATGTAACCTCTACCATTAGACATGCAACTTTTACCAATAAACATGAAACTTTTTCTAATATGAAACTTTTTATAATGAACATGCAACTTCAACCATTAGACTTATAATTTTTAGTAATAATATGCAATTTTTTATGCCTCGAAAATCGAATATGTTACTAACACCATTAAACATGCAACTACTTCCACTAGACATGCAACTATTTCCATTATACATGCAACTTTCACCAATAAATATGTAACATTTTCTAATATGAAACTGTTTATAATGAACATGCAACTTCAACTATTAGACTTGTAATTTTTTGTAATAACATGTAATTTCTTATGACTTGAGAACCGAACATGTATATAAGACTATTAAAATTACAACTAATACCATTAGACATGCAACTTTTACCAAGAAATAAGAAACAATTTCTAATATTAATTTTTTTACAATGAACTTGCAACGTCAACCATTAGACTTGCAGTTTTTAGCAATAATATGCAATTTCTTATGCCTCGAAAATCGAACATGTAATTAAGACCATTAGACATGAAACCTATACCATTAGACATGCAACGTTCACTAATAGACATGAAACATTTTCTAATATGAAACTGTTTACAATGAACATGCAACTTCAACCATTAGACTTGCCTCGAAAACCGAACATGTAATTAAGACCTTTAAACATGTAACCTATATTATTAGACATGCAATTTTTACCAATAAACATGAAACATTTTCTAATATGAAACTTTTTACAATGAACATGCAACGTCCACCATTAGACTTTCAATTTTTATCAATAACATGCAATTTCTTATGTCTCGAAAATCGAACATGTAATTATGACTATTAGACATGTAACTTTCACTAATAAAATTAAATATTTTCAAATATGAAATTTTTTACAATGAATATGCAATTTTAACCATTAAACTTGTAATTTTTGGCAATAATATGTAACGAATTTTTTATAATATTTTTATTATTTTATTTTTATTCATTTTAGATTTCATTTATTAAAAATAAAATAATATTTTATTATTGTCCCAAAAAAATTTCCCAAGTTTACCCAGGGGTACCTTAACAAAGGCGAATAATTTAATATTCAAATTGCTTTCAGTTTAGAAAGAGTTCACTTTTTTGTAATTAATGCATTTGCCATGGCCTATAGGAGACCCTGAGGAAAAAAAATGGAGAAAGAAATTTTAACTTTTATAGGAAATTGCTGGAATGTCATTAAAAATGCTAAGGTACCTAAGGGTATCAAATATCCTTGGGTACAAAACATGTAATTTTTAGCAATGAACATGCAACTTAAATCATTAAATATGTAAATTCTACCAATAAACATGTAACTAATTTCTTATTTTGAAAAGTTTCATATTTATTAACAAAATTTACATGTTTAATAATTTAAGTTGCATGTTTATCGATGAAAGTTGCATGGTTGACCCCAAGAGTATCCAACACCCTTGAGTATTGTAGACAAGCCCAATGTTTGAAAAGACGTCAGAAAATGACGTCATTTTCGAAATCAAGCATTTTTTTGGGTAAAATATCATTTCTTTATTTGTATTGATATTCTATAAAGAAAGGTCAATACCCACTTTCATTTTTATTTATATAGAAGAAAAAAAAGCCCTATATTCTTCGATAAAACAAGAAATAGGAAAATTAAAAATCAAACAACAAATTTGGATTGCATCACACTTGACATAATATTTTACTATACCTAGCTAATCTATCTATTTTGCAAGTCGATGCCAATAATTGATCTTGCCATACCCATACCCATACCCATACCCATACCCATACCCATTGCTTCTGCTAAAACTGCTTTGGGGATGCCATTGTGGTCCATTTCAACCTCAGCAGATTTGGCAGCTGCTTCTCTGAACTTCTTGTAAATGTCACTCTTGTAAAATTTCCTAGTCCTAAGCACCAAAATAAGTGACACAAAAGCACCAAACAAAGTTGCAGCTGTGATGATATTGATAATGAATGACAATTTGAAACATTCAACTTCAATGCAATTCAAATCCTCCCCTGGCTTCCTTGTAATCCGAGAAGATACCATTTGCTTCTTTGCTTCTTTATCATACAGATGCCCAGCTACCCTCACATTAAGCAAATATGACCCAAAATTGTACAAAGTTGAATAATACTTTAGCCCAAAAAGTTCAGATATTATAGCAAAAACCAATGGCCATTGAGCACCAAAACAGAACCCAATAATAATTGATGCTACATATAACCCACCAGGGACATTAAAGGCAATCAAAATATGGCCAATGCATGATACTAACAAAATTATTGTGAGCATGAGGGGTCTAGGAAATTTGTACTTAACCAAAAAGATTTCAGAAACAAAACCTGCCACCCACGGCCAAGATAATTCCATATGCTCACTAGTGACACAAATGTGTTTATGCTTATTTTGGGATACCTTAGTGAGGTCCCAATCTGACCCAGATTATTAATTGCTGTTAAAATTCCCCCGACGCCGCATATTGTGGCTAAGAAGAGGATTAGCATGTCCATGCTGAAGAGAGCTTACAGAATTGTGTAGTCACCTCCTTTGTTTGGTGGATTAAAACATGTTGTCCAGCATGAAGGCTCTTTAGTACTACTGCTTGTTTCCTCCCGCGCCGCGGCGGCAACAGTCTTTTTGAGGTTACTTGAGGTAGAAGTTACCTATTGTGATAGCTTCTCAGTGATTATCTCCACTGAGGGATTGTTATTAAGTGCCATTTGCTTGCTCTTCCATAGCTTATACTCTTCAATAACAACAATAGATAGTGGGAAAAAGAGCAAGAACATAACAATAGCAGCACTGACACCATATTGACTTCGAGTGAAGTCCACTTGTTTTTCAACTATAATCACTATCATCAAGAACCCAGCTAGGGCTAATGATATGTAAAGGAAATTGTAAAAGACTTTGAGCTCAGTAGGCTGTCTAATGACTTTCAAGATTCTGATAGTCCTCAAGAAAGCAAAAGAGATAGCAGCAGGGAGCCAAGAAATGAGCAAAATCAAAGACTTTGAATCATCACCATAAAAGGCATAATGATACAATTGAGTGATTATAGCACCGCTCAACAGGGCCGGTCCTGAGTTTTTGGGTGCCCGGTGCGAAAGTTCAAAATTTGCCCTTTTTTTATTACGAAAACATATTTAAGAAATAATATTTAACGAGGGCTGGAACCCAGTCAAAGCTGGAGGCTCGGCCCTCACGCCCAAATTATATTGCTTAAGAAAATATACAAAGGGGGGACATAGTACCTAAACCCCGACAACAAAAAATACAATCATATACAACCATTCCTATCAAAGCTCCTTGAAATTTCAACCTTTAAGAAATTGTCTTCTAGCATTTTTTGAAGCAAAATCATCAATTATATCATCATACTCCAAGTCTTCAATCTCATCCTTTTCAATGCATAAGATTGCTAATTCATTTAGCCTATCTTGAGTCATGGTGGTCCGCAAGTAAGATTTTAATAATTTCAATTTTGAAAAACTTCTTTCTGCAGATGCCACAGTCACATGTACAGTCAATAGTACACGATAAGCAATCATAACATTAGGACACATGTTGGTTTCTTTTACAAAGTTTGCTATTTCCATGGATGTCCAAGGTTATTAGAGAGAAATGCTTCTTCAGGTAACATCATTTGCAACACCTGTAATTCAGAACATAAGTCCGCTCCATCTATATCCATGGTATTTCCATGTTTCAAATGTGCTTCAAGATTCATACAATTTTCTTTTAACTGTTGATCATCCAATGAAATTAACTTCGGTGCATCAAACAAGAAGCCAAAAATAGATTCAAAAGCCTTTAACTGTTCAAATCTGTTTTTCAGTTGAGAAAGAGCAATATCCACTATAACAAGAAAATAATCTGTTCTAAATGATTCTTCAACAGACTGTTGTTCCCTCTCATTACCATCAACTTCATCATGATGTCTTTTTCTAGGTCTATGACGTTTAGTTTGAAAAACAGGTTCAATTTCCGAATCAAGTGCAATTTCTTTAGCATCACGCATGGCGGAAGCAAAACCAGTTTCTCTGTAGTTTTCAAAAAAGATAACAAGTGCTTCCAGTGCCTTTACAGCAACATCAAGACGCATGTCTTCAGATTATAATTTTTTGCTCACCATGTTAATCTTCAACAAAATGTCATACCAAATAACCAAACTTAACACAAAATCAAAACTGGAAAGTTCTCCTGATGCTAAACATCCTGCATCCCTACTCAATTGGGGATTCTCAGTAATTTCCACCAATGTAAACAAAGCATTTCTAACCTAGGCTACTTGAGATTTAATTGCTTTAACACTTTCAATGTGACTTTCCCATCGAGTAGTTGACAATGACTTCAAAGTTAACCCATCAATATGTTCAAGCAAAATATTCCAACGCTTTGTAGAGTTGGAAAACACTGTATATATGCATTGGCATGCTCCAAAAAAAGATTTTGCTTTAACACACGAACTTGCCATATCACAAACTACTAAATTAAGACAATGAGAACCACATGGCATGTAAAAGGCTCTGGGATTTATCTCTAGCAATCTTTTCTGAACACCTTGGTGTTTCCCTTTCATGTTAGATCCATTATCATAACCTTGTCCCCTCACATTATCAATATCAAGATCAATAGAGTTTAGGACATCTTGTAACTCATTAAAAAGTCCTTGTCCTGATGTATTTTCCACACTTAAAAACTCCATGAAATACTCCCTTATATGTATTGACCTACTTGACAAGTCAACACATCTCAAAATTAAAGTCATTTGTTCCACATGACTTGCATCAGGAGTACAATCAAGAATGACAGAATAAAATTTGGCTTCTTTTACTTTTTTAATGATTGCGGTTTTGACTTTTGAAGCTAAAGTAGCTATCAACTCATTTTGAATTTTATGGCTCAAATAGTGGTGATGAATCTCTTTATTCTCAATGAGTCGAAAATGCTCTTGCATTATTGGATCAAACTCCGCAATCATTTCAAGTAAACCTAAGAAGTTTCCATTACAGTCTTCATAAGGTCTTTCATTTGTTCCACGAAATGATATATTACGTATGGCTAAACATTTCACAACAGCAATAATTCTAAGCATCATTTGTTTCCAATGATTTGTCTCTTTCTTGATTCGCATTTGAAATTCTTTGTCAATTGTCTGATTTTTTGTCAATCTACGTTTCAACTCAACCCAAGTTCTCGAATTAGTGAGATGCTCTTTACTCTTTTCATGTTGATCAAGTTTCACACCGAGATGTCTCCAATCACTAATTCCATCTTTTGCTAACTCACTTTTTGAGGCAATTGTTTTAAACAATTTACAACAAAAGCAAAAGATTTTATCCAACTCTTTTGAGTACACGAGCCATTTCCTATCATAAATTTCACCCGTTGGTAATTTTCTATCATAGTAGTGTGAGGAAAATTTTCTAGAGAGTTTGTCTTTAGGGTAAGTGAGATTAGTTTCTCGAATTGGTCCATTTTCTACAAGTAAGGCTCTCATTTCTGCATTAAGACCATCCCAATTTCTTGGATCATAAATGTTTAAATGGAATGTAGGTTCGGGAGATTCAATATTTTCCTCTACACCAAGATGATCATCAGAGATATTTAAATCTATATCACCACCATTTTCTTCTAAATCACCACCATTATAACCACCAATTTCATGATCATGAGACTCCCCAACAACATTTTGTGACTCTTCACCAACATCATTTTCTCTCAAATTTTCAGCCGACTCATTCTTTGTAGAGAAAAATTTATTAAGAGACCCTCTTAATTTTTCAGCAATTTCATTATCCTTTGCTTTTTTTTTCTTTTCATATTACCAGAAAGTTGTTTCCTAAAAGACATGACTTCGATAATTTGTTTGCAAAAATTACCTACACATGATATAATAAAAATTTCTAATCAAAAGTAACATTCCAACATATATTATATACTATCGGCCAAGGCATAAACCCATTTTCAAAAAAAAATAAATATAAACAAAAAATATAAATCCGCAATAAAAGCAAACATTTAACCTGAAAATCAATAACATATGATAATGAATGAAAAGAAATAAAGAATCATACCACGTCTGCGAAAGCAATTTCAAGCTCCTTGAAAAAACTTTCTTTGCGCCGATTATACTCTACTTGACTGCTTCAATTAACGAAACCCCAGTTGATAAACACCAACATTAACGCTAAGGGGTTTGTGGAGGAGATTCCAATTTATTGCCCCAGTCTTTTAAATTTCACCAACATTAAAGATGGACTTTCTGGACAAGACAATTAAAAAATTAAGAAAAAATATCCCTTGGTGGCTGGTGCCTTTTTTGGCTAAGGGGTTTGTGGAGGAGATGAGATTTGTGGCGATGAAATTTCTGAACAATTAAAAAATTAAGAAAAAATATTAACATCCCTTGCTTTGCTTGGTGCCCTTTTTCAAGCTCTTAGGCCTTGGGCCCTGGACAGCAGCCCTTGTGGCTCTGTCCAAGGGCCGGCCCTGAACGAAACCCCAGTTGATAAACACCAACATTAACGCTAAGGGGTTTGTGGAGGAGATTCCATTTATTGCCTCAGTCTTTTAAATTTCACCAACATTAAAGATGGACTTTCTGGACAAGACAATTAAAAAATTAAGAAAAAATATCCCTTGGTGGCTGGTGCCCTTTTTTGGCTAAGGGATTTGTGGAGGAGATGAGATTTGTGGCGATGAAATTTCTGAACAATTAAAAAATTAAGAAAAAATATTAACATCCCTTGCTTTGCTTGGTGCCCTTTTTCAAGCCCTTAGGCCTTGGGCCCTGGACAGCAGCCCTTGTGGCTCTGTCCAAGGGTCGGCCCTGCCGCTCAAACCAACATAGCCCTTTAAAATCCCAAGCACAACGCCGCGGCTTTCAGGGAAATTCTTGACACATGTGACCAAGGAGCCTGTGTTAGCAAAGGACTGTGAGTTTGCACCAACAAAAATGTACAAACACATGTGCCAAACCTGTGGCCTATAAATTTTTTTGATCACGGCTAGCCAAAGAAGTTTAGGACTGCACCGATGGTTAGAACCACCCAAGGGGGTGTGATTTCGTTGATAGAGGCCGGAGAGAATGCCGACATTGGCCCCAAGATCTTTGAAGAAGCTGAGGAGATTGAGGGTAGTTTGGTCATAGCCTAGGGCGAATTTGATGTCACTTGAGTGCAGGCTAAACACGTAAGTGGCACCAGTGGCGTATCCAGAAAATGTAGTTAGTGGGGGCAAAATTTTTCTATAACCAAAATAATATATAATTAATTCATATATATTTTTTGAAATTACAAGATGATCCTTATACTTTTGAAAATTATGAAATAGTCCTTAGTTTCTAAACTTATAAATTAATCCAAAATTTTCAGAACTATATTTTTATCCATAATTTCTAAAAAATACCAATTTACCCTAAAAATTTAAGTAATAATTTATTTTTTAAATTATGTATTTTAAGTTAATGTAGTATATTATATACTAAATTTCCGCTAATTTATTATAGATTTAATCACTTTTTTAATTAAATTATTAAAAACCTAGTACTAAAACGTAACATTTTTGCTTTGAACAACTAAAAATAAAAAATAAATATACAAAATAATTATATTTATATTAATATGTGAATATTTTATACGTAATAACTATACACGACGTGATTTAGTAAAAGAATCACTACAAATATATCAATAAATTAGAAGATCAATAATCAAACCTAAGTATAAACATAGTTATTTTTATTTTTATTTTTATTTTTATTTAAATGTAATGAAATCCCTATTCTTTTGCAAATGGAAAAACACATAAATGATTGGATTTAAAATGAAAAATAATCAAATATCTATACACATATAAATTAATATAATTATTTTAGATATGTTTAAGAAATAAGATTGATACAAAAGTGTATTGGAATTTTTTTAATTAATTTGGGCTTGGGCCTATATATTATATTAAAAAATACAACTCAAAAAATTAAAAAATAATGTATTTATGAGTGTTGTTTAATTATTTATATTTTATAATATTAATATATATACATATATAAATTTAAAAAAAAAAAAAAAAAAAACTTGTGGGTCCAGTGGGGGCAACTGCCCCCACTAGACCCTGAGTGGCTCCGCCACTGAGTGGCACCAGCTGCTGCCATGATTAAAAATGATGCAAAGAACATGAACCAACGGCCGGTGATGACTAAGTTTGTTGTGGGAGGTTAGAAAGTTTATGGGGGATTGATTTTATATATATATATATATATCTATATTATAAAGCACAATGGTGTGAGAGGAAAGAGAAGGCAACCAATGGTTATGATTAAGAGAGATAATGTATCCAAATGATATCTTTATGTGGCTTAATTGACGGCTCAGATCATTTCATTATAATCTAATGGCTGGTAAAGAATCATTCCATTATAGAATCTCTATAAAAATAGAAAATGAAATGTACCAAATAAATTAAAGAATAAAATTATTTATTAATGGAAAATGAAAACTACCAAATAAATTAAAAAATAAAATCATTTAATTAAAAAATAAAATTATTTCATTATAAAACAAATTAAATAACAGAATTTCAATCTCTCTATAAATTATGTAACATCGTGCGTAGGCACGGACACATACTAGTATATATATATAAAATAAAAACAGAGGAGTGGATATAATAAGCATTAACAAAGACTTTGTTGTTGACTTGATGTCATCACGTGATCTTGGAAAAGAAAATGAAAATTTTATTAAATTTAGTAAATTTTATTAAATGTTTGAGGGTGTGCAACTAAAAATAAGGATGATAATTTATTCATTTTTTTGTACTAAAAAGTAAAAATTGGAAATTCTTTAAAGAATGAATAATGTTTGTTGTACTCTCAAAGTATTCACCTAATAACGATTTTTTTTTTTTACGTGTCCAAAATAACAAACTAGTTTTAAATTTTTTGATTTTTTTTTTTTTGGATAACCGGGGTATCCGGGCCAGCTTACGCACACCTCGACTAATCCCCGGGACCTGTGCCCCGTGCCCCTAGAAGTTTCTCAACATAGATCAGGGTAAGTCGCTGGCTTTTCACACCAGGGGGCATAGCCCCAAGGAAATGCATCTAGTGGGATTCGAACCTTGAACCTGAGAGGGAGCAAACCACTCAAACCCAAAGCTTTTACCACTGAGTCAACCCCTTGGGTTTTTTTGATATTTTAAGAACAAAAAGATAAGAAATTTGGTACTGATGAATCATAAATCATTAGTTTATGATAAATAGGAAGAAAATATATTAGAATTTATTAGCATTGGTTTTTTTTTTTTTTACAAAAAAAAAAAAAAAATACTGGCATTGATTAATTTTATTGCCTTCAAAATTGTTGCTTTCTCACACAGTCAAATGGAATTTGATATCTTAACTTCCAATTGTGCAGGGCAACGATGAGGCCACCAATTTGGACAAACTTTTCATTTATTTATTTGCTTTGACATTGCATTTCTAGAAGACTAGAACCACGTATTTTGCACTAGCTAATTTCATCTAATTCATAACTATAAATATTTAATGGTCTCTCATCTTTGCCATTTAAATTCTTAATTTACTTTTATTACCTATTATATTATGTCGTTATAATTTCAAGAATGATACTATACTAGTATACATATATATTTGGCATATATAATTTTTTAAAGTCAACTGACACTTCACACTTGATAGATAATGTTTGATGACACGTAACTGTTGTGATTCACCGATCACTTTAAATTGTATTTGAGGAAAAACCGAATGTATTTCTATTACTACAAGAATAGATTACACAAGTTTACAACTAGAAACTTAACAAAAAACCTCACACACTCTCAAGCTCTCTACTTGGAGCTTACACACACTTTGGGATACTGAAAACTAATGATCTTTGGCTCAATTTATAGCCGATCAAACCGCGTGAACAGTGTCACGCGGTTTGCCAGCACACACACACACACACAAGGTTTGCCAGCTGCTCTGGCCATGCAAGTCAAGCTTGCTTTCGGCGCCAGTGGCATGAAGCTGTCTTCAACAAATCTCCCCCTCGGTGAAGATTTGCCCAAAATCTGAGCCGACCATCAATCATCCAAATCGGATCCTTCAAAGGATCCACCCCTGGCTGCATCTGTATGACTGCCTACGTACCCTGAGTTGGGATCAAGTCAATCGTAGTTCTCTGTATCATCTGACAGCTATCCTGGTTATGTCTCTGCACAACTCTAGCTTGTCTCGATCATCGTTCCTTTGTTGACATGTCGGTTGTGTCTTCTGCACAGCACACTTCACTGCATCTCTGAACAGTATTCTTCTGCTATGTCTCTGCATAGTACAATCCATTGTGTCTCTGCACAGTAATCTTCTGTTGTGTCTCTGCACAGTTTTGCTGCCATGTTTCTTCACCAATTTGTTCCTCAGTGCCTTCTTGCCTTTGAGAAACTCTCTGGCTCCCCCACATCAGTAAGCAGAATATATTCGGATCCCGGATATCTGGTTGATGGAATCCTGCCTCGTTCAGATCTTCTTGTCTGAGGTCTACTGATTTCTGGAGGTCTATCATCATCCATCTCTGTGAATGATCTTGTAGCTTCTAGTGGAGTGGGTTGCGGCTCCCCATGCTCAACACTCTCTTCTGTAATCTTCGATGGAACAAGTTGTGTCTCCCCCTGCTCAACATCCACATTTGCCTCCTCTGGTTCTGCTTCTGGAATTTCCTCGTGCACCATATTTGTGGCCAATTATGCTGGTGCTGGGTCTGGATTTCTGTTGGCACTTGAATTGGAAGACATTCTGGGCATTTCAATGTCTTCAATTGTTTGGTCTTCAAGAAACTCTACTTCCTGGCTTCTGATGACCATCTTCACCTTCGGATCCCATAGTCTGTATCCAAATTCTTCATCTCCATGGCCTAGGAATATACATGGAGTTGTCCTTGCATTGAGTTTCTTCCCGAGCTCATTGGATACATGTGCAACGGCTAAACAACCGAATACTCTAGGGTGGGTGTATGAGGGATTCTTACCAGACTACACTTTCTCCGGAATCTCCAAGTTCAACGGTTCAGTTGGTGATCTGTTGATCAGGTAATAGGCAGCACGAACAGCTTCTCCCCAGAATGGCTTTGGCAGCTTAGCCATACTGATCATTCCTCTGACTTTCTCCATAATGGTGCAGTTCATTCTCGCAGCGACACCATTATGTTGTGGTGTGTGTGTAACAGTTCTCTCATGTCGAATCTCGTGTCTCCAGCAGTAAGCTTCGAACTCTCTGGAACTGTACTTGCCTCCATCGTCTATGCGAAGGCACTTCAGCTTCGTCCCTGTTTCATGCTCTACCATGGCGTGAAACAGCTTGAACTGATCTAGGACCTGATCCTTCGTCTTGAGGAAATACACCCAGATTTTCCGAGAAGCATCATCAATGAAAGTCAGAAAATATTTGTTACCGCCCAATGAATCAACCTCCAAGGGACCACAAACATCAAAGTGCATCAGACTGAGCAACTCTGATCTTCTCTCTGAAAAGAAATCAAATGAGACTCTGCGTTGCTTACCAATTGAGTAGTGGTTGCAAGGACCTCGTGCAACATCCTTGGTAAGCTCCTTCTTGTTCAGGGTAGACAACCCTCTCCCACTCATGTGTCCGAGTCTCCGGTTCCACAAATTTTGAGAAGCCTCTTTTTCAGCTACATTGAGGCTGTCTGCACAAATCTTCACATGAGTCTTGTATAGTGTGCCGCAAGCATGTCCTCGGGCGACAACCATGACACCTTTCGTCATTCTCCATGTCCTATTTCTGAAGTGATTGCCATAGCCCTGTTTGTCAAGAGCTATCCCCGAGAGTACATTCAGCCAAAGTTCTGGAACATGCAGGACATCCTTCAAGGTCAATGTACACCCGAAATTTGTCCACAACTGAATATCACCCATTCATACTATCCCAAAGGAACTGATATTTCCCATCTTCACTGCTCTTAAGTCTCATACTTTGTATGTTGTGAAGAAATCCCTGTGAGGAATGACGTGGTAGGATGCTGCAGTATCTACCACCCACTCGACATCTTGGGTTGCGTTGTGAAGGCATGTCTCTTCATGTATGGAGCATATTGCTACATCTGCTTGGACAACGACAAGTGTCTCTCCTTCGTCATTCTTCGGCTGGCGATTGCCTTGTCCCTGCTCTCGTTGCAGTTTTCGGCAATTCTTCTTTAAGTGGCCTACAATGCCACAATGGTAGCACTTATAGGTAGGCTTCCTTCCATCCGAGGATCTACCCCTGGTTGTGCTTCTGCCTCTCTCTCCGTCTATTCCTTGATGTCTTCCTCGAGTCTCTGTGACGAAGGCTTCTGTCTGTTCTGAGCCAACATTTTTTCTCCTGGACTCCTCATTCGACAGGGTATCTTTTAGCATAGGCATGGTAACTTTACCTCCTGGAGCGGAATTGCTGAGAGTAACCACCAATGTCTCCCAGCTATCAGGAAGGGAACTGAGTAGTAAGAGGGCTTGTACTTCATCTCTTAGCTGCATGTCTACTGCAGACAACTGGTTCACCAGGCTCTGGAACTCATTGGTGTGTTCCGCAACGGAAGTTCCACTCCGTAGTTTCAGGTTCACCAAACGCCTCATTAACAAGGCTTTATTTCGAGCTGTCTTGGCCTGGAACATGTCTTCCAGTTTTATCCACATCCCGTAAGCATCTGAATCCTGTGCTACGTGGTGGAAGACACTGTGACCGATCCACTGCCTAATCTGACCCAAAGTTCTGTTGTTGAGTTTATTCCAGTCATACTCCTTAACAGACTCTGGTTTCACTCCTTCAACTCGATGACATCAAACAGATCTTTGCAATGTAAAAAATCTATCATCTGAGGTCTCCAGATGGAGTAATTAGTTGCAGCCAGTTTAATCATTGCACCAGTACACGAATCTCCAATTTCCATTTTAAATTTTAAAGTTTAAAATGTAAATACAATAAAATTGGGGCTGAATTTCACAAATTCGAGGTCACCGTTGAGTCCGGAAAGGTCGAAAATGGTGGAATAGACACTTCGTTGGTCTAAATCCGACACAGGGGCTGATTTATAAATTCCTAAAAGTTCTGGGGCAAAAATATAAATTTCAAAACTTCAGGGGGCTAAATGAAATTTAACAGGCTGCTGATGTGGCACTGCTGATGTGGTAAGTGGGACCGGTTTTGCTGACGTGGCAGACACGTGGCACTGACGTGGCGGCGGACGTGTCTGCTGACTGGGCGCTGACGAGGCGCTGACTGTGTGCTGACTGGGCGTGACGTGGCGCTGACGCGGCCACGCGGATCGTCTTCAACCTTCAGCGCACGTGAGGCGCGTGTATGCGAGTGGCGTCGCGTGAGAGTTCTCTGCCTGGAGCGTGCGGCGCGTGCGGGCTCCCTGGACCTCCGTTTGATCGCCGGAAAATACCACCGTGCTCGTCTCGACGTGAACTAGCTGATGGTATGCTCAAAGTTGATTTTTGACAACTTTGTCGGAACCCAAATTTTCCGAACCGAGCTCCGTTCTTCGGTTTTTCGACCCCAAAGAAGAACCAAAGCTCTGATACCACTTGTTGTGATTCACCGATCACTTTAGAGTGTATTTGAGGAAAAACCGAATGTATTTCTATTACTACAAGAATAGATTACACAAGTTTACAACTAGAAACTTAACAAAAAACCTCACACACTCTCAAGCTCTCTACTTGGAGCTTACACACACTTTGGGATACTGAAACTAATGATCCTTGGCTCAATTTATAGCTGATCAAACCGCGTGAACAGTGTCACGCGGTTTGCCAGCACACACACACACAAGGTTTGCCAGCTGCTCTGGCCATGCAAGTCAAGCTTGCTTTCGGCGCCAGTGGCATGAAGCTGTCTTCAACAGTAACTTGAAATACAAATTATATATCTTTATTAAATAATTTTAATTTAACTTTAATTTTAACGTTTAAATTTTACTGTTGAAGACTAAAGATGACTTGTCAATATTTAAAATTCTTTTTATTTTTTGACAAACACATCATATTAGACTTACAGAAAAGTGATAATCATGAAAGACCTCAAAAAAATATGTTTTCAATGTTGCAGTTTTAACGTTAAGGATGTAAAAAGTAACTAAGAAAATAGAGATAAATGGAAAATATGAAAAATAATTGGAAGCCAAGAATCCTTCTCCTTTAATTTAATATCACTTTTCACAATGATTTTTTTTTAAAACTAAAATGACACTAAATTGATAACACAAAATTATCATCTAAAACTTGAAAAACACAAATAAAATGTGTTATGTTTAATTTTGAAAAATACCCATTTAAGAAGGAAAAATATAGTTAAATTTTGTCTTAACATAGCCGACATGAAATATTTATTTCCCATGTTAACCATATTAGAATATGATGTCAACAAAAATGTTATTATTGATAAGTTATATGCCATGTTTTCCGACAGGGATTGGCCGGTTCGACCGAGCCATAAATCCGGTCCGGCCAAAGGAAAAAAATCAGCATGATAAAAAATCAATTAAAATCGGTTAAAATCGTTCCTTTTTTTGTATTTTTTAATTTTTAATTAAATAAAATTATTTATTACGTAAATCGATTTTGCTCTTTTTTGGACACGGTTCAACTGGTCAAACCAATAACCTATTAAATTTCTTACATTATTGGTTTGATCCCTGATCTAATTCTGAAAACAATGATTATAAGTGATATATTACAAAGAGATATCATACGAGTCAAACTTCACATTAGCAAATTATAGCCCATTGAAGTTATCTAATTAATAAGATAACGGCCATAGATAAAAATAAAAATTATAAAGAATATTATCTTCTTAGTTGGCAAATTTAGATTATATAGATTCTAAAAAAATAATATTATTCTATCGAAGCTTCAGCTCTGAATTTCATATTACATGCGTGTGGATAATTACTTCCTAATATTATATATATATATTTTTACATGATATTTTTTATGCTGATGCATTGCAGAGTACTAATACCTTATCGCATTAAAAAAATACACGATAAAATATCACTGTTTTATTTAAGCCGAACTCCTTATTTAATATGTAGACGTCGAAACAAATCTCATAGGTATTGAGATTGTCTTGGAAGGTATATTAAAATGTGTTTATCAACACTTACCTCACTTGTACAAATCATTAACAAATATGGTTCTGGGACCGTCCACACAGATGGTCGATAACAGTTCCTAAATTTAAATCAAAATTAAAAATCTCAAATCTAAAAAAATAAAAAAATAAATAAAAATCATATATATTAAAAATTCATCAAAAATATCCAAAAATTAAAAATAGTCCCTCATGATTGATGATCATCATTTTATTAATAATTTTATTCCCGAGGCATGGGGCGTTTACCCCAAAGGATGACTTAGTTAAAGTATTTTTGCGATTCGAGACAAATCTAGCCTTAGATTGTTCTCCTGTTCATATGCTCGAGCTCATTTATTGTAATTTTATTTATCATTATAATTCTTTTTCTAATGCAACTTTTATTTGGCGATAAAAAATTAAATAAAATAAAATAACTAAAAATACGCTGAATGATATAACTTGTGGAGGTTTACATTAAAACATGTATATCTCTTATTAACTTACTTTTTATAACAAAAAAGAGAAAAATGACAAATAGGCTCTCATTTGTTCAATTAATCATAAAAACTCAATTCACTTGAAAAAAAAATGGTTATAAAGATCCTTTTTTGACAATTTTTGCTTTAAAATATTTTCAAAAGTATTTATTTTATAAATGAAATAAATTTATAAATAATAATTCCATAAATTAATTTATAAATACAACACAAAAATGTTAAAATACTATAATTTTTTAAAAATAATTAAAGAGCAAAATTATCAAAAAAGATCTTTGTGATCATTTTTTAAATGAATGAAATCTTTATGACCAATTGAGCTAATATTGAGGGTCTATTTGTCTTTTTTCCTAACGAAAATGGGGCAAAAATATCCATCGAGTATGAAATTTACAAAAGAGTGAAAAAACTTTATATTTTCTTCAAAAAAAAAAAAAAGGTACTTTATATATTTCAATTATTAAATATTACACGTAACGACACAATATCATAAATTTGATTTTAATTTTGCAGTTAAAGTTTAAATTGTTTAAAATATCTAGTTAAATAATACTCATAAACTGACCATAAATCAAGTTCGAATTCATAAAACAGCTGTTCATTGCAAATGCATCATCCTACCGAACCAAGTTTCGAAAACCAAATACCTAACATAGCATTCACACCTAAAATTTACTTAACAAACACTTGTAACTTAGTACCGGTCGAAGGAAGAAGGGCGGTCCACCCTGCTTGGGCGATCATAAGGAGCAGCTCTGTTCCTATAGCCTCTTCCATCATCTCGTGCCGGTCCTCCACTTGCATACCTATCGCTGCCTCCTCGAGGACCACCGTCCCTTTCATAGCCTCTCTCTTTGCCATAACCATTCACAGGGTAACGATCTGAACCACCATACCTATCACCTGCGAGGCGATCTCCAGCAGGTGGGTACCTGTATTGTTCATAAAACATTTTATCATAACATACAAAGAGCGGCTTGCCTAGACTGTTGAGCTACACATAGAACGATGCAACAAAAGAGATGAAAAAAAGATGTGCGGGAGCAGCTTCATTTGAGACTTCAGATTTAAAGTGTTAAGCATAAGACTAGTTAGTAAGATCTACGTCCGTACCGCTCCTCGTGGAGTAGATCCCGCATCCAACCAAGTCTTTGACCAGGGAACGGGAGAATTCCCACTACCGCTGGCAGGCCAGCCGGGCCGTGAGCGCGGTGGGAACGGGCTTCCCAAAAAGCCAGCCCCGGGCCGGGGTCAGCATAGAATGAAGGGGACGGCCCTAATGTTGTGTTGGCAAAGCCAACTTCTTGGGTTGCGGGCGGAGAAGAGCGGACGTGGGGACTCGGGTCGGGGCGCAGCGTAACTAAGATAGTCATTCCATTTAGGGCGAGGAGAGTCCACGGGTTTTGCTATGTTATATTCAACTATTATAGTGTGCATCAAAAAGAGAGTTGCACACTATTTTTAAAATGACAGCTAAAAGCTATAAATGATTAATAAATTTGCAGATAACACCTCTAGGCATCATGGGAGTTTCTTTCTTTCTAATCAACCCAACACCAATTATTGTCCTCCAATCAAACGTTAAGACTGTCTTCCATCGGACAGCAAAAGTAAAAGACGATGTAGAATGCTTGATTTATAGATGGTTTAAGCATTACAGCTGTATTGAACTAAGTTCATCATCAGCAATCACATACCTGTCACTAACATAACGATCGCGGTTCCCATATTTGCTATCCCTGCTGTCATAACGATCCCTATCTCCATAACGTCCTCCGTCATAGCGGTCAACCATGTATCGATCACGACCCCCACCAAGGTAGTCACCACGGCCACCACCTCCAAATCTGGAACGTGATGAAAATGAACCTCCAGCCCCACCTCGGCCACTAACGTCCAAAGGACAATCTCGAGCCCAATGTCCAGGGCGACCACATCTGAAACAGTCATCTTGGCCTCCAGGCCTGTCACCACCATAGCTTCCCCTGCCACCAGACGAGTAGCCTCCTCCCCTGTAGCCACGATCTGAATCCTCACCTCCCATTTTCGGTTGAGCCTTATTCACAGAGATGACCTTATCACCAAATTCCCGTCCATGCATTTCTCTGATAGCATCATCCATGGCCCGACGGTCAGCATATGTAATAAACCCAAATCCACGCGGACGGCCTGAATCTCTTTCCAACATGATCTACATGAACATACAAGAGAAGCTGATGCCAAGAAACAGGACATGGATGACCCCAAAACCATAGCAATAAAGGAACACTACGGAATTGCCATCACTGTAAAGATGAGATTAGCAGAATGAAATTTACAAAATAAATGATAATCATAACCAGGGAACATTTGAAACTTGCTCCACACTACTTGGTGATTTGAAGCAAAGCATCACAAGAATATGGAACTTTAAGAGGACAGCAACTGAAGCTAATGATGCTTTGTAAATCAGATAATACTTAATGATAATACTGAAGCTAATGATGCTTTGTAAATCAGATAATACTTAATTACTAGTAACTTCAAAAAGAAACAGGTTAAGAAACGATAGCCACACAGTCAAACCAGATCTTTTAACACCAGATCTTCTAACATAAACTTAGAAAGTGGCAAAATGATGATTAATTACTTGGTCCAAAGCATATTGGGGAAAGTCACAAGTGTGTATTCAGATTTAGAGGCCTTCAGATAACAATTCAAACCATCACCAGAAAAGTAGAAAAAACACAAATATATAATAAGGTGCAGAATTAACCTTTAAGGAATGCAGAAATAATTGGTCCCAGATTTTATATTCAGAGATGATTAAGGTAGTAAAGTTGGAATCAATACATAATCAGAAGGTAACAAGCAAATAATGACTTACTTTCAGATCATTATTATGGTGAGGCATTGCTGCATTTTTGTTATTGAAAGGAATCCTAAACAAAGCAGAAGAATCTGCAAACTGCATATCTGTCATCTGACAAAATCCCAGATACCAGTACCTACAGAATCCTAGATAACAGTTCAAGAGAACAACTGCTAATAGCCAATTATATGTTCAGATGCATCAACTTTTTGAAGAGCACATCAGTGCTAGTTTCTAAGAGATGGTTGTGTTTCCACTCACAGGTAATTAAACATGAACCAAAAATTGTCATAATGTGAACCCATCTTGCAGTCGCAAAAATTATCCTTCCTTAATCCAAACGAGTGAACACAGACAGTAAGATATCTCCATGAAAAACACATATTATGCAAAAATCAATCTCTCTGTCCAGAAGACCTAACATCGATACAAACAAACACCCATCATCACACAATTTCTTCATTGTGGAGGCCATTCCCAAATTCTTCACGATTCTATTCAACCACCTCAGCAAGGTTAGCAGAGAAATCTTTAGCTAGACAAGAAATGACATCTTTATTCCACACATCCATCATAAAAGAAAGACGCTAAAATCAAGACAAGTGTCTAGCAAAGATACTGAACATGGAGATGAATCTGTACCCCTGAAACTTAGCCTATACAGTTCTTTAATTCATCACCATATCAGGTGATAATATTTACGTATCACTGTCCTTAAATAGCGTCTTCGCAGATGATAAGAGGGGAAGAGATGAGAGAATTACAGCTTTGCAACTACAAGCACTCAAACTCCAGTTTCATATGATTAATTTTGCAGCTGTTAAAAAAAATTCCTTTCACTGACAGGGTCTTCTGTGAGCCGGAAAAGAAAATGTGAGGAGTTGGCTAGGTAGCAAGTCTTCAGAAACTAGTATCATTAAATTAGAAGCTTAAAAAATATGGAATGGTGCACAACCATAACCATGCTCTGAAAAGAGAAAACTGCTCTGAACCATATAATCTATCCAACACAGACTAATTTCCATAGCAAGAAAACAGAGAAGTTTTAAGCAGTCAGAGCTCCAGAAACAACGCTGAAAAGCAGGAATCTTAGAATTTCATGAGCCTGGCAAGCCGACAGGAAGAAATAATCCAGTCCTCTAAAAGCAGATGTCTGCCACTTAGAAAACGCATCTTTGTGTATGATGTATCCAAACTTGATTCAAACCTCTCGCCCATTCTTGAATGTGATGCTATCATAATTGTTAGATTCATATGCACGACGATGACAACAAATCACACATCAGGCACAAGATAAATCTGATGATATACACGATGATCTACACTGTGCAAAACAAGTAAATCAACGCAACATCACAATGTGGCAGCCCTTGTGAAAAGCATATACATACATAACACTTTCGACAGCACTAGACAACCCTCTGGTTCTCTGAGTGACATAAATAAGATCAATCAGCACCCAATAATACTCAATGTCCAGCCTAAAATTTTATACCAAAAACTCAGAGAATACTAGTTGGAGAGCCACATGGAAAAACAAGCAATTTTTCTTTCATCAAGCTGAATTAAACTATATCCTTCAGCTAACTAACAGAGTGGAAGGCTGAGCATTTTAGACTCTTCAGTTTACCAGCCTCAGAATCCAGGTGGATGAACGCTGTGAAAAACAGAATCTTTTCTATCAAAAGCAAATAAGTCTCATAATTAGCTAGATCACATGACTTAGTCCATTGGTCGCCCAGTTCTGCCGAATTACATCCATTCCAAACTTCTGAGCAGGACTCTTCAGGGCTCTCAAGCAACTTACATTCCATGGATAAGAACTCTTTCCGCAGATAGCAAATGTTGCAAACCCAGGTATCTGACTCAACTGCCTTTAGTGAACATAAACCACATACACAAAGACCATCAATTCATGTGAATGCTTGTCAGCTGGGAAAACTAAAATAACCATCCATCTTAATCTAATCACACAAATAACACTGAGCTTCAGCCACACGATTCTGACCAAAAGTACCTCTAAAAAAACCATCTACAGCATCTCAAAAGATCATATCGAGCATATCAAGCAAAACAAGAAAACAAGTATAAACAATTAATATGAGAAGATATAGAATTGAGAATCATAACAAATGCCATCAAAACACATAGCCAGTGCAACCAATGGTTACCCTGAAATACAAGCTTAGAGATCTTTAATTTTCCATTGATTAGAAATAATAGTTCAAAACCAGCTACGCTTCAATTTCAAATGATAAATATTTTCTAAAATACTTTTGTTCTTTTCAAGCATTGGGTGCAGGAGTGGGATGGGGACTAAACAAAATAAGTTTCCGGATACATGCCATGGAATTGTTAGTTCAGAAAAACATGTAGCATTGTAAAGACCAAAAAAATAAACCAAGAAAAGAAGCAACATAGCTTCCTGTGATGCAAAATTATAAATCCAATAATCTACCATCCACGTCATTAAGTTGTGATTTTCAATAATGTCTAGCCCCTCAAAATAAACAGAATATGATTTAACAGATGACTGAAGGATGAACACCTAAATCTGGTCGTTCTATCTTATGAAAATAAACTAAAATCAGCTAAAAAAATCCATGTAATAGATTGTAATTTAATAAATCAACTCAGTTCTTCACCACACGCCAGTCACATTTTAAATTTCAAAAGTTGCAAGTAAAATGTAAGAGTGCGTAGTGAATTGAAAATAATTCTTTCGTTTCCCCTCAGCTTTCTCATCAAAATCAAATATATCTTCCGTTATTATTTCGGTTTCTCGGAATCCAAACAGAGACCAAGTAATTCCAAGCAAAAAAAGAGAGAATAAAAAAGAAAAAGAGGCAAAGCGTTGAAAAACAATAAAAGCAGTACCTGGCACTCGAGAATTTTGCCAAAACGATCAAACGCGTTTTCCAGCTGTCGTTCAGTGACGTTCCATGACAGCCCTCCGACAAATATTCTGTACTCGTCTTTTCCAGCCATTACTCTCGCTTACATGCACAAAACGAAACAATTACTGCACAAAAACGACGACGGATTAGCGCACAACCAGTAACTAGAACCCTAAGAAGGAATCTCTTTGCTTCTAAGGAAAAATCTTTTGAGGGAAAAATCTCGCTTACCGTTTCTCGGTGTCAATATTATTTTTTATCGGGTATTGAATTTGCGAAACCCTAAAGAATGGGTTACCGGTGCTTTGTATGGTTGTACCTCGTGAATGGACATTTAATACTCGGTGATTTCGGGGTACTACCTTTATATGCACAAAACTGCTTCGAAATTGGGCCTATGTTTTGGGCCTCCATGTTTGGGCCTATAAACTTGAGCAAGGCCTTAAGCCTTTTCCCAGCCTCAAATGGGATTTTTTGTTTCCACTCTCTAGAAATCCTTTTAATTTGAAATCATTTGTTGTATGATGATCATAAAGTTTGAAATGAAATAGATAAAATTCATAATACTAATATGAACGGGAAACTTAAAAAAAAAAACAAAAAACAAAAAACAAAAATGCAATTAATGAAACTGAAAATGTGATAATAATATTTTTAATTTCTGGGGACGCTCAGCAGTTGGAGCTTGAGATCTTGTCTTTAAGGTCCCATATTCAAACCCCGGATAGCACCCTTGTATGAGTTTAGGACAACATCGGTTTACCCATGCATCCATACCGGGGTCTTATAATTCCAGTATAGATGACATGAGATTTCTCCTATATTTTTAAAAAAAAAATTTATATCATGTGAGACAGAGAAATTAAGAATATGATTTCAAACTTTGTATGAATTTGTATGTGTAGTGTGTTATAAAAACATTTAGTTTGGATGATAAACCTCACTCACCAAACACCAACTCCTATATTCTATTATTGCTCAAACTCAAGTGGCCACGGACACAAAGCGCATTCACACTTTGCCGAGCTGCTCCTCAGGAGAGACACGCTTGATATTTACTGTTTTTTTTTTTTTTTTTTTTTTTTTTTAATAAAATTTATACATGCTTTATATATAAAAACATTCTCAAATTCACATCAAATACCATAACAATAAAGAAAAGATGAACTAGATTTGTCTTGCATATCTGAATAATATGGATGTATTGGTTGCAATGCTGTAGAATATGTTTCAAGGAAACAATTTATTTGTAGATCATCATATGTTTCTTAGGGTTATTGGGATAGGGTTTCCATTCCTTGGAATGATGATGAAACGACAACAAATTGTTATTCATGGTAATTTCACTGACATCACATAAGGTACATAAATTACATACTGTACACAGAATCGGTAATACGTATCAACCAAAGATTGAAAACATGTTACATCTTTTGAGACATGGTCAAATTATTCAGGCAGGAAGGGTAGCCTGGTAACACTAGTACCTGCATCACTGCCAGTTAGCGATATTCCGGGTGTTTCTTTTGGTGAAGTTGAACCAGATTTCGAAGATTTAGAAGACGATTTTTTGTTTATTCTCACTGGAAGAATCTGCAGCCTGGAGTTCAGCTCAGTACCTGAAGTTTCGGCTGCCAATTGATAGCTCTCTACAAGCTCAAGTTGCCGAGCAACTATTTCAGAGCGTCTAGGGAGAAGCTCCACTGCCTCTCCTCCAGGAATTACGATATACTCAATTGCAAGGCGGACCTCCTATATGGAAAAAGAGACGAGTAAATCCAAAGAGCATCTACGTGGAGCAGAATGTAAGTTTAACTGGTAAGGCTTTATATGGAAAGACAAACATAGAAATCACAGCCACCATGTGGTGCTCATTTATATAAATTTGACAGCCAATTGTAAAAAATTACCTCCAAAGCATCAATCTCTTCAATGGTGGGTTTTCTTTTTGGTGCATCATCTTCAATTTCAATGTCAAAGGAGGAGCTTTTGGGTGGCAGTTTTGGTATAGAGCCAAATGACTCCATTCCAAGAATCATACGAACTGCCTTGACCATTTTTGCCATCGTATTTGACTGCAAAATCAGAAAGATGACATTTGAATGATAAACTCATCTTATTATTGAGTAATGCCATTGTCGTAAACTCTTGCCAAACGCTTTGTCACAACCTTATATGACTGCATCTGGACCCTTTCAAAACTAATTCATGGGGCCACATCATGATCAGTGAAATATTGCCACATAAAATTTGGCCAGAGAGTAGAAGGAATATCATTTCTCCAAGTATTATTATTATGAATTAAAAAAGAAAAAAGTACAAAGATACCTTGATAACAAATATTGGCAACTGGTGGAATTTAGCAACTCCACGGATCCAAGGGTTCTGCTTCAATTCACAACTGGATGCAAGAATTGCATCTGCTGTTCCAATGTCATCAGTTACATCTATTTCATCCTCAAGTCCCATTACCTTCGCCACTTGCAATAGATCAGCTTCAAGGATCTAAACCACACACAATATAACAGATCTTATTACTGTCATTTTTCTTTCAAGATGTACGTAACCAATTACAAAATCACTCAAGTCCCCTCCCAAAGGGAAGAAAATGAAAATACTTTCTATCATAAAATTAAAATGTCATCAAATTTTATATGTTCCCACGAGTAAACGTGACTAATGTATTATGTGGACTGATACTGAAGAAGAATATATGCATTCAATAATTTACCTTGTATATAAACACAAACTGGTGAGCAGAAGAATATATGATTCAATAATTTACCTTGTATGTATACACACAGACTGGTGAGCTTGGCTTTCTCACAGACCTCTTGATCCTATGTTTCTTGAACCGATATGAAGCATACTCTTCATCTTCCTCATCAGACTCCATTTCAGCACTTTTGTCTTCATTAATAGTCAATTCGGAATCTTCTCGATAGCTATCTCTGGGCATTCGAGTGGATTGCAGAGACTCGTGATGTTCAGCATCCATTTGGCTCTTGATGCTATGTTTCTTGAACCGATTTGAAGCATACTTTTCATCTGCCTTATCAAACTCCATTTCAGCACTTTTGTCTTCATTAATAATCAATTCGGAATCTTTTTGATAGCTTCCTCTGGGTATTGGAGAAGATTGCAGAGTCTCATGATGTTCAGCATCCATTTGGCGGACTTCAAACAGTGGAGATTTTCCTATCACCCAGAAGTGCATCTATCTTAGATAAATATTTGCCTCAAATCTCAAATCTAGGAAAGAGAACAGGCCCCAATTTAGAAAGAGAGCTTTTTAAAAGACAGATGTTGAAAAATACCTGCCAGAATATCATCTACAGTAGCATCTAATCTGTGATGAACACGACATTCAGTCCTAGATATCAACTCAACAGCACATGTAAAAGTAGGAGGCCCTTTCCTTTCAAGAATTGTCTTCTGCACTTTCCTTTTCTTTGCTTCCTCATCACCAAGAGTTACACTCTATTTCAAATAGTAACATAAGAGATCAACTTAAACAAGCAGGATTTTCACCCATATATACAGAGAGGGAAACGTTATACAGATTCATTTCTTTAAATACAACAACAATTGCCCTGACCAAATTCAATTGAAGTGGGTACTGATTAGTTCGAATAGACTAGTAAGGCCTATTAGGGTGCTGCCAAAGATTTTGCATTTGAACAGGATTAGGTTTTGGGTTGGGCTGGCGCGAGGTATATACTAAAGGAAAAAAAAGTGAAATGAACTGAATATCTGGAAAAACACACACACAACAAGCAGAATAACTTTTAATTTCAGCATAAGTATTCATGGGGACATATAATATGAAGGACAAAGAAGGATAGGCACCTCTATGCCCCCAACAAGGATCTGGAGAGAGGGATTTTTAATTATGCTATCTATAGTCATTCCATGAGCTGTTCCAACTAGCTGAACTCCACGTTGAGCAATAGTGCTGGCAGCTAATGCTTCAAGCTCTGTTCCAATTTCATCGATTATGATTGCCTCAGGCATATGATTTTCAACTGCTTCAATCATTACCTGGAAGGAATGAAATAAAAAGAATACTAAAGATGTAAAATTAATGGAAAAGAATCCATGGTTATTCCATGTGGACATGATAGTAACAATTAAAGCTGGAAAATTAAGTTCAACACTCACATTATGTTGCATGTTAACATTAGGAACTTGCATCCTTCTAGCACGACCTATTCCTGAATGAGGGACATCTCCATCACCCCCAATCTCATTTGATGTATCTACAATTACTACACGCTTCATGTGGTCATCCGCCAACATTCTTGCAATTTCTCTGCTCAAATAAAAATGCTTCAGATTTATTAACACCGTGTGATAAGTAAACATATGAATTCCGGAGTACTTAATTTAACATCAATTCATTATCATTTCTTCTTTTCTTCTCATTCTAAAACTTATCACATGACAGCGGACGCGCCTTCTGAAATTTAAAAATTAAATCAAACAAAGCATAAAAATGCACCCAAGGGAAAATCCTCATAACAAGTATAAGAAAAACACACGATAGCAACGTACAGAGAAATATAGTATACAAAATCACAAGCTTATTCGTATATGGACCATTGTTTAGCAAGGACATAAATATAATGACTAAAAACCATCTCTCTGTTAGTTGACATGGAAAGCTCTATACCTGATCAAAGTTGTTTTGCCTACTCCAGGAGGACCTATGACCAAGACGGAACCTCCCCCCTCAACCAAGTCATGTATAATCTCAGCACTTCCAGCTACGGCTCGACCTACCCGACAAGTGAGGCCAATAACTTGCATTTTACGGTTTCGAATAGCACTTATACGATGTAAAGATCTATCAATACCCGATCGGTTATCATCCGAAAAATCACCAACCTGAAAAGATCAATTAACTTCACGTGTAACATTCAATAAACCTCCATCTGCACACAAATATCCTAATTCAAACACCATGCACACAGATTTCAAACCATTTTGTAGGATAGGAGATAACAATGAAAGTGCATCTATCAAGAACCATCATGTGGAAACACAAGCTGTAAATTAAAATATGTAAACATTATTTGCATTACAATAATCAAAAAAAGAAAAAAAAGGAATAAAAAAAAGATGTACGATCTCAATGTTCCTACATATGTCATATGACAATTTTAAAATACTACAATCACTCTCAAACAAGAGAAACCTCCCACTAAGCTAATTGTAATATTAAATAAAATAGTTTTTCTATAGAAAATTTCAATTTTTTTTTGGAAAGCCGCCGCCAAACCACCAGGTTAAACGGAGGGGGGCTGTCCCAAGCTTTTACCATCCTACTCGAACTCAGGACCTTGACAATCAAATTACAAATTACACCCTTGGGGCTTTTCTATTGAAACATATTCCAAGTAAATCTTTCAATCATTGACTAAAAAACACTTTCTAGAATAAGCGCAATCAAATTAGAAATAAAAGTAACAATATGTATACCATATGATCCATCATAAGAAACTCATATAGTCAAATTAAATGCACTGATATAACCTTTGCTATTGCATGCTTTAAATCTTCATGCTTCACAATCTGCTCTGAAATCACCCAATCCCCAGAAGGAAACCTCGCAAGAGGCTTTCTTCCCAAGTCCATAACCACCTCAATCAAGTCACCAAGTTCTCTATGCATACACAACTCTCTCCTCATCCTCAATGGCAACAATTCCAATAACAACTCCAGCTCACTATCCACGCCAGACCTCGAAGTCGAATCCGAGTTCGGAGAATCCGAGACTGACCCATTTCTAGACGGCGCCCGATCACCCGGCCGCAAGACAGTCGGCGGATGAATCGACGGCGGGGATGGTTTCGGAGAGGCGAACGTTTTGCGCGAGCCACGTGTTTGACGAAATGACGAGGAGATTGAGGTGACGAAGTTAGCGTTTTGGATGTAATTTAGAGCTGAAATTGGGACTTGGTTTGCAGAATGCCACGAACTGTTTATGTCGATAAGCACAAACCGCGAGTTCAAAGCTCTCATTTTTCAAAAATAAATAAATCTTTTTATTTTCCCTGTTTTCGATGTTTATGTACTGCTACAACAAATATAAAGCTGAGGAATATTTGAAGGAATATTTGGGGATGTAAATATATATGTACAAGAAGAATGTGTCTAGTTTCTATTTTTCTGTTTTCTTTGTTTCTGCTTTCAGTGTTTTTTGTTTTTGTAAAAGTAAAAAAAAAAAAAAAAAAAAGTGAACGAGAGGATATGGAGATTCGGAGGGATCTCCGATGGGATTGGAGGGAAGATGGTGAAGTGGGTCCCACCAAAACGTTTAACGACCGTGGAAGCAAAGGCCATCGGACCACACATTTTTTGGAGGAAAGATAGAAGTGTTGGATTTGTGTTGTGTGTCGACTTTTATTATGTTCTTTATGCTTAGTGTGGGCCCCTCTTTTTGTGAATTATAAATGTTATATATATATATATATATATATTTTATAATAATAAATGATTTGGTGAGTATTTTATTTATGAATTTGTTTTATATATTTTAAATAAAAGGAAAATTTTGCGTGGTATTTAAGAAAAATGTATGTTGCGATTTTGGAAGAAAGACACTGAATATAAAGATTAGTGGGGAGGACTTTTATTGAGTAAAAGTTAAATGTTATTTTATTATAATAATAAAGAATTTGAGTAGAAATCTAATTATTAATATGATTTGTATTTTTTAAATAAAATAAAAATCATATATGACGCTTAAGATAAATCTTATGTGATGTTTATGAAAAAGACATTAAATTTTTATATGTATATAGAATAAAGATATCTCTAATAAGATTCAATTTTATTTTTGAATATTTATACATTTTAAACTAATCCTCCTCATAGCCTAAATTACTTTATTAGTTTTTAATTTTTTTTAAACTCGAGCACAGATGACAAGTTAAATTAAATTATTTGAAAAACACTTGATCTTTCTCAATGTAATTTTCTTTAACTATCTATTGATATTCTTAGTTATGGAAATTAATAAATTTGGATATTTTCAAATTCAAAATATCAAATTTGAGCACCCAAAATTTTTCTATCTAAAAATTAACAAATGTTATAAAATAAGAGGAAAAAAAAAAAAAGGAGAAGAGAATACCTTGTAAAACTGCGAGCTTTTCTTATTAATTCTCAATGAATGATTTTTGATGTCAAAATACAAAAGGTGTTCCTCTATATTTATAGGGAGGAGTTGTGGTGGGATAAGTTATAAAATAATAAAATAATAATAATTACAAGATAAAAATTAAGTAGTTGGGATCATCACAAATTACAACACTCCCCCTTGAGCCTGACTACTTTAGTCCTACATAATTTGTTTGACTTCTGAGTGGAATAACATTGTCTCATTAAAACATTGCCAGTAAAACCCAATGGGACGAAACCTGGTCAAAGGAAAAAGAGTACAATGCACATGTGTCATGTCAATGCGCCCCATAATGAGAGATATCATCAAGATAATTTGCTAAGTCGACGCATGCCAATACTATATACAAGCTTCTCAAATGTTGATGTCGGTAAAGATTTTGTAAATAAGTCTGCAAAATTATCGGTTGATCTTATTTGCTTGACATCAATTTGCTTGCTCTGCTGGAGCTCATGAGTATAAAAGAATTTGGGTGAGATGTGCTTGATTCTGTCTCCCTTGATGTACCATCTTCTGATTTGTGCAATACATGCAACATTATCTTCATATATCACTGTTGGAATATTTGTGGCAGAATTTAAGTTGCATGTGCTCTGAATATGATGGATAAGTGACCTTAACCATATACACTCTCTATTTGCTTCATGTAGTGCAAGTCTATCTGAGTGATTGGATGAGGTAGCAACAAAAAACTGTTTTATAGATCGCCATGAAATTGCTGTATTATTATAGGTAAAAATATACCCTGTTTGTGAACGTGCCTTATGAGGGTCAGAGAGATATCCTGCATCAGCATAACCAACAATGCCTGATTTTTGTGTTAGCTCATTTGAATAAAACAATCTCAAGTCTTTAGTGCCGTGAAGATAACGAAAGATATGTTTGACGCCATTCCAATGTCTTCGAGTTGGCGCAGAACTAAATCTTGCCAATAAATTAATAGAAAATGCAATATCAGGTTTGGTGCATTGAGCTAAATACAGCAAGACACCAATTACACTAAGATATGGTACTTCTGGACCAAGTATCTCTTCATATCTTCTTTAGGAAGAAATTGATCATTTTTAGGATCGAGAGATCGGACTACCATGGGAGTACTTAATGAATGAGCATTATCCATGTTGAAACGTTTGAGAATTTTTCAATATATGCAGACTAATAGATAAATACTCCATTAGTTTTATGCTCGATCTGCAAGCCGAGATAATATTTCGTTTTTCCCAAGTCTTTCATCTCAAATTCTCTTTTCAAATATTCAGCAGTTTTTAGAAGCTCTTCAGGAGTTCCAATTAAGTTCATATCATCGACATATACTGCTATAATGGCAAATCCAATTTCGGACTTTCTAATAAATACACATGGGCATATAGGATCATTTATATATAATTATTTCATCAAATATTCACTCAAATGATTATATCACATGCGTCCAGATTGTTTCAATCCGTATAAAGATTGTTGTAACTTGATTGAACACAGTTTACGATCCTTTGATTTATATACTTCAGACATCTTCAATCATTCAGGGACTTTCATGTAGATATCAGTGTCAAGTGACCCATACAAATATGTTGTCACTACATCCATAAGACGCATGTCTAGTCTTTCAGAGACTGCCAAACTGATTAAAAATCGAAACGTAATATTATCCATCACAGGGGAATACATATCCTCATAGTCAATACATGTTCTTGCGAGAAACCTTGTGCAACTAGTCGCGCTTTATATCTAATGATTTCTTTATGTTCATTACGTTTTCGTACAAACACCCATTTGTAACCAACAGGTTTGACATCGTCAGGTGTCTGGACTACGGGTCCAAATACTTCACGTTTGGCTAAAGAAATCAATTCTGATTGAATTGCTTCTTTCCATTTAGGCCAATTGTGTCTTTGTCTACATTTATCGACAGTTTGAGGTTCAAAATCATTTGCAATTTCAGTAGCTACTGTATATGAAAACACATTGTCGATGGTTATTTCCTTTCGATCCCACAGTTCTCTTGTATAAGTATAATTTATAGACTTTTCCTCATTTTTGGAATTTTGAGCCTCTTCAGCGGTTGATATCTCTTCAGGGACTATCAGTTCCTCTGGAACTGGTGATTGAGAAGATGTGAGTATAGTCATTGCTCGAGCATTATTTTCAACATGATCCGAATCTTTCATTTTCCTTTTCCGTGGAATAGTATCTTTAGAACCGAGTGGTCTACCACGTTTCTGACGTGTAATAGATGATTCATTAGCTGCATTTACACTAGATTGTTCAACAGGAACAACCACTCGAGCTGGTGTATTAGCAGCTGGTATATGTGACTTGGTTACTTTTGCAGCATCTGTAAATGCATTTGGCAATTGATTTGCAATTTATTGAAAATGGATAATCCTTCGTACTTCATTTTCACATTGGCTGGTGCGAGGATTTAAATGAGATATGGTAGGAACTTTCCAAGAAAGTTCATGCCTTGCTTCAGGAGGCTCTTTCTTTTCCCCTAATGGTGGAAAATTTGTCTCATCAAAATGACAATCCGTGAAACGTGCGGTAAAAAGATCACTCGTTAAAGGTTCCAAATATCTAATAATAGAAGGTGAATTAAAACCAACATATATCCCCAAACGACGTTGAGGTCCCATATTTGTGCGTTGTGTGGGTAAAATTGGAACATACACAGCACAACCAAAAGTGCGTAGATGAGAAATATCTGATTGGTGACCAAGAACAAGTTGGATTGGAGAATATTGATGATAAGCTGTGGGTCTAAGGTGAATTAATGCAGCTGCATGTAGTATAGCATGACCCCATATAGAAATTGGTAATTGAGTCTGTAACAATAAAGTTCGTGCCATTACCTAAATTCGCTTGATCAATGATTCTACCAATCCATTTTGTGTATGTACATGTGGAACTGGATGTTCAACATCAATTCCAACTGATGTACAGTAGTCATCAATATCTTGGATGTAAATTCACCAGCATTATCTAGTCGTATGGTTTTGATTGGATAATCTGGGAATTGTGCCCTTAATCTAATCATTTGGGCAAGTAGCTTGGCAAACACAATGTTACGTGTGGATAACAAGCAAACATGTGACCACCGTCCAGATGCATCAATCAAAACCATAAAGTAACGGAAAGGTCCACTTAGGTGATGTATTGGTCCAAACATGTCTCCTTGAATCCTTTGTAAGAATGATGGGGATTCAAGGGCAATCTTAGATGGAGATGGGCGTATCACAAGTTTGCCTTGTGTGCAAGCAGTGCAATTGATCTCATCTGTCAATAGAATCTTCTGGTTCTTTAATTTATGCCCATTAGAATTTTCAATTATTTTGCGTATCATCGTAGCTCCTGGATGACCAAGACGATTATGCCATAACATAAACATCTTTGGATTATTGAACTTCTGGTTCATCACTACATGACTTTCTATTGAATTTATGATTGTATAATACAATTTAGATGAGAAAACTGGAAGTTTTTCTAATATGTATTTCTTACCTGGGATATTTTTGGTAATATATATATACTCTATATTGTTTTCATCTAAAGTTTCAATATGATACCCATTTCTGCGAATATCCTTGAAACTTAGCAGATTTCTACTGGACTGCCTGAATATAGAGTATTTTCGATGCATAATTTTGTTCCACTTGCTAATAAGATTATGGCTCTTCCAGAGCCTTGAATTAGGTCTACAGGCCCAGATATAGTGTTTACTTTTCATTCACGTAATTTTACGTCCAAGAAGTATTTTCTATCTTGAAGGATAATGTGTGGTTGCGTTATCAGCCAAGCATACATCACCACATTTATTTTCCAGAACAGATAATTTATTTGTAGGATCCATATCTTTGAAAGTAAAATTCATGTCACATAAATATGTAATATAATTCAAAAGAATAAATATATAATATAAAAATTAAAAACATCACATAAATATGTATAAACCAAAAATTATTGTAGGCACTGCATTTTTGCATGTAAGTCCCTATGATAAGTCTCATTTGAAGACTTTTTTTTTTTTTTTGGAAAATTACATCCTAGGGGAATAAAGCCCTCTCTCAGCACAGTTCGGGAACAAGGCCCATGGGAATAAAGCTCTATCTTAACACGGTTCGGGAACAAAGCCTAGGGGAATAAAGCCCACTTTCAAAGCAGTTCGGGAACAAGGTCCAGGGGAATAAAGCTCAATCTTAACACAGTTCGGGAACAAGGCCCAATAGAATAAAGCTCTATCTTAACGCAGTTCGGGAACAAGGCCCAAGGGAATAAAGTCATATCTTAACACAGCTCGGGAATAAAGCCTAGGGGAATAAAGCCCACTTTCAAAGCAGTTCGGGAACAAGGCCAAGGGGAATAAAGCCATATCTCTACACAGTTCGGGAACAAAGCCTAGAGGAATAAAGCCCACTTTCAAAAGAGCTCGGGAATAAAGCCCAGAGGAATAAAGCTCTCTCTCAACGCAATTCGGGAACAAAGCCCAAAGGTCAAAGTATCTCAGCACAACAGGCAAGTCAAGTGGCAGCTGGCGAGCCAGGTAAGTAAAAATACATTGCACGTACTTTGATAGTATTGTCATTGTCACACATTACACAAGTCCCATCAAAGTGGGGGCGACTTTAGGCACTGCATTTTTACATGTAAGTCCCTATGATGAGTCTCATTTGGAGACACTACCTTTTAAGTCACGGAAGTCGCGGGAAACGGACGTCGGAAGGGGAAATTCAGAATAAGTATGTCATCAGATTCATTTCACAAGTTCACTGTTTTCGTTCGTGCTGCGTTCGTGACCACGTTCGAACGTCAAGCAGATTGCGGGCTTTCGTGTAGCGTTCGAATCGGCGTTCGAACGGTGTCGGTATTTCTGGTTTTACTGCTAGCCTCACATCCAAGCCCAATTAGCCCACCAAAGCCCATAAAACATATCCAATTAATAAAATGCATATTTAACACATGACAAAATTAAATAAAATCTAAAAATCATATACCAAATTAAATAAAATCTAAAAATCATATACCAAATTAAAATAAAGTTGTTGACGGCTGATTTTGGTCTCGGGGTAATATGGGAATATCACCTCCGAGTAATCCTCCTTCAACGGTGAATTTGTTTGGTTATGGGGGACCAAAGGCAAATTTAGCAAAAGACAGAAAAACACACCAATGGGTAAGGATATTTAACGTGGTTCGGTGGATTTTGGGATCCGACCTACGTCCACGGAAAAGAACAGGGTGGTACTTTTTATACTCAAATACACTCCTCGGGTCTCTTCTTTGCTTTTACAAATCGAAGCTTGATGATTCTAATCCCTCAGTCTTGTGATGATTTTCAGATGTCTGTTACACATGCTCTACCTCCTATTTATAATAATACAGAAATCAGACTTCTATTGCATAAGAAATCCTATTTGAACTCAATCTTCTCCTCTTGTAGGGATTCCTGATCCGGTATTGTCTTCTTCTTCCGTATTCCCTTCTGGATTCTGACTCCTTCTCCTTGTGAGAGTAGGATATCTTTCTTATCTTATCCACAAGAATGGGATGCTGTTGTCTTGAACACGGCTCGTTGTTGGTCGGTCTTCATGAGGTCGGTCATGTCAATCTGTTATGCTGAGAATGTTTCTACCGACCTTATAGTGCTCGGTCACCCGAACCAAAGTGGTCGGTCTCCTCATGTTGTGGTCGGGTCGGATGTAAGATTCAAACGATCAGGGATTTTAACTTTTTGTCCTTGCTGTACTGTCTTAAATGTTTGTAGTGCCTGAAAACACCATCAAAAAAAGTCATGCCTAATTAAAATCAATCAAGATTATTATATTCCTAACTAAACAAATATCATGCCTAAACAAAACAAATTAAATATATGAACTTCCTAATTAAGCATAATCTTGTCTCCAATCAATCTTTGTTTTTCCTTGTTTAACACAAAATCAAATCATCCTTTAATGCACAAATCCCTTCCTTGTCAAGCAAGGATTCACCCATCCCATTTGCCTATAAAAATAAAGCTATTCCAACCCTTGAACCCCCCAAACTCTCACGCATATACAGCAAAGAAAAAGCCTCTCCATTGACGCCTAATACACTCAAGAAGCAACAAAGAATTTTCTCACCTTTTCTCCCCTCCATAACCGAAAAATCACAGCCCCTAAACACCTTAGATTGCCGAATACACAGCCCCTGAAATGCCTTAGATTACCGAAAATCACAGCCCCCTAAAACATCCACTGTATTACCAAAAATCACTACCTAAAACATTCACTGTTTGACCGAAAAACTGCCCCTGGAACACCCCCTAAAACTACCGAAACTCACCCCTAAACAGTAGCCTAAAACACCAAAAATAGTGACCAAAATACAGCAGCAAAACGGAGTCAAAACAGTAGCTTGAGCAGCGAAACAGTGAGGAAAGACGCAAACCAGTGAACCGGAAAAGTTGCCGAGCTTTAACCCTTCCGATCACCGTGAAACACGAATCCGAGAGTCGACGAAAAAGGTTAGACCTGAGGGCACTTTTCACATCCATTTTTATTCGTATTTTTACTATTTATTGAATCTTATTTACATGATTATTGCGGAGTGATGCATGTTGTGGCCCTTGAATAGATAGAAAATGCATTTATTGTGAAATAATGTATGTTGTGGCCCTTGAATAAAACGGAAAATGTGTCGCCTCTTGTGGTATATAGGATGGAAACCCGGACATAAATTTCATAGCCGATTCCGAATAGACGGTAGTATGATCTGTACTCGGGATACAACTCCACGTACCACTTGAGTATACGGCACATATTTTATTTCATGTTATCTTGATTTGTTTATTGTCGTTATTTAATTTATGAATGTCATTTGTTTATATGCATTATGTTATTAGCGCATGGGCTTAGTAAGTTGGATTAAAGGTCCTCCATTTCGAGGGGTTAAAATCCTTTACCACGATGCTTCGCCGCGCCGGATGACATATATTCGGTTGAATGTAAGATGTGTTCAATCGGGTATACAAAGTCCGATATTGTTGTCTTTATTTTTATATGCATTATGTTATTAGCGCATGGGCTTAGTAAGTTGGATTAAAGGTCCTCCATTTCGAGGGGTTAAAATCCTTTACCACGATGCTTTGCCGCGCCTTTTAGCCCGTTATTATTTATTAGGTGTCATATATTCATCAGTTCACGTATGTTTCATGTTGTTTACTGCATTTTGGAGGTCACTACTGTAACCCCGTTCGAACGCATTTCAGAACGCCGCACAAACGCATATTTTCTGTCTCAGTTCGTTAGAACGCGTTTACGAACGCTACTCGAACGTGAACCTTCTATTTACCGTTCGAACGCGGCTACGAACGCCGCACAAACGCCCACGGTAAACAGGCCATCTTCCATCACATCTCATGCATGGTTACTCATTTTGTCATTTACCTTTTTGATTGTTCATGTTCTCGCAGTTAGTCATTTATTGTGTTCACAAGATCACATGTTCGTTTCCATGATGCATGTTTACACGGTAGTTATCTACTTATGCTTCCGCATTCATCCATTCAACATGTTCATGAAGTTGTATGCTTGCCGTATTTCAATTTATCTTTATGCATGCAAATTCGGACATAAATTATATGCAAATAGGTTGTATGCAAATTGGGACATAGATTATATGCAAATAGGTTGCATGCAAATTCGGACATAGATTATATGCAAATAGGTTGTATGCAAATTCGGACATAGATTATATGCAAATATGTTATATGCAAATTCGGACATAGGTTATATGCAAACTTAGATATGAGCCTTGTACTTATGCATGCGAACTTAGGAGTAAATTATCCTTGGAAATAAATGTTGTTTAAGCTTCGTTAAATTATTGCACAAATCATTTCATTACAAGTGGCATAAGTAAGGGACCATTTCGAACCCAACGGTTTGAGGTCTTCCCTTGCGAGGGGTGAGTGCGGCCTTAAATCTTTGTCCCGGTTCACACCGGGTAGCGACTCCATCATTCTCCGGTTTAGTCCCCCGCGGGCTACTCCGTACTCCCAACTAGGCCGCGAGCCTAGAACAGCATGCGTCGCCTAGTTTCTGTCTCCCACTGTCTGGCGACTCCACTGGGTATAGAGAATCGGCCCCGAAATAATATCTTGTAATATTATGATTTGTGCTTTAAGTTAACCGTTCCTATAGTGGGTTGAAATGAGTTTAATCAAAGGCACTTTTAAGGCTGGTTAATGGTTTGGTGTCTTCCTTCACTCACTACCTTTCTATAAGGAAAAGCTGTGAAGGCACCTAGATAATCATGTACTCGTAGCCTATTGTGACAGACTAATTTGGAGGACTCGTTGTTTATTCCTGTCACCAAACGATAAGAGCCTAAGAGGCTTGGGTATTTAAGAGAGTTCGCTTCACCCTCCCTCTGGGGAATCTACAGCGGGAAATCCATTTGACAGTCAGTCACACACCATAGCTCGTTGGCACGTACCTTAGTGTATAAAAAAAGGTGCGCTCACTTGGTCGCTCGGACCCTTGAATGAGGATTCCTAGTTGTGGGTAATCCTTTGTCAACGAGAGCCTTTGTCCACACCCCCGTAAACCCGCATGTGAACCTTAGTCGTAGGACTAATAAGAATTATTTACTTGTGCTTGTGTTTGGGAACATGGTCGTTTGGATCCATTCGGACATTTTGTCATGAGGTATGGGCTTGTTGGGCCATTTAAACTGGGACAAGAACATATCTTATGATGATTGGGCCAAAAGCTTCTAAAACACCAATGGGCCATTATATGATTGTGTTTGGGAACATTGTCGTTTGAATCCATTCGGACCTTTTGTCATGAGGTATGGGCTTGTTGGGCCATTTAAACTGGGACAAGAACGTATCTTATGATGATTGGGCCAAAAGCTTCTAAAACGCCAATGGGCCATTATATGTTTGTGTTTAAGAACATTATCATTTGGATACGGTCGGACTTCTTGCCATGAGATGTGAACTTGTTGGGCCATTTAAACTGGGACGAGTTCACTCCTATGACAGTTAGCCCAAAAGCTTCTAAAATGATGATGTGCCGATTTGTGTGAAAATTTTAATGAGTTGGTATATTCCTTGTATCGCATGCATCTCATTCATCTCATGCATACATATATCCTGTTAACACCCTCTATGTCTACAAAATATATCATAGAGTCCCGTTGGGTTAGGGAAGAGGGAAGACTCACTAAAAGGCCGATAATAAATATGAGTGGATCAGAAAATGAGATATCTCGCATGGACCAACTGGAGAATGGTTTCGCCAAGATTACCGAACAATTGCAAGCCTTGACTACTGCCATGGCAAATATGGCTGTGCCCCGTGCTGGGTGAAACTCTGAGAATGTAAGACATGAGGAGCCTCCGAATAGGTTGGGGGATGACATCCCCGCTTTTGATGATGATATAGCTGAATATGACGCTGGGAGAATAGCCGGGTCTTAGGCCGAGATACAGAAACTCTGTGACCAGGTAGAGTCCGTTACCCGTAAGATGAAGGGTAAGGACGAAGACTTACTAGACTATGAGGCGATGACCTTTGAGGAACAGTTGCCTGCTCAGTTCAAGATGTCGGATATGGCCAAGTTCAATAGGAATGGGGATCCGAGGGTCCATCTCCGCCAATATGTTTCAGTTATGAGTTCAGTGGGTTTATCCAAGCGTCAAGTGCAGAAAATATTTAGGATGTCACTTGAGGGAGCGCCAGTAGTTTGGTATCACAACCTTGAGAATAAGATTATGGAATATTGGAGGGAACTGACAGATGCATTTCTAAAGCAGTATGTTACGGACTTGGAAATTGATTTGTCACTCCGTGATTTGGAGAACACTAAGCAGAAGCCGGAAGAAAGCTTCAAGGAGTATATAGACCGCTGAAGAAGCCAGCTTCTGAAAATGCAGACTCGGCCCTCTGAGAAGGACCAAATTAAAATGATCATCAAGGGCACCAAGCCCTCGATTTATGGCAAGCTGAGAAGGATGACCTCCATGATTGCAGATTTTCGACAGTTGAAGGAAACTGTCATGGATATTGAAGAAGATGAGGTTGAAAACAGAAAGTTTTATGGTCAGAATAGAAGAACTTTTGGGGGGCCTTCTGAGACCAAGCCCGCTACTGCCGAGGTCGCTACCGTCAAGAACAGACGATTCTCCAATCTTGGTAGACCTTTGTCAAATGTATTTGAAAAGCTGAAAATGTAAGGACTTCTAAAACCTTTGGAACCTAGGCCATATCCGAACCCTGTACCACCGTACCTCAACCTAAACCAGTATTGTTACTTCCATCAAGAAAAAGGCCATGACACCGACAAATGTACCCGCCTTAGGCATGAGGTCCAAAACCTCATTGAATCCTATAAAATACCCAATCCAGAAAAAGAACAACCTAACACATACAAAAATCCCTTGCCTAATTACCACTCCATTCCACTACCCACCTACATGATCAACTCCGGCCTACCCGAAACCTTTGTCCTCCAAACTCTCAACCACCAGGCTTCTTGCATTGAGATAAATGATAACAGTAGTAAGGAACCATAGGTCAAAGAAAAAGGCAATGCTGCGAATGATGAAGCTGTCCTCCCTAGCTTATTTGATCATGCATTTTTAATAAAGACATTGATTTTGTCTACTTATTCGAACCTTTTCTTAATGATAATAAAGGCGTTCATTTCGTTTACTTGCCTGAGTCTCGTCTTTTCAACCTGTAACATGAGTATATTTGACAAAAGCATTCAACCCTGACACTATGATACTCATCGATGTTTAGAACACAGGGAGTCCACGGAAGAAGCAAGCAGAAATGACAGGATATTCATTTAGAAATTGGGAAATGGGGCAGTGAGACTGTCAGACTTGGAAGGAAATGAGTTCACCAAGCCGATCAATGTGGATAGATTGAAATAGTACTTTCCCTAAGGGAGAGAAGAATGGTCATCAAGGGAATTGGCGGAAGACCTAACCCAACGGGATGGGAAACTCATTCACGCATGCATGCATGCATACACGTAACATATTTTGCATTCCTTTTTGTGTTTTGTGTTTGTTTTGTGTTCACATGTTTTGAAGAAGAAAGAGAGAAAGCGGCAAATGAAAGCCAGTCAGAAGCATCAATATAACATCAGCGGTTTGGGGATGAGTCCCAGGGTTGAGGCTCATATCAGTATCAGTCTGGGGTTGAGGCCCATATCAGTATCGGTCTGGGGGCGAGGCCCACCTCAGTACCAGTTCAGGGCCGAGGCCCACATCAGTATCAGCTTGGGGGCGAGGCCCACATCAGCATCAGTTTAGGGGGGACCCACATCCGCATCAGTTTGGGGGCGAGGCCCATATCAGTATCAGTTTGGGGATGAGGCCCACATCAGCAGCAGTTTTGGGATGAGTCCCAAGGTCGAGGCCCACATATCAGTATCAGTTTTAGGGATGAGTCCCAGGGCCGAGGCCCATATCAGTATCAGTTTGGGGATGAGTCCCAAGGTCGAGGCCCACATCAGCAGCAGTTTTGGGATAAGTCCCATGGTCGAGGCCCGCACATCGGTATCCGTTTTTGGGATGAGTCCTAGGGCCGAGACCCACATCAGTTTCAGTTTTGGGAATAACGCCCTATCTTGAAACAGTTCGGGAACAAGGCCTAGGGAATAAAGCCCACATTCAGCACAGTTCAGGAATACAGCCCAGGAGAATAAAGCCCTCTCTCAACACAGTCCGGGAACAAAGCCTAGGGGAATAAAGCCCTATATTGACACAGTTCGAGAATACATCATAGAGGAATAAAGCCCTCTCTCAGCACAGTTCAAGAATACAGCCCAGGGGAATAAAGCCCTCTCTCAGTGTGGGAACACACAGCTACCTGGGCGACGCCGTTCCTAGGCTCGCGGCACTAGTTGGGAAGTACTAAATAATATGGAGTCGCCACCCGGTGTGAACCGGGACAAAGATTTAAGGCCGCACTCACCCCTCGCAAGGGAAGACCTCAAACCGTTGGGTTCAGAATGGTCCCTTACTTATGTCACTCGTAATAAAAGGATTTATGTAATAATTTAACCAGGCTTAAATAACATTTATTTCCAAAAATATCATGCCTCTAGATTCATATGCATACATCAACAAGTTCATCACAACATGCAACATCACATGACAATCTCATGAACATATTTCAATCCTATGATAGGGAAAACTAAGAAAAACCTAATCATGCTTGAGTACTATCTCATGAGCCTATTAACCAAATAACCTGCTAACAGCCTAATCATGCTTGAATACAATCCCAAGAACACATAGAATGGATAAATGCAAGAATACAAATAATACGGTTGGCTATATAACACAAGAAAGATCAACCAAGAGGCAATTATGCGTGAATATGATAAGACAGACTCAGTTCAGTGTGTGCGCGTTCGTGTAGCGTTCGTAAACGCGTTCGAACGGTAAATAGAAGGTTCTCGTTCGTGTGGCGTTTGATAACGCGTTCGAACGGAAATGAAACAGAATGCTCGCGTTCGTATGGCGTTTGATAACGCGTTCGAACGTAAATGAAACAGAATGCTCACGTTCGTATGGCGTTTGATAACACGTTCGAACGTAAATGAAACAGAATACTTACGTTCGTATGGCGTTCGTGAACGCGTTCGAACATAAGCAAGACCTGATGCATGACAAGGCAAAATACATGCGCGTTCGAGTTGCGTTCGTAAACGCGTTCGAACGGGAACAGACCTGATGCATGAAAATGGGACACAATACATAACTGACAAAATAAAGGGGGGGCGCGGCGAAGTACTGCCGTAAAGGTGGCCTTTTGGGGCTCTTGATCTCTCAAAGAGAGGACCTTTAGACCAACATACTAAGCCCATGCGCTCGATTGAGTCATGCATACATAGAATGTAAAGCAATAATATTAAACATAGTGTGCCCGATTGAACGTATTTCGCATTCAACTGAACACACATCAATCGGTGCGACAGAGCATCGTGGTGAAGGATTTTAACCCTCCAATTAGGGAACCTTTCATCGCACTTACTAAGCCCATGCACTCGATCGTATCATACGGGAATAGACAACATGCAGAATTTAAATAACAAGAATTAAATAAACCAAAGCAACACAAAACAAGAGAAGGTGCCGTTTACTCAAGTGGTACGTGGAGTTGTGTCCCAAGTACAGACCGCACTACCGTCCATTCGGATTCGGCTACGGAATTTACGTCTGGGTTTCCATCCTATATACCACAAGAGACGACACTCTTCCATTTCATTCAAGCCACAACATGCATCTATAAACGACTCTCATGCGAATAAAATTCAATAATGAAAGAAACGAATATAAACTAATGAAAAAGTGCCCTCAGGTCTAACCTTTTAAGTCGTCTCTCGGACTCGCGTTTCACGAAGATCGGAAGGAGTAAAGCTCCGCAACTCTTCCGGTTCACTGGTTCACTGCTCTCGTTCATTGTCTTACTGTTTTGGGTCGTCGTCCTCCGTCTTTTGCTGCTGTTTTGACTCCGATTCGCTGCCGCTTGCTACTGTTTTGCTGCTGTATTTTAATTACTGTTTTGGGATGTTTTGGCTACTGTTTTGGGTGTTATTTTTGGTGGTGTTATGGTGTGGTTCGGGGGCTGTTTTATGTGTGTGTTTAGGGCTGCTATATGCATGTTTTAGGGCTGTTTGGGATGTGTTTTTCAGTGAGGTGAAGGGGCTTTTCGGGATATGTTTTGGTCAAGGCGATGGGGATTCTTTGGTTTGTGATCTTTTTGTTATTGAGAGTGAGGGAGAGTTGTGTCTATGAGCTAGCTAGGCTTTTTTTTTTTTATATGAATGAGCTAGGGTTGAGAAGGTTGGTGAAGGGTTCTTTTTATAGGCAAAGGGTTAGGCTTGACAAGGAAAATGAATTTGTGTATTTAAAAAAAGGATATGATTTGGTGGTTGGACAAGGAAAGCAATGGATTTGATTGGCTTGGATTAGGGAGGTTGAAATTTTAGTTTAGTTTATGTTGATAGTGTAGGCACTGCATTTTTACGCATAAGTCCCTATGATGAGTCTCATTTTGGAGACACTACCTTTTAAGTCACGGAGGTCACGGGAAACGGACATCGGAAGGGGAAATTCAGAATAAACAAGGCTCACTGTCTTCGTTGGTGCTGCGTTCGTTACTTCGTTCGAACCTCGTGCAGATTGCTGACGTTCGTGCCGCGTGCGCTGAGGCGTTCGAACGGAGCCGGTAATTCTGGTTTTGCTGCTAGCCTCACGCCCAGCCCATTTAGTTTCCCAAAGCCCATAAAAAACATCCCAAATTAATTAATTAAATATAAATTAAATATTAAACATTAAAATAAAACATTTAAATCATTTACCAAATAAAATAAAACATAAAATAAATCATGCCTAATATAAATGAATCAAACATATTATATACTAAAACTAAAAAAAAGATTTGCCTAATTAAAATCAATCTTAACCAATTAAAGCCAATCACATATTTGACTTCCTAATTCAATAAGATATCCACCAATTTAAAAGTTTTGACTTCCTAATCTAAACCAATTTGTCCCCCCCTCAATCTTTGACTTTCCTTGCTAAACACCAAATCATATCCCCTCTTTAATGACAAAATCCCTTCCTTGTGACACAAGGCCAAACCCTACCTCTCTCTATATAAACAACCCCTAACCAAGGCCATTGTTCTCTCTTGACACAATAGAATTCACACCCAAGCTCTCTCAAAATCTCTCTAGACTCACTCTACACACCCAAGACCCAACAAGCAAAAAGAGAAAACACTTCACACATATACAGCAAGAAAGAAAACAAAGAAACCACCACAAGCCACCTCCCCCTTGTAGCCGAAACATCCATCTACACAGCAGCCCTCCACCACCGAAAATTACCACAAAAAACCACACCCTAAAACACACCTAATAACCTCCTAAATCACCTTAACAGCAGCCCAAATCTTTAAAAAAAAACAGTAACTTAGAAAACTACATAGGTAACCTTAAAAATAATCACTTTTAATCGCACTAAGAACCCACACAACTTGGAATAGTTCTTTGAAAACATTGAAACAGGTAGCCCGTGCAGCGAGCAGCAAAACAGGAGCCGAATAGGAGCAGAACGGAGTTCGAATCGTAGGCAAAGCGGTGAAACAGTGAGCTAGGACGTTGAACCAGCAGACCAGAAAAGTTGCGGAGCTTTTACCCCCTTTCGATCTTCGTGGAACGTGAGTCCGAGAGATGGCTTAAAAGGTTAGACCTGAGGGTATCTTTCACACTTATTCTCCTTTTTACTTTCCGGTTATTTATTTTGATTATATTTTCTGTATTTGTGGTACCATTGTGTGTATGAGGTATGTTGTGGGTATTGGATGAATGAGAGAGGTGTCAACTCTCGCGGTATATCGGATGGAAACCCGGACATAAATTTCATAGCCGATTCCGAATGGACGGTAATATGATCTGTACTCGGGCCACAATTCCACGTACCGCTTGGGTAAATGACACCATCTTTCTTTTGTTGTGTTGCCCTTGTTTATTTAGTTTGTTTTACCTGAACTCAATATGTCGTTAGTTATGCATGATTCAACCAGGCGCATGGGCTTAGTGAGTTAGTCCAAAGGTCCTCCATTTAGGAGACAAAGAGCCGAAAAGGCCACCTTCGTGACACTACTTCGCCGTGCCGGTTGATGTATGTTCGGTTGGACGCTAGATACGTTCAATCGGGCATACTTAGTTTAATATTATTATTATCGTTATTTTCGTATGAGTCAATCGAGCGCATGGGCTTAGTAAGTGTGACGTGAAATCCCCTATGGGGAGAGGCTAAAAGCCCTTTACCACGATGCTTTGCCGCGCCGGTTGATGTGTGTTCAGATTGGACGGAAGATGTGTTCAATCGGGCATACTTGGTTGACATGATTGGTTCTATTCTTGCATGTATGATATGACGCGCATGGGCTTAGCATGTTGGTCTAAAGGTCCTCTCTCTGAGAGATCAAGAACCCCAAAAGGTCACCTTTACGGCAGTGCTTCGCCGCGCCCTTTTGTTTTCTGTTTATGTATTGCATCAGGTCCGTTTCCGTTCGAACGCGTTCACAAACGCAACTCGAACGTGCATGTGTTTTTGCCTTATTATGGTCAGGTCTCGTATCCGTTCGAACGCGTTAACAAACGCCATACGAACGTGAGCTCTCTGTCTCATATCCGTTCGAACGCGTTTACGAACGCTACTCGAACGTGAGCATTCTGTCTCGTCTCCGTTCGAACGCGTTTACGAACGCTACTCGAACGTGAGCATTCTGTTTCATTCCGTTCGCACGCGTTTACGAACGCTACTCGAACGTGAGCATTCTGTTTCATTTCCGTTCGAACGCGTTTACGAACGCTACACGAACGCACACACACTGAACTGAGTCTGTCTTATAATATGCATGCATATTTGCCTATTGGTTGATCTTTCTTTTGTAAATGTGTCAATGTGTCACCATTCATATGCTTGTGTCATGATAACATTTGAGTATTATTTCTTGCGGTATATCGGATGGAAACCCAGACGTAAATTCCGTAGCCGATTCCGAATGGACGGTAGTGTGGGTCTGTACTTGGGCTACAATTCCACGTACCACTTGGAAAAGTGCCCATATGTGTGCTTGTATGGTTACCACGTATGCTTGTATGGTTAGTATGTGTGCTTGTGTTTTTCCTGAATGTGATGTACAAAGTTGTATGTTCATTGCTATCTTGATATATGTTAAGCATGCAATTTTATATATGAAATACATGTATATTTAGGCGCATATTTTATCTTATATATGTGAATTTAGGAGCATGATACCCTTAGAAATAATTGTTACTTCAGCTTGTTTAAATTATTATATAAATCTTTTCATTACAAGTGACATAAGTAAGGGACCATTCCGAACCCAACGGTTGAGGTCTTCCCTTGCGAGGGGTGAGTGCGGCCTTAAATCTTTGTCCCGGTTCACACCGGGTGGCGACTCCATGTTATGTAATCCTTCCCAAACTAGGCCGCGAGCCTAGGAACGGCGTCGCCCAGGTCCTGTGTCCCACAGTCTGGCGACTCCACTGGGGACGTGAGAATTGGCCCCGAAATATTGTCTTGTAATGAGTGGATTTATGTTTTAATTGGCCATGTCTATAGTGGATAAGTGAGGGTTTAATCAAGGGCACTTTAAGGCTAGGTAATGGTTTGGTGTCTTCCTTCACTCACTACCTTTCTAGAAGGAAAAGCTGTGAGGATACCTACATGACCATCTACTTGTAGCCTTTGTGATGGACTAATTTGGAGGACTCGTTGTTTATTCCTGACACCAAGCGATAAGAGCCTAAGAGGCTTGGGTACTTAAGTGAGCCTCGCTCCACCTTCCCTCTGGGGAATCTACAACGGGAAATCCATTTGACAGTCCGTCACACACCATAGCTCATTGGCACGTACCTTAGTGTATAAAAAGGGATACGCTCACTTGGTCACTTGAACCATTGAATGTGGGAGACCTAGTGTGGGCTATCCTTCGCCAGTGAGAGCCTTTGTCCATACTCTTGCAAACCCACCCATAGACTGGTTTATATGGTTAAAGTAGCAATTATTTCCTTGAGTATGTGCTTGTGGACCATCCTCATTTGGATGCAGTTGGACTATTGTCAGAAATACGGGCTTGCTGGGCCATTTAAACCGGGGCAAGTTCGTACTGTATGACTATTAGGCCCAAGGCTTCTGAAATGTTGATGGGCCACTTTGTAAAAAAATTATTATGTCATGTTTGCATCATCTTGCTTGTGTTTGAGAACATCGTTGTTTGGATCCATTTGGACCACTTATCATGGGATATGGGCTTGTTGGGCCATTTAAACTGGGACAAGAACACATCTTATGACGATTGGGCCAAAAGGTTTCTAAATAACAATGGGCCATTTTATGATTGTGTTCGGAATTTTATCATTTGGATTTAGTTGGGCTCTTTGCCATAAGACATGAACTCGTTAGGCCATTTAAACTGGGACGGGTTCACTCTTATGACAGTTGTCCCAAAAACTTCTAAAATGGTAATAGGCCGATTTGTTTTGAATTTTATTTGATTTAATATATGTTATATACTTCTTATGCACATCATACATCATGTTAACCATTGTGTTCTAAAAGCCATCATAGATTCCCGTTGGGTTAGAAAAAAGGGAAGACTCACCAAAATACCGCGAACAGACATGAGTGAATCAGATACTGAGGTATCCCGGATAGATCAGTTGGAAAGTGGCTTCGCCAAGATTACTGAACAGTTGCAAGCCTTGACTACTGCCATGACTAATATGGCTATGCCCCGTGCCGGGGGAGATTCTGAGAATGTAAGGCGCGAGGAGCCTCCGAATGGGTTGGGGGGTGATATACCCGCTTTTGATGATGATAATGCAGAGTATGCAACAGACAGAGTAATTGGGTCTCAGGCCGAGATACAGAAACTCAGGGAGCAGGTTGAATCCGTTACCCGCAAGATGAGGGGTAAGAATGAAGATAGATTGTTAGACTATGAGACAATGAAGTTCGAGGAGCAGTTGCCAGCGCAGTTTAAGATGCCGGATTTGGCTAAGTTCAATGGGAATGGAGATCCAAGGGTGCATCTCCGTCAGTATGTGTCTGTTATGAGTTCAGTTGGCCTGTCTCAGCGCCAAGTCCAAAAGATGTTTGGGATGTCACTCGAGGGGGCACCTGTGGTTTGGTATCATAGCCTTGAGAAGAAGGTTAAGGAAGATTGGAAGGAACTAGCTGATGCTTTTCTGAAGCAGTATGTTACAGACTTAGAGATTGATTTGTCACTCCGAGATTTGGAGAACACTAAGCAGAAGCCGGAGGAGAGCTTCAAAGGGTATGTGGACCGCTGGAGGAGCCAGCTTCTGAAGATGCAGACTCGGCCCTCAGAAAAGGACCAGATCAAAATGATCATCAAGGGTACTAAGCCCTCAATTTATGGCAAGCTGAGGAGAATGACCTCCATGATTGTGGATTTCCGACAGTTGAGAGAGACTGTTATGGATATCGAAGAAGAGGAGGCTGAAAACAAAAAGTTTTATGGCCAGAATAAAAGAACTTTTGGAGGGCATTTTGAGACCAAGCCCACTACGGCAGAGGTCGCTACCGTCAGAAATAGGCGGTTCTCCAATCTTGGTAGACCTATATCAAGGGTGCTTGAGAAGTTGAAAGGACAAGGACTCCTGAAGCCTTTAGACCCTAGACCAATCCCAAACCCTGTGCCACACTACTTCGACCTGAGCCAATATTGCCACTTCCACCAGCAAAAAGGTCATGACACTGACAACTGCCCCCGCCTTAGGCATGAAATCCAAAACCTCATCGATGCTCACAAAATACCCGACCCAGAGAAAGAACAACCTGACACACACAGAAACCCTCTACCAAACTACCACTTTGTTCCACCACCCACCTACATGATCAACTCTGGCCTACCCGAAACCTTTGTCCTCAAAACCCTCCACCACCAAGCTTATTACATGGATGACAACGACAGGAAGGACCATAGGTCAAGGGAGAAGGCAATGCTGCGAATGATGGAGCTGTTCCTCCTAGTTTATTTGATCTTGCATTTTTAATAAAGACATTGGTTTTGTCTACTTGTTCGAACCTTTTTTTATGATAATAAAGACGTTCATTTCGCTGAATCTCTTCTGCAACATGAGTATATTTGAGAAAAGCATTAGGCCTTAGTACTATGATACTCAGCGATATTTAGAACTCGAGGAATCCTCAGAATAAGAAAACAGAAAATATGAGATAGCCATTCAGAAATAAGGAAATGGGGCAATGAGACTGTCAGAAGGGAATGAGTTCACCAAGCCGATCAATTTGGAAAGAAAAAAGCAATACTTTACCCGAGGGAGAGAAAAACCGAGCAGTCACCAAGAGAATGGCAGAAGACCTAACCTAACGGGATAGGAAACCCAATCATGCATGCATGCATACACGTAACATATTCGCATCCTTTTTGTGTTTGTTCTGTTTGGTAATAACAGGTTTCAGAGGAGAAAAAGAGAAAGCGTCAAATGCGAGCCAACTAGAGCAGCAGTAAGTAACAGTACAATAGCAGAGTTTCGGGAATGAATCCCAGGGTCGAGGCCCACATTCAGTATCAATCTGGGGGGCGAGGCCCATGTCAATAGCAGTTGGGGCCGAGGCCCACTTCAGCAATCAGTTTTGGGGATGAGTCCCAGGGTCGAGGCCCACATCAAACACAGTTTGGGAATGAATCCCAGGGTCGAGGCCCACATTACATCAGATCAGTTCTGCCGAGAATGGCACTCCGAGAATGGAGATATGGTCCGGGAATGGGCAGTTCAATAATGAACAAGCCGGGAATAGCACTCCGAAAATGGAGCACGGTTCGAAATGGACCATCATCGCAACGGTTAGGGAATAAAGCCCACATTCAGTACAGTCAGGGAACAAAGCCCAGAGGAGGAAAGCCTCATATCAGTATAAGTTTGAGAATAAAGCTCAAGGGGAAGAAAGCCTCATGTCAGCTCAAAATGGGAACAAGACCCACGGGAACAAAACCCACCACTCAACAATCAGGGAACAAGACCCTCAGCTCAAAATGGGAACAAGACCCACGGGAACAAAACCCACCACTCAACAATTCAGGGAACAAGACCCTCAGCTCAAAATGGGAACAAGACCCACGGGAACAAAACCCACCACTCAACAATTCAGGGAACAAGACCCTCAGCTCAAAATGGGAACAAGACCCACGGGAACAAAACCCACCGCTCAACAATTCAGGGAACAAGACCCTCAGCTCAAAATGGGAACAAGACCCACGGGAACAAAACCCACCGCTCAACAATTCAGGGAACAAGACCCTCAGCTCAAAATGGGAACAAGACCCACGGGAACAAAACCCACCACTGAACAAATTCAGGGAACAAGACCCTCAGCTCAAAATGGGAACAAGACCTTCAGCTCACTTCGGGAATGAACCAGGGGTCGCAGCACCTCACCACCAAATCAAAGCAACTCAACACATGGTAAGTCAAGTGACAGCTGGCGAGCCAGGTAAGTAGAAATGCATTGCATAACTTTGATAGGATTATCACTGTTGCACATTACACAAGTCCCATCAAAGTGGGGGCGACTGTAGGCACTGCATTTTTACGCATAAGTCCCTATGATGAGTCTCATTTTGGAGACACTACCTTTTAAGTCACGGAGGTCACGGGAAACGGACATCGGAAGGGGAAATTCAGAATAACACAGGCTCACTGTCTTCGTTGGTGCTGCGTTCGTTACTTCGTTCGAACCTCGTGCAGATTGCTGACGTTCGTGCCGCGTGCGCTGAGGCGTTCGAACGGAGCCGGTAATTCTGGTTTTGCTGCTAGCCTCACGCCCAGCCCATTTAGTTTCCCAAAGCCCATAAAACACATCCCAAATTAATTAATTAAATATAAATTAAATATTAAACATTAAAATAAAACATTTAAATCATTTACCAAATTAAATAAAACATAAAATAAAATCATGCCTAATATAAATGAATCAAACATATTATATACTAAAACTAAAAATAAGATTTGCCTAATTAAAATCAATCTTAACCAATTAAAGCCAATCACATATTTGACTTCCTAATTCAATAAGATATCCACCAATTTAAAAGTTTTGACTTCCTAATCTAAACCAAATTTGTCCCCCCCTCAATCTTTGACTTTCCTTGCTAAACACCAAATCATATCCCCTCTTTAATGACAAAATCCCTTCCTTGTGACACAAGGCCAAACCCTACCTCTTCTCTATATAAACAACCCCTAACCAAGGCCATTGTTCTCTCTTGACACAATAGAATTCACACCCAAGCTCTCTCAAAATCTCTCTAGACTCACTCTACACACCCAAGACCAAACAAGCAAAAAAGAGAAAACACTTCACACATACACAAGCAAGAAAACAAAGAAACCACCACAAGCCACCTCCCCCTTGTAGCCGAAACATCCATCTACACAGCAGCCCTCCACCACCGAAAATTACCACAAAAAACCACACCCTAAAACACACCTAAATAACATCCTAAATCACCTTAACAGCAGCCCAAATCTTTAAAAAAAAACAGTAACTTAGAAAACTACATAGTAACCTTAAAAATAATCACTTTTAATCGCACTAAGAACCCACACAACTTGGAATAGTTCTTTGAAAACATTGAAACAGGTAGCCCGTGCAGCGAGCAGCAAAACAGGAGCCGAATAGGAGCAGAACGGAGTTCGAATCGTAGGCAAAGCGGTGAAACAGTGAGCTAGGACGTTGAACCAGCAGACCAGAAAAGTTGCGGAGCTTTTACCCCCTTTCGATCTTCGTGGAACGTGAGTCCGAGAGACGGCTTAAAAGGTTAGACCTGAGGGTATCTTTCACACTTATTCTCATTTTTACTTTCCGGTTATTTATTTTGATTATATTTTCTGTATTTGTGGTACCATTGTGTGTATGAGGTATGTTGTGGGTATTGGATGAATGAGAGAGGTGTCAACTCTCGCGGTATATCGGATGGAAACCCGGACATAAATTTCATAGCCGATTCCGAATGGACGGTAATATGATCTGTACTCGGGCCACAATTCCACGTACCGCTTGGGTAAATGACACCATCTTTCTTTGTGTTTGTTGCCCTTGTTTATTTAGTTTGTTTTACCTGAACTCAATATGTCGTTAGTTATGCATGATTCAACCAGGCGCATGGGCTTAGTGAGTTAGTCCAAAGGTCCTCCATTTAGGAGACAAAGAGCCGAAAAGGCCACCTTCGTGACACTACTTCGCCGTGCCGGTTGATGTATGTTCGGTTGGACGCTAGATACGTTCAATCGGGCATACTTAGTTTAATATTATTATTATCGTTATTTTCGTATGAGTCAATCGAGCGCATGGGCTTAGTAAGTGTGACGTGAAATCCCCTATGGGGAGAGGCTAAAAGCCCTTTACCACGATGCTTTGCCGCGCCGGTTGATGTGTGTTCAGATTGGACGGAAGATGTGTTCAATCGGGCATACTTGGTTGACATGATTGGTTCTATTCTTGCATGTATGATATGACGCGCATGGGCTTAGCATGTTGGTCTAAAGGTCCTCTCTTTGAGAGATCAAGAACCCCAAAAGGTCACCTTTACGGCAGTGCTTCGCCGCGCCCTTTTGTTTTCTGTTTATGTATTGCATCAGGTCCGTTTCCGTTCGAACGCGTTCACGAACGCAACTCGAACGTGCATGTGTTTTTGCCTTATTATGGTCAGGTCTCGTATCCGTTCGAACGCGTTAACAAACGCCATACGAACGTGAGCTCTCTGTCTCATATCCGTTCGAACGCGTTTACGAACGCTACTCGAACGTGAGCATTCTGTCTCGTCTCCGTTCGAACGCGTTTACGAACGCTACTCGAACGTGAGCATTCTGTTTCATTCCGTTCGCACGCGTTTACGAACGCTACTCGAACGTGAGCATTCTGTTTCATTTCCGTTCGAACGCGTTTACGAACGCTACACGAACGCACACACACTGAACTGAGTCTGTCTTATAATATGCATGCATATTGCCTATTGGTTGATCTTTCTTTTGTAAATGTGTCAATGTGTCACCATTCATATGCTTGTGTCATGATAACATTTGAGTATTATTTCTTGCGGTATATCGGATGGAAACCCAGACGTAAATTCCGTAGCCGATTCCGAATGGACGGTAGTGCGGTCTGTACTTGGGCTACAATTCCACGTACCACTTGGAAAAGTGCCCATATGTGTGCTTGTATGGTTACCACGTATGCTTGTATGGTTAGTATGTGTGCTTGTGTCTTTTCCTGAATGTGATGTACAAAGTTGTATGTTCATTGCTATCTTGATATATGTTAAGCATGCAATTTTATATATGAAATACATGTATATTTAGGCGCATATTTTATCTTATATATGTGAATTTAGGAGCATGATACCCTTAGAAATAATTGTTACTTCAGCTTGTTTAAATTATTATATAAATCTTTTCATTACAAGTGACATAAGTAAGGGACCATTCCGAACCCAACGGTTTGAGGTCTTCCCTTGCGAGGGGTGAGTGCGGCCTTAAATCTTTGTCCCGGTTCACACCGGGTGGCGACTCCATGTTATGTAATCCTTCCCAAACTAGGCCGCGAGCCTAGGAACGGCGTCGCCCAGGTCCTGTGTCCCACATTAGGCATACAATATTTTATGTTTGGGAATAATATATTGGTTGATTGATTTTAACTTGGTATGATTATATTTGATTGGCTTGGATTAGGCATTTAGTTTGTTGATGATTTTAATTAGGCATGCAATTTCTTTAATTTGTGTAAGTATTTATTAATTTGGTATGATTTTTAGATTTGTTTTGATTTCACCATGTGTTAAATATTTGTTTAAGTGGGCTTGGGCGTGTGGGCCAAGGTTGGGCGAATTGGGCTTAATGTTGAGGCTAGTAGCAAAACCAGAATTACCGACCACCGTTCGAACAACTTACTCGAACGTGGCACGAACGTCCGCAATCTGCCTGACGTTCGAACGAAGTAACGAACGCATCACCAACGAAAACAGTGAATCTTGTTTATTATGAATTTCCCCTTCCGATGTCCGTTTCCCGCAATATCCTTAGCTAAAAAGGTAGTGCCTCCAATTGAGACTCATCATCGGGTTTCACATGCGAAAATGCAATGCCTACACTCAGCACAGTTCGGGAACAAGGCCTATGAGAATAAAGCTCTATCTTAACACGGTTCGGGAACAAAGCCTAGGGGAATAAAGCCCACTTTCAAAGCAGTTCGGGAACAAGGTCCAGAGGAATAAAGCTCTATCTTAACACAGTTTGGGAACAAGGCCCAAGGGAATAAAGCTATATCTTAACGCAGTTCGGGAACAAGGCCCATGGGAATAAAGTCATATCTTAACACAGCTCGGGAATAAAGCCTAGGGGAATAAAGCCCACTTTCAAAGCAGTTCGGGAACAAGGCCAATGGGAATAAAGCCATATCTCTACACAGTTCGAGAACAAAGCCTAGAGGAATAAAGCCCACTTTCAAAAGAGCTCGGGAATAAAGCTCAGGGGAATAAAGCTCTCTCTCAACGTAATTCGGGAACAAAGCCCAAAGGTCAAAGTATCTCAGCACAACAGGCAAGTCAAGTGGCAGCTGGCGAGCCAGGTAAGTAAAAATACATTGCACGTACTTTGATAGTATTGTCATTGTCACACATTACACAAGTCCCATCAAAGTGGGGGCGACTTTAGGCACTGCATTTTTACATGTAAGTCAATATGATGAGTCTCATTTGGAGACACTACCTTTTAAATCACGGAAGTCGCGGGAAACGGACGTCGTAAGGGGAAATTCAGAATAAGTATGTCATTAGATTCATTTCACAAGTTCACTATTTTCGTTCGTGCTGCGTTCGTGACCACATTCGAACGTCAAGCAGATTGCGGGCGTTCGTGTAGCGTTCGAATCGGCGTTCGAACGGTGTCTGTATTTCTGGTTTTGCTGCTAGCCTCACATCCAAGCCCAATTAGCCCACCAAAGCCCATAAAACATATCCAATTAATAAAATGCATATTTATCACATGACAAAATTAAATAAAATCTAAAAATCATATACCAAAATTAAATAAAATCTAAAAATCATATACCAAATTAAAATAAAGTCATGCCTAATTAAAATCAATCAAGATTATTATATTCCTAACTAAACAAATATCATGCCTAAACAAAACAAATTAAATATATGAACTTCCTAATTAAGCATAATCTTATCTCCAATCAATCTTGGGTTTTCCTTGTTTAACACTAAATCAAATCCTCTTTTAATGCACAAATCCCTTCCATATCAAGCAAGGATTCACCCATCCCCTTTGCCTATAAAAACAAAGCTATTCCAACCCTTGAACCCCCCAAACTCTCACGCATATACAGCAAAGAAAAAGCCTCTCCATTGACGCCTAATACACTCAAGAAGCAACAAAGAATTTTCTCTCCTCTTCTCCCCTCCATAACCAAAAAATCACAGCCCCTAAACACCTTAGATTACCGAATACACAGCCCCTAAAACGCCTTAGATCACCGAAAATCACAGCCCCTAAAACATCCACTGTATTACCGAAAATCACTACCTAAAACATTCACTGTTTGACCGAAAAACTGCCAATGGAACACCCCCTAAAACTACCGAAACTCACCCCTAAACAATAGCCTAAAACACCAAAAATAGTGACCAAAATACAGCAGCAAAACGGAGTCAAAACAGTAGCTTGAGCAGCGAAACAATGAGGAAAGACGCAAACCAGTGAACCGGAAAAGTTGGGGAGCTTTAACCCTTCCGATCACCGTGAAACGCGAATCCGAGAGTCGACGAAAAAGGTTAGACTTGAGGGCACTTTTCACATCCATTTTTATTCGTATTTTTACTGTTTATTGAATCTTATTTACATGATTATTGTGGAGTGATGCATGTTGTGGCCCTTGAATAGATAGAAAATGCATGTATTGTGAAATGGTGTATGTTGTGGCCCTTGAATAAAACGGAAAATGTGTCGCCTCTTGTGGTATATAGGATAGAAACCCGGATATAAATTTCATAGCCGATTCCGAATGGACGGTCGTATGATTTGTACTCGGGATACAACTTCACGTACCACTTGAGTATACGTCACATATTTTATTTCATGTTATCTTGATTTGTTTATTATCGTTATTTAATTTATGCATGTCATTTGTTTATATGCATTATGTTATTAGCGCATGGGCTTAGTAAATTGGATTAAAGGTCCTCCATTTCGAGGGGTTAAAATCCTTTACCACGATGCTTCGCCGCGCCGGATGACGTATATTCGGTTGTATGTAAGATGTGTTCAATCGGGTATACAAAGTCCGATATTGTTGTCTTTATTTTTATATGCATTATGTTATTAGCACATGAGCTTAGTAAGTTGGATTAAAGGTCCTCCATTTCGAGGGGTTAAAATCCTTTACCACGATGCTTCGCCGCGTATGACGTATATTCGGTTGAATGTAAGATGTGTTCAATCGGGTATACAAAGTCCGATATTGTTGTCTTTATTTTTTTATCCATTATGTTATTAGCGCATGGGCTTAGTAAGTTGGATTAAAGGTCCTCCATTTCGAGGACTTAAAATCCTTTACCACGATTCTTTGCCGCGCCTTTTAGCCCGTTATTATTTATTAGGTGTCATATATTCATCCGTTCACGTATGTGTCATGTTGTTTACTGCATTTTGGAGGTCACTGCTGTAACCCCGTTCGAACGCGTTTTAGAACGCCGCACGAACGCATGTTTTCTGTCTCAGTTCGTTCGAACGCGTTTACGAACGCTACTCGAACGCGAACCTTTTGTTTACCGTTCGAACGCGGCTATGAAAGTCGCACAAACCCCCACGTCAAATAGGCCCTCTTCCATCACATCTCATGCATGGTTACTCATTTTGTCATTTACCTTTTTGATTGTTCATGTTCTCGCAGTTAGTCATTTATTGTGTTCACAAGATCACATGTTCGTTTCCATGATGCATGTTTACACGGTAGTTATCTACTTATGCTTCCGCATTCATCTATTCAACATGTTCATGAAGTTGTATGCTTGCCGTATTTCAATTTATCTTTATGCATGCAAATTCGGACATAAATTATATGCAAATAGGTTGTATGCAAATTGGGACATAGATTATATGCAAATAGGTTGCATGCAAATTCGGACATAGATTATATGCAAATAGGTTGTATGCAAATTCGGACATAAATTATATTCAAATATGTTATATGCAAATTCAGACATAGGTTATATGCAAACTTAGATATGAGCCTTGTACTTATGCATGCGAACTTAGGAGTAAATTATCCTTGGAAATAAATGTTGCTTAGGCTTGGTTAAATTATTGCACAAATCATTTCATTACAAGTGGCATAAGTAAGGGACCATTCCGAACCCAATGGTTTGAGGTCTTCCCTTACGAGGGGTGAGTGCGGCCTTAAATCTTTGTCCCGGTTCACACCGGGTGGCGACTCCATCATTCTTCGATTTAGTCCCCCGCGGGCTACTCCGTACTCCCAACTAGGCCGCGAGCCTAGAACAGCATGCGTCGCCCAGTTTCTGTGTCCCACAATTATACATATATATTTGGAACTTCAGGTTCTCTTGAAAAATAATTCGTTGACCTAGAACTTCAAGTTCCAATCTTACATTATTATTTAGAATATCAGGTTCTAAAAGGGAATTATATTTCAGAACTGCAATTTCTGATTGATAACATTAATATTTAGAACTTCAAGTTCATAAATATGATATTATAGATTCAAAATTCCAGGTTCCACGAAAGATTTAAAACTGTAAGTTTTAATTTAAAGTCTGATTGATTGAGATTAGAACTCCATGTTCCTTAATTGTGGTGTACTTATAGAACTTCGGGTTCTATAATTGTTTTGTAAATCTAAAACTGCATGTTCTAATCTAATAAATAATAAATGAGTTTAGAACTTCATGTTCTAATCTACCTCTTATATCTTATCATAATCATGAAAAAAAATAAAGAAAACAACAACAAATCAATCAAAAAAAATATGCTACTTATTTTCTGATGTGGAGGGTCCAATTTAATGACAACCACAAAACATATTAATAAGAACAATTAAGTTATTAAATTCATGTCACATAGAAATATAACATAATAAATTAGAACTACTAGTTCTAATTGTATGATTGAAATTCAAAACTTCAGGTTTTGATTTATTACAAAACTTCAAATGGTAGAATGAACTTCAAATAATTTATATTGGTATAATCATAAACCAATATCAATTAATAGCATCATATAAGAATCATGATATGGTGGCTTCAGGCCTTATTTTAAGACAAATGATGAAGATTCGGCATGATGGTGATGATGACTTAATGCGACACGCTTTCATCACAATTGAAGAGATTATCATCAACATATATTAATGGCTTTGATAAAAAATATTTACCAACCTAATCACAATAGTAAAATAAAACTATAAAAATTATTCTTAAAAGAATAAAAGGAACGTCATATTTAATTATAGCTAATGATTGATTATTACAAAAGCCAAACAAACAGAAAAATAAACGGGACAGCGAAGATCAAGAGAATCATGACTCTCCCAACACAAAAGCAATTCACGCAAGGCCATCTAATCTAGCAAAAACAAAGGCTCCGGGCCTTGTTGAATTTGATTTAGAGAGCCATGGACAACAATAAATCCACTCATAGTAGTAAAACAAAGGCTTCTGGTCTTATTGATTAGTTCATGTAAATCCATACAAAGCCAAGACAAAATTATGGGAACCATCATGATCAACCATCTGACACCCCTACCTGGCACATCGGCTTCAGGCCTTAATTCAAGATTGATGATGATGATTCGAAGATTGGCAAAACACAAGCCAAACGTATTCAAATGTTTAAAGCAATTACGTGGTGATCATCAACACACACTATATGGGGTCAAGATTTTGACTTCAGGCCATTTGATTAATAAAAAATTTAAAGATGTTTGATCATCATAATCATGATTATTATCATTAATAAATTGGCTTCAGGCCGCATGATTAATAAGGGCTTATCACTCACATCATGAATAGCGCATGATCAACAATCTTTTACAATTAAATAGTTTGCGCATGAATTGTGATGATAAATGGTTTGTGATGGTTGGGTCCATCATCACCGTCAGATCTTTTGATGATCAACAAAGTCTGATGGCTTACAAAGAAAGAAGCAAACTACATCATGAATTGCTTCAGAGGCCGCATGTCATTAAATTTACAGGAGAAGCAAACAAAGGCTTCAGGCTTTGTTTGATCATGCTTTAAGTCAAGATTGCTTGAATGATGTATACGTGAGAAAGAGTGAAAGAGTGAAATAAGAACAACTCATGCTCGAGATTTTCTTATAAATTCTTAATGAATGATTTTTGATGTCAAAATACAAAGGGTGTTCCTCTATATTCATAAGGAGGAGTTGTGGTGAGATAAGTTAAAAAATAATAAAATAATAATAATTATAATATAAAGATTAAGTAATTAGGCTCATCATAAATTACAACAACAAATTCACTTCTTTGGGACAAAAATATCTTTCTTCTTCCTCTAAATTTAAGGAAAATGGCAAAAAGCTGCTGCATTTTTTTTCGTAAATATCACAAAAATCCGTTGCAAATGTCGGTAACGTTGCAAAACCCATTTTAAAATTGTGTATTTGTTTTTGTTTTTGTTTTTGTTTTTTTTCTAGAGAGAGAGAATAATATTTTTGATCAAAATCATGAATTTGTCCATATAGAAAAATTTTGATTACCCAAATTTGATATTGTAATTTTGAAAACACCCAAAATTAATAATTTATAACTATGACTTTTCTTATTTCCTTTCAATTAAAAAACATTGTGATACAATATTGAATAGTAAAAAACCCAGTTGATTAGTCTATGGAAGTTGGGTCAACTTCAGAATTGGGCTCTGATAAAATTTCAAACAAGATATGAAAGTTCAAAACTGAACCACTAAACATTGAGCCCCCACAAGGATAACTTGAGTAAATTGAACAAAGAACTTTTTTCATAATACCATTTCACCATTTACATTGTAATGTTGCAGCTTAGTGCTAGTTGTAGACTGTGGTAAGAGATTAAAAAGGCTACAGAAGTAACACTGTAAGAAGATGAACTGTATACTGGTGGTGAAGATTTGATCATCTTAGTAGCTTAACTAATTCTATTTCCAAACCATTAATATTTTTCTTACACAGTATTCAATCTTTGTTCCTTGGTTCAAGATTGTCATCTGCTTCGTCTAACTAATACTCTATACACCACACACTCCCGAATTTTTCTACCTGAGATAATTGAAACACAACAAGATAACATCACTTGTTAGATTACTTTGGAAGAGATTCGTGTTATGAAAGTAGAAAATGAATTAGAGGTAGTACCAAAGGATTCAGACAGAGCCAATGGAAAACAAGAGGTCGGCCTCTGCCATAAAATTTCACAGGATTAGCAAGCAACAAGCAGTTCAGCATCAGTGCTCCTGCTCACAGCAGCACAAGGCATCTTGTTTGCTTAGGTCAACTATTTTATTCAATTCCCATCTGCTTGCATTATGAACAAGTCCACCTCACAGTTCCCTCTCGGTTTTGTGAAAAAATGTTCATATGAAACATGTAACGAAACACAGTTTATATTTCCAGGATCAATATAAGAAAATACTTATGAAGGCGATGAATCTGTGTCAATACAAAAAGTGAATGACTTAAAAGAACCACCTGTGTATTGTAATCCTTGAGAGTTCTCATCACATCAATGTTGTAAATTCTCTAAATATATAGTATGAGTATAGGAGGGTCATGTCCTTTGAGTTGTGCCTTATGGGAAAAACACAAACATGTAGGGACATATCCTCTAAATTGAAAGAATGAGACTCTAAGCCTCAAAGGGCATAAGAGAAGGGATATAACCCTTAGGAGGGTTACATCCCAAACCAAAGGGTGCCCTCAAAGACACCCTTCCATCCCTATAAATTAAGAGGTCTTGAGATCATTTGTGGAAACCAGAAAATCATAAGTTTCATCCACTGTCTTAGAGAGTCATTTAAGGAAAAGAGAGTTTCTACCATTTGTCTTTGTTCAAAATCTTGTGAAAGGAGTGCCCCTTTTGTTGGACAATTATGACCCATAGTGTCACTATTTGTAAAAGACATTGTGGTTTTTGTACAAATTAACTATGTGACAATGGAAATTGCTATTTTATCATTTTGTAATTAGATTACTTATATATATATAAATGATAAAAGTCATTATGATTAGTTCCGGATTAATAAGATATGAGACAATATCAATCCACGAAAGTTTAATCATTAAATATCCCTAGTCGTAGTATTATCGAGACTGGACATCGATAATGCGGAATAGACTAGTATTACACTTGTACGCGTTGTGGGAGTATAACGACATAGTTCTCATATATTTAAGTATTGGATACTTATGCAAGTGTGATAGGAGGTTGTGTTTACCGATGGTACGGAAACAGCTTCGCTCTGGATAGACCCCTCGGAATCCCATTGGTAGTAAGACTATGTGTCTATGGGAATCCGATTCAGGGTAGGTGTATTTGGTCTTAACCTGAGACTTGCATCGCTAATACTTGCGACAATCAATACACTTTGATTTTGGTCGTCCGAGGCTTTAACAGGTTCTGTGTACGCCTCTTCTGGGTTTATTGAGAATCGTAGTGTATTGGGTGTGATGTCAAGACGGAAGTATCACTTCAGTCATATGGAGATGATGATCACGTAGGGATACATAACTGGTTCTCTATTATGTTGCAATTATTGGGATAATATGACAAGGTCATGATTATCCGATTATAGAAACTAGTTACTTGTGATCCGATTTATGCTTCGTACGAGGCAGACACTATTCCAGCCCCAGGCCTTGCATGTGACATCTGATACTGGATCGCAATACGCAATACTACGTATACTACGCCTGACAAAGATTATATATTCCTTAAAGAATATTTCTGGAGAATTGGGTAGGCACGGCGCTTTGCTAGAAACCCACCATGTCTTGTAAATCGGTAGGAACGTGGTATCGGGTATGCACGTATTCAGATAGTCCGATGACCGGATTTACTGCCAACATATCCAGGGATCTCATGGGTTGCTTCCCGAAGATTCACCGATGACGTATGACTCGAACAAAATTAATCTGGGATTAATTATGAGAGAGAGGAAATTAATCTGGGATTAATTACAGCGAGAATTTATCTGGGATAAAATTCAATTAGAAGAGAGAGAACGATTAATTTGGAATTAATCGATAAAATAATATATTCGATATATTAAATGAAATTAGATTTCATGACGGAATTAGAATTGGATTTTAATTCGGGCGAACGAATTAATTTAGAATTAATTCGCGAGCGACTTTAATAGTAATTTTGCTAGGCATAATTATTTAATTAAATTTGACTTAAGTATCGCAACGGAAAATTCGTTAATTCGGAATTAACGAACCCGAGCCCGGAACGTGTTTTGGCGTCCACTCGGATTTTGAATCAAAGTGGGGCCGCACAAGTCACATCACCTAGTCAACTTTATCTAACTTTATGTTAATAGAAGTTGGTAGTGGTTGGTGACTTGTTTCTTACACAAGTTTGAAAGGTGAAAGACCTTTACCAACTTTGATGTTTGGTATATGATAATTGTTTTTGGAAATCAATTACATATTTTACACAAAATCACACTCTCTCTCCTAATTCCTCCCAAAACCGTGAAAGCATCTCTCCCTCTCTTCTTCTTGGCTTGGCCGAGAGTTACACAAAGGAAAAGGGAATTTTTGTTGCAAAAATCTCTATTGCTAGCACATCAAATAATCATCCAAAGTGATAGAGAAACCTTTCCCATTGAGTTTGGAATCAAACATCAAGCTTGGGGCTCAACATACAAATCAAAAGAGGAGTTTGGAGCACTTCAAAGGAGCAAAAGTTTTGAACTTTCCACCTACATCCAATCCGATCAATGTAAGTATTTCCGCTACTTCTTTGCGTATTCACACATCTTTTATGCTTAAATGATCTTGGATTGACCTTAGAAACCCAACAATGGTATCATGAGCCTATTTAAGCATGAAATAAATTAGGGTTCATAATCTTGAATTTGGGTATTTTTGGTTGGAGCATGATTTTATCAAATTGGTTGTTTGAGTATGCTTAGATTATGATTACTTTGAGTTATGCATGATTAATTTTATGAAAAAAATTGATTAGATAATTTTCCCAAAATTTTTGGCTTGGCCGAATGTTATGAACCCCAAGCTCATGGTGATTTTGATTTTTAAGACCATTGGATCTGTTTAAAATGCTTGGATATATTGATTTGTAATTTAATTGGATTGAAATCAAAATTGATAAATAAATCCTATGATTGCCGTTAGCTTAGAGAGCATGTAATGACTTGATTTTGTTTCAATAATGTTGGACATGTATTGAAAATAATAAAGCATGATTGATTAATTAAATTGGTGTTTTGGAAATGTTAATTTAAATATTTAATTATGGCTATACACTTTAATTAAATAAATTGTGATATTTGGAATATTAGAATTTAATTAATTAGGCTTAATTTGGAATTGGACTAAAATTGTTATATTTGGGCCTAATGGGCTTGGTTGGGCCAAGTTGGTTTAGGACAATTGGATTAGATCCAAATTGGGCCTGAAACCATACCATTAAGTCCAAATATAATAAATGGGCCTTTAAATAATTTATTGGCCTAATGGGCCAAAATTAATTTATGGCAATAGTGATTCCTTGTTGGGCTTTGGTTGCCAAAGTCCATGCCTTAAGAAATTATTGAAAGCCCATTGGGCTTTAATTAATTGACATTGGATGTTAATTGAGCTTTGAGACCCATTAAGATTAGATTTAGAATATAAATCGTAAAGGCACATTAAAAGTGTAATTATTTAATTTAGAATTAAATAAATAATTAGTATTGAATACAAATAAATTTGATTTAAAATTGTAGTTCAATATAATTAGAGAATACGCACTTTGAGTACTTATTCTCAAACGAGTTGGACTCGCGCAAATCAAATCGTTGTTTGAACATTGGATGATCACTTAATTCAAAGATTAATTAATTGGATTAGATTGATTGAATAACATGCTTTGTGTGAATACATTGATGTATTGTATGAATAATGTATATCAGATGGATATTAGATGGGTGAGGGCAATTTTGGAAATTATTATAATAAATTTAGAATTTATTAAATTGGACCTGCGTGTCCAGCCTTTATCTCTCGACTCTTTGTAATTCTCTTCTCACCAATTCCCCTCAATGTTAATGAGGTTTCTTTATTGTATTATGTAATTGGGTAGAAGTTAGAATGGTGCTAGCTGGGGAGAGGAAATTGAGTGATTTGTTCTAGGAACAATTTGTGAGATATCCATCCGCATATCATTATTAATTTATTTATCGCGCCTTATTATGCTTTTAGAATGCATGCTTAAGGGTGTATGATGAGACCTAATCAAAGATAATTAATTGGTTGCCAATTACGCGAAAAAACCTCAATTAAATATTAAGCGTTTTCCTTCCATTGAATGGTTCTTTCACAAGATCCAATATGGCATTGGTTTGTTGGCCAAAGTCAAGATCAATGTCCATCACGGATGTGTTTGAACCATGAAAGCTTTGTTCCATATTGCATGTCTTGGGCAAGTTGTGATTTGTTGGCCAAAGTCAAGGTCACTTCTTGTTCATCGACATGGATTACGAAGTTTTCCAAGGTCAATGGGTCCCGCTTAACTAGAATCATTAAGCTTGTTGACCAAAGCCAAGGCTTAGTTGATTCAGAGGAAAAAGGTTAGGAAAATATATTGGATATATTGGCATATATATTGTATATATGTTTCGGACTTGGAGGTCCACCTACTGGATCTAGGAATTGGATGAGATCCAATTGATCTTAGAGATCTACCTAGTTAAATATCATACAGCTTGTTGGCCAAAGTCAAGGTTGTGTGTTATTTAACGGGATCTTAGCCCACTAGGAAACTAGGTTTCCTGAGTACTCAACAGAGGGTTAGAGGCTCGCCGAAAAATAGTGGGAGGCTAGTATTGAATTTGCAATTTCATTCAAATACTTGCCAAATACGCGCTTTCAAATTATTTCATCATTTTAAATATTTATTAGTTGGACTAATATTCTATTATTTTTCTTGTAACAGTTGGACTGTACCCAAAAATCGTTAATTGAATAGTTAGACTATTGTAATTAAAGATGACTGGAAAGATCGGGTTAAAGACATTATCATTGGCGAAAATGTCTTTAATGGTGCGAACTTTCCTGATTGGGATATAAACCTCATGATTGTCCTGTGGGCTGAGAGGATGCTCTATACGATAGAGAGACCTCTCGGGCCTAAGCCCGGAAATGAGCACCCGCTTGAGCTTGAGCTTTGGAAGACTCATAGCGATGATAACTCAACTGCTCAATCCGTCATGCTCGCTGCAATGACCCCTCAATTTCATCGCCAAAACAAGGGATTGGATCCATATACTATTATGCCAAAATTGAAGGACCTTCATCGATCTAACCTTAGATCGCAAAGGTATGAATTGCAGAAGAAGCTCTTTCGCTCTCGAATGTCAGAGGGTACATCTGTTGAGCACCATGTGTCGCAGATGATTACTGACATTGAACAGCTGCGTCAGCTAGGCATAACCTTTGAGGCTGAGACTTTTATAGATTTGATCTTGCAGTCTTTTCCTGACAGTTGGAGCGGGTTCATCATGAACTACAATATGATGAACCAAGACCATACTATTGAAGAGCTGATAGCAATGCTGCGTGAAGCAGAAAAAGAGCTTTTGAAGGGAAAAAAGCACGAGGCGCACTTCGCTTCAACATCTCAGTCTCCCAAGGCTTGGCCGAAGGCTTTTGGAGATGTAAAGAAGAAGAAGAAGAAGAAGAAGGGCAAGACTAAATCGTCAAAGTCTTCTAGGAAGGAAAATGACACATCCCAAGATGTATGCCTGCAGTGTGGCAAACAGGGTCACTGGAAGCGTGACTGTCATGAGTACAAGGTGCACATGAAGGAAATTAAAGCGGGCAAGACACCAGCTTAATGTATGTTTGTTATAGAAATAAACATGTCTACTTCTAGTTTTAAAAATTGGATTTTTGATTCTGGTTGTGGTACTCATATATGTACTGATGTGCAGGATCTGTAGATTAGCAGGAGACTGGCCATAGGGGAGATTGATCTACGCATTGGAAATGGGACTTTAGTCGCCGTTTTGGCCGTTGGGACTTATATTTTGGAACTGCCATCGGGGAATGTACTAAACTTATCAGACTGTTATTATGTACCTAGTTTGACTAGGAATATTATATATGTATCTTTATTAGCCCAATGTGGGTATACTTTTGTTTTTAGAAATACTGGGTGTTTTATGTATAAAAATGATATGGAGATATGCAGTGCTGATGTGAATAATGGTCTTTATATTTTGAATATAAATCAATCTCAAACATATAATGTAACAAACAAAAGGCTTAAACTAAGTAACAAAGATGAAACTTATATGTGGAATTGTCGTCTGGGACACATTAACAAAACTCGCATATCCACACTTTCGAAGAGTGGGTACTTGGACGGATTTGATCAAAACTTATATGACGTCTGCAAATCTTGTTTATTAGGCAAAATGCCTAAAACACCTTTTAGCGGTAAAGGTGCACGTGCCACCGAACTGTTAGCCCTCGTTCATAGTGACGTATGTGGGCCCATGTCTAGCCAAGCTAGAGGTGGATATGAATACTTCGTAACCTTTACAGATGATGCATCGCGTTATGGTTATGTGTATCTTATGAGACACAAGTCGGAAACCTTTGAGAAATTCAAGAGTTTCGACACGAAATAGAAAAACAGACCGGCCAAAGTATTAAAACATTACGGTCGGACCGTGGTGGAGAATACTTGAGCAATGAGTTTCTCGATTACTTGAAAGAGTATGGTATTCTTTCACAGTGGACTCCTCCCGGAACACCTCAATTGAACGGTGTGTCCGAATGGAGAAACCGAACTTTGTTGGACATGGTAAGGTCGATGATGAGTCGCACTGAGCTACCTATTTCCTTCTATGGATATGCATTGAACAGTGCAATACTTATTTTGAATAAGGTTCCGTCAAAGTCTGTTCAACAGACTCCGTATGAAATATTGACATGAAAGAAACCGAGTTTCTCATTCCAGAGATTTGGGGATGCTGTTCATACGTTAAACATTTGGATGGTACCAAACTTGAACCCAAATCGGATAAATGTCTATTTGTAGGTTATCCTAGGGAAACCAAAGGATATTACTTCTACAACCACAAGAGAACAAAGTATTTGTTGCTCTACATGCGGTTTTCCTTGAGAAGGAATTCCTAAATGCAGTGGTAAGTGGGAGGAAAATAGAACTCGATGAAAATCAGAGTGATACTATTCATGGCACAGAATCCTTAACGGAACACGAAAAGTTCATTATGGATGAGACTGTACCACAATCTTCGAATACACAAGAACCACGTAGATCGGAGAGAGTCAGAAAATAACCTGAGAGGTATGGGTTTCTGATCTCACCTCATGTGGATATTAATCTTATTGAGGAAGACGAACCGACTACGTATGAGGAAGCGATACAAGGTATCGACTCCGGTTTATGGCAAGATGCTATGAAATCCGAAATGGATTCCATGTACACCAACCAAGTTTGGACACTGGTTGATGCACCAGAAGGTGTAAAGCCTATTGGTTGCAAATGAGTCTTCAAGAAGAAGACCGACATGGATGGCAATATACAAACGTACAAAGCTAGGCTTGTAGCGAAGGGGTATCGTCAACGACATGGTGTCGATTACGACGAAACATTTTCACCTGTTACCATGATTAAATCCATTTGGATAATGCTTGCTATTGCTGCATATTTTGATTATGAGATATGGCAGATGGACGTCAAAACCGATTTCCTTAACGAAAACCTTTTGGAGGATGTTTATATGCAACAGTCTGACGGTTTTGTCATACCAAAACATACATATAAGGTTTGCAAGTTAAATTGATCCATTTATGGATTGAAGCAAGTATCGCGTTCTTGGAACCAACATTTTGATGAGATCATAAAAGAATATGATTTCATTCAAAATGAGGATGATCCTTGTGTATACAAGAAGGTTAGTGAGAGCGCACTGACATTCATTGTCCTTTACGTTGATGATGTATTGCTTATTGGCAATGACATTCCCATGCTACAATCGGTGAAAGCTTGGCTTTCATTAAAATTCTCCATGAAAGATTTGGGAGAAGTAGCCTTTATTCTGGGAATAAAGATCTACCGGGATAGATGTATAAAGCTGCTTGGACTCTCCCAGTGCACGTACATTGAAAAAGTGTTGAAGAGATTCAACATGGAATAGTCTAAGAGAGGACTGTTGCCAGTGTTACATGGTGTCACTCTATCTAAGGACATATGTCCTAAAACTCAAGATGAGAGAGACAACATGAGTCGGATCCTGTTCGCTTCGGCAGTCGGATCGATGATGAGTGGTAAATCTATCACTATTTCCCACTCATTTAACATAATATTTTGTATAGTTTCTTGAGTTTTGTGAATATTTTGATGTGTTTTGTGTTATTTTGTAGATAAATAAAGTTTCAGGACATTCTGGAGGTGATTTGGAGCAAAACAGTGAAAATTGGAAAAAATGGTATTTTTGTAATTTGTCCGCGTCGCGACGCGACGCCTAACGTGCGCCGAACAGTGCTAACGTGCGCCGGGTCCACAAGTCAGAATCTGAGAAAATTTGACTTTGCTAACGTGCGCCGTGCCACGTGTCATCATCCTACGATGCCGACAGTCGCCATCGCCACGTATCACCACGTGTCACTCCACGTCATTGCCACATCATCATCCACATCACCTGTTGACCAAGACAAAGTGCCACACGGCTGCCACGTCATCATCAACCAATCACAGCGTGCCATGTGTCGCAATTCTATGGTGCCGACAGTCACTTTCGCCACGTGTCGCCACGTCAGCGCCACATCAGCATCAATCATTGACTCACTTATCCGTATCTGACACGTGGCATATAAGAATCTGAATCAGCCAATCACGAGCCGCCATGTGTCACAATAATTGAGCAACAACCACCTTGCCACGTGTCGCCTTATCACCTTATCCAGAATCTGAAGCCGACGAACCAAAAGCTGCCACGCCGACCAAACGGGCGTCGCGACGCGAGCTGGTAAATAGGAATTTTTCTATCTAATTTCTTTTAAATTTTAGTTTTGTAATTAATTTTAATTACTTTTTGTAATAATAGTGTTTTACTTTCTTTACTTTTTACAGTTTTTACTATTTACCATGAGGATGTAACTTCCCCCTGCTAGGGTGAAAGGTAATTATTTTACTGTTGCTATTTAGATTAATCTCCCTTAAATATAATATATTCACTATTTAAAATTTGACTTAAAATAAAGGATACCGCTATATTGGTCGGTTGGTAATTCATTTTAATCTGGTTTAAACCTGACTAATCAAGGATATCGCCAGATTGGTCGGTTGGTAATTAAACTTTTTTACCACCTATATGGCAGGTTCATGGACAAATCTTTTTACCGCCTTAATGGCTGGTTGGACTTAATTTGACTTAATCAGGTTACCGCCTATATGGCTGGTTGGTAATGTTATCACAAGTTTATATATTATATTATGGGAGAAATCTAAATTAATAGTAGTAAAAAAATAATTCCTTTTATCTTATCATTTTATTTTATTGTAATTTACTTTTCAGCTTTTACTTTACCGCAATTACTTTTCAGCATTTTTACTTTATGTCTTTTACTTTTAAGTTTTTATTAGCCATAGTTATGTGTCGTAACTAAGTTAGATATCTGGGGTTGTGATGAATTCTAATATCACCGGTTTATAAGGGGTTAAATTATAGTTTGGGTAATATAAAGATTTATTTATTGAGTCTTAATCTTAATGCTTTTTCATTAACTGGCCATTAATAAAATTGAACTGGTAAACTTAAAATGAACTTGGAAAAAGGATTTTAGGTTTAAGACCTTAGACTCAATAGCCCACGATCTTCCTTGATGATAGATAACCCTTTAATAGATTTCCTTACATGATAGGAATATACCTGTCGGGCGGGGGTAGCCATAATTGGAACTTAATCTTAATGAATCCAGGTAATTTGGTTGACATAGACATATGGTTCAATTGGGTTATACTGGATATTTGTATATGACCATCGGAAGAGGCTTTTACATAATTTAGTGTTCCAGGTTAATAAATCAATATTTTACCCAACTATAAGATAACCACTTCATCTTTAAATAATATTGGAAAGATTCACAACCCTAGATAGTTTTTAATATTGAATTTTCTTAAACCTACTTTCAAGCATTTTTATTTACTTGTTTTTAAATCTTCACCATTTCAAATCAATCAATCAACCTGTTAGATACTAGTAATCATTTGACCTCATAAAATTAATAGATTAGGTATTAAGTCCTCGTGGGATCGATACTTTTTATACTATTTGAACGATACGTGCGCTTGCGTTATACGCGTGTGTAAGCACCAGTCAAGTTTTTGGCGCCGTTGCCGGGGACTTATTTATCTTTTACTATTTGTTTAGGGGTTAGATACGTTATTTGTATCTAATTTCTTTTTAATTATTATTGTTGTTTTCTTGTGTTTCAGGTTCTCAAAAACTACATGAGACGAACCAGAAGCTTTGAACTCCGACCGCTTGACCCATAAATTGAAAGAACCATCAGATAGTTGAGAAGGGAAAGACGAGAAGGCCAAGAAGCTTTAGTCAATATGGAACCTAAACCTTTGAACATTGCACCACCGATTCCCACTCGAGACAGAATCATTTCGGTGGTTGATGGACTAATTTCTTGTATTATACTTCTTCCCTTACCAGTAAATGCGGGTGACATCAAAACATGCATCCAGATGATTCAACAATCAGTACAGTTTGGGGGAAATGCAACTGAAGATCCTAATTCCCACATCAGCAACTTCCTGGAAGTTTACGGTACTTTTTAATTACAACTGAGCAGCTGAAGAAGCAATGAGACTGCGGGTTTTTCCATATTCCCTGAAAGACAAAGCTAAAGCTTGGCTACATTCGTTACCAGCAGGTTCCATCATAACTTGGAACACTCTAGCCACCAAATTCCTTGCAAAGTACTTTCCACCAGCCAGAACTGCAAAGTTGAGGAATGACATCACATCCTTCGTGCAATAAGATTCAGAATCCCTTTGCGAAGCTTGGGAAAGATTCAAATATTTACTCCGGAAATGTCCTCATTACGAGATCGCAAAGTGGCTACAAGTCCAAACCTTCTACAATGGACTTTCTGGAATAATGAGAACTACAATTGATGCTGCTGCTGGAGGAGCTTTAATGGCAAAAGGAGAAGACCAAGCTTGGGACTTAATTGAAGAAATGGCCAACAACAACTCCTTGTGGCCAACAGAAAGGAGCATGATCCAAAGAATTACAGGAATTTATGAAGTCGGAGCCAACACAGCACTGAATTCCATGCTAGATGTGATTTCAAAAATCTGGAAACTCTTAACATGAAAGTTAATGGTGGATCCACAAGTTCACCATTTGGAGGAATACATGAGTCAGAATTTTACAACCACCAAGAAGAGACAATGAACTATGTCAATAATTTCAACAGACAGGGGAACAATCCATATTCCCACACCTATAACCCAGGGTGGAGGAATCACCCCAATTTCGCATGGAGCAACAATTAAGGGCAAAAGAACTACCCACCACCGGGATTCCAACAACCAAATAAAAGCCAGGAGCATGAAAAAGAACCAGGAATAATAGAAGTGCTGGTCCATTTGAAGAAGCAAGAAGCAAAATACGATGCTTTAGCAACTATGGTTCAAAATCAAGTAGCATTGAATCAAAGCCATTCAGCCTTTATCAAAGCACTAGAGAATCAAATCGGACAACTGGCCAATGCTCAAAGTTATAGACCGCCAGGTAATCTTCCCAGCAACACAGAACCAAATCCAAAGAGCCGAGGGAAGGAGCAATGTCAAGCTATTACCTTAAAAAGCGGTACTGAGATCAATAAAGATGTTGTAATCAAAGCAACAATTGAGGAAGTTCCAAAAGATGCAGTTCCTCAGATGGAAGAAAAAGAAGCAAAGGAAAAAGAACAGATCACTTCACCTCCACCTTTTCCTCAGCGTCTTCAGAAAAAAAAAGTGGACAAAAAGTTCGCTCGATTCCTAGAGGTTTTCAAAAAGCTACATATCAACATTCCATTTGCAGAAGCGTTGGAAGAAATGCCCAGTTATGTCAAATTCATGAAAGACATTCTTTCACGAAAACGGAGATTGGGAGACTACGAGACAGTAGCATTAACGGAAGAATGCAGCGCCATCATTTAGAGGAAACTTCCCCCGAAGTTGAAAGATCCTGGCAGTTTCACTGTCCCATGCACCATTGGAGAACATTACATCGGTAAGGCTTTATGTGATTTAGGAGCCAGTGTTAACTTGATGCCTTTTTCTATTTACCGGAAACTACAAATCGGAGAAGCAATGCCAACCTCAGTCTCGTTGCAACTTGCTGATCGAACACTCGCATTTCCAAGAGGTGTTGTTGAAGATGTGCTGGTCAAAGTCGAAAAACTCATTCTCCTAGTAGATTTCATCATCCTTGACATGGAAGAAGACAAAGAAGTACCTATCATTCTTGGGAGACCATTCTTGGCTACAGGTAAAACTGTGACTGATATGCAAAAAAGAGAACTGACCATGAAAGTGCAGGATCAAGCAGTGACCTTTAATGTTTTCAAAGCCATGAAATTCCCTAGCGATGAAAAGGAAGAAGAATTCTTCAGAGTTTATGTTGTTGATAGTATCGTTCAGGATACTGAGCCAAATCCCACGGATACACTTGAAGCTTGCATCACCAACATGACTGACAACGAGCTAGATGCTGAAATCTTGGAATGTATCAACTACCTTGACAAACCATTCCGACTCAAAGCGACACCACCAGTTGAAAGCTTGGAACTGCCAAAGAAAGATCGAATCAAGCCTTTGATTGAAGAACCACCACAGCTGGAGCTGAAGTTACTTCCGAGCCATCTCAGGTATACATTTCTTGGAAACCCTTCTGAACTACCTATTATTATTTCTTCTTCACTAACATTGGAGCATGAAGAAAAGCTACTGAGAGTGTTACGAGAGCACAAAAGAGCTATTGGCTGGACTATAGCAGACATTCGAGACATTAGTCCATCATTTTACATGCACAATATTCTAATGAATGATGAGTACAAATCCACAGTGGAGCATCAACGGAGACTCAATCCAATCATGAAGGAAGTCGTGAAGAAAGAAATCATCAAATGGTTGGATGTTGGCATCATTTACCACATCTCAGATAGTACTTGGGTGAGTCCTATGTAGTGTGTACCAAAGAAAGGAGGAATTACTGTGGTCACCAATGAAAAGAACGAGCTGATCCCAACAAGAACGGTGACTGGATGAAGAGTATGCATGGATTACAGGAAGCTGAATAAAGCCACGAGAAAGGACCATTTTCCGCTACCATTCATTGACCAGATGTTAGAAAGATTGGCGGGACATGATTTCTATTGCTTTCTAGATGGATATTCAGGGTACAATCAGATTGCCATCGCCCCAAAAGATCAAGAGAAAACCACCTTTACATGTCCCTATGGTACTTTTGCTTTCCGCAGAATGCAATTTGGATTATTTAATGCCCCTGCCACTTTTCAGCGTTGCATGATGGCCATCTTCTCAGACATGCTGGAGCAGAGGATTGAGGTATTCATGGATGACTTTTCTGTGTTTGGAGATTCTTTTGACCATTGCTTGCAAAATCTGGAACATGTGTTACAAAGGTGCGAAGATACAAACCTGGTACTCAACTGGGAGAAATGCCATTTCATGGTACATGGAGGCATTATTCTTGGACACCGGATCTCATAAAAGGGAATCGAGGTAGACAAAGCAAAGATTGAAATAATTGAAAAACTACCTCCGCCAACATCTGTCAAAGGGATTCGGAGCTTTCTCGGACATTCAGGTTTTTACAGGAGATTTATCAAAGAATTTTCCAAGATTGCTAAACCTCTATGCAATCTTCTGGAAAATGATGTGCCTTTCAACTTTACTAAAGAATGCCAGGAAGCTTTTGAGATCTTAAAAAAGAAGCTGGTCTCTGCCCCCATCATTGTAGCACCAGACTGGACCCTTCCATTTGAAGTGATGTGCGATTCTAGTGATTTTGTTGTAGGTGTAGGTTTGGGACAACACAAAGCAAAGATTTTCCACACCATTTATTATTCCAGCAGAACTCTGAATGAAGCTCAACTCAACTACACAACCACTGAAAAGGAGTTGCTTGCAGTTATTTACGCTTTTGAAAAATTCTGCTCCTATATGCTGGGTCCCAAAGTGGTGGTCTACACAGATCATTCAGCAATCAAATACTTAATCACTAAGAAAGATGCCAAACCCAGATTGATCCGTTGGATACTTCTTTTGCAAGAATTCGACGTGGAGATTCGAGATAGGAAAGAGACATAAAACCAAGTGGCAGATCATCTATCGAGGATCGAGAATGGAGAAACAGCTGGCAAAGAACTGACAATCAAAGAAACTTTTCCAGATGAACAGCTGTTTGCCATGAAACAACAGGAAGTCCCTTAGTATGCTGACTATGTCAACTACATTGTGTCAGGAAAATGGCCGTTGGAATGGACAACTCAGCAACGGAAGAAGTTCTTCAAAGAAGTCAAGCACTATGTTTGGGATGAGCCGTACCTGTTCAAACGCTATACTGATCAATTATTGAGACGTTGTGTTCCATAGGAGGAGGTCAACAGTGTTTTGCAGCACTGTCATTCATCACCATATGGCGGACATTTCAGCGGGAATAAAACTGTAGCAAAAGTTCTTCAATCAGGTTTGTTCTGGCCCACTCTTTTTAAAAATGCTTATCTTTTTGGTTTTCAATGTGACAGGTGCCAGAGAACGGGAAATATTTCGAGGAGAAATGAAGGACCGTTGCAAAACATTTTGGAAGTGGAGATATTCGATGTGTGGGGTATTGATTTTATGGGACCCTTTGTTCCATCATTCGGAAACCTGTACATCCAGGTTGCTGTAGACTACGTCTCTAAATGGGTTGAATCAATTGCACTGTCATCCAATGATTCAATAGTGGTTATCAAATTTCTGAAAAAGAATATTTTCACTCAGTTCGGAACACCTCGTGCAATCACCAGCGATTGTGGCTCACATTTTTGTAACAAATACTTTGATACACTTCTATCCAAATACGGAGTTACTCACAAGGTTGCCACAGCTTACCATCCACAATCAAATGGACAAGTTGAGGTTTCAAATAGGGAGATCAAAAGAATCTTAGAATGAACCGTTGGATCAACAAGGAGAGACTGGTCTATAAAATTGGATGACGCATTATGGGCCTACCGAACAGCTTACAAGACACCCATTGGTATGTCCCCATATCGATTGGTGTTTGGGAAAGCATGCCATTTGCCAGTTTAGCTTGAACACAAGGCATACTGGGCACTGAAGAAGTTGAATCTTGATTCACAAGCTGCAGGAGAGAAAAGACTTCACCAATTCAACGAATTGGAGGAATTTCACCTACAGGCTTATGAGAATGCCAAATTTTACAAGGAAAAGGCCAAAAAATGGCATGATAAAAAAATAGTGCACAGACAGTTGGAACCAAGGCAGCAGATGTTGTTGTACAACTCGAGGTTGAAACTTTTCCCTGGAAAGTTGAAATCTAGGTGGTCAGGTCCATTTGTGATCACTCAGGTTTTACCATATGGAGCTGTTGAGTTACTGGATCCCAATACCAACAACACATTCAAGGTTAACTCTCAGCGTGTCAAGCACTACTGGGGAGAATCATTTGAGCGACAAAAAGAAAGTGTCACACTTTCAGATCCAGCCTAACGTTCGAGAAGTCACGTCTAGCTGACGACTTTAAACTTAGTGCTTGCAGGGAGGCAACCCATGCAATTTTTTTATATATTGTGATTTGGTGTGATTTAATTTGGTGTGTTTAGTTTTTGCAGGTTAATTCATTTCAGGATGGAAGAAGCTCTAGCAAATCTTCACAAGCAATTTCCTTCTCTCCCTCAAAAATCTCTAATAAAAGTTTACAAATCTCGCTTGGAACGGATGAGACTACTAACAATTCACGGTGTTCCTAATGCCATTCATTGGGTAATTGAAGCACGAGTCTGATTGGCAGGTGAGTCTTCTGACTCTTTTATTTCACATCTGCCTGGTTTTGGAAGAAGCACCTATGCAAAGATACGTAGAGCTAAGCAAATGGGTGTTTGTTACAAATGTGCACACCTGGTTTAAGAATGGTGTCTGATAATCGCGAAGACAAAATTAAATTCATTAGGAATGGCTTGAGTAAGGAGTCTTTAGATGATATATCTTCGACTCTTGAGACGCATCCCAGTGGATATGTTCACATAGCCTTTCACAAATTACATACACAATTTCAAAAAGAAAGACAACTGTTAAGTCTTGGGAATCTGACTCAAAAAGACCCTGTTTGCCAATTTATAAGAAAATTGGATGGGAAGCTTGTCCCTGACGCATATACTTCAATCAAGCTGTAAATTCTTGTACATATTATATCTCTTTGTCTTTTCCTAATAATTGTGATTTGTTTTGTTGTTTTCTTTTATTTTCTCTGACAGGATTCAGACCTTTTTGACTATCACGATTTATTTTACTGTTAAACTAATAATTGTCATTTGGCAGGTACTAGTGCTATTATTTTACTCACCCTTTTCAGGTATTATAAATTCAACTCATCATTGCACTTTTGAAGACATCCAGAATAAAACATGGTAGCCACTTCAAGAAGACGAGTTGAAAACATCTGTGTGTTTTGCGGTAGTAGTGTGGTACTAAACCATAATACGTAGAGGCAGCACATGAATTAGGCCGAGTCTTAGCTGCAAGGAATATGCACTTGGTATATGGCGGAGGCAATCTTGGACTAATGAGGATCGTTTCAAAGGCCGTACAGGAAGAAGGCAGTCACGTTTTAGGAATCATCCCAAAACCCTTGGCAGAGGCAAATCTTATTGAACCATCAAACGGAGAGGAACTAATCGTGCCAGGTATGTCTGAACGATTGGTAGAAATGATTAACCGTGCTAATGCTTTTATCGCTTTGCCAGGTGGCTTGGACACATTGGAGGAAATTTTTATAGTACTATCTTGGGCGAACCTAAACATACACCAGAAACCAATTGGGCTGTTTAACGTTGATGGATTTTATGATTTTCTTTGTGTGTTTCTTGATGATGCCTGGAGAAATGGGTTTTTGTCAAAACCTTTGAAAGAACTACTATTTACTGCCAGAACTGCTCCGGATCTAATTGACCAATTCTTAGCCTATGAACCACAAGTTGACCCTATCATTTCAAAGATAAATTGGTCCGAGGACGATCGTGGTAAGAGGCTTCGGATTAATCTGGATCTTAACCTTTAATTTCCTGTAGAATTTCAGCTAACCAGGTATTATCTTCTAAACTCTTCTTCTACTGTTTAAGACATTGGGGACAATGTCTCATTTAGGTTTGGGGGAGGGAATTAGTTGATTAGTATCTTGTTTTTAGTTGTGTGTTGTTTTTATTTTTAGTCCAATTTTTTTTCGAAAAATACAAAAAAAGATTGAATTTTTTTCAAAAATTACAAAAACATTTTGCGTTTTTGTGTTTTTATTTTGACTAAAAAGGTGAAATTGGTAAGAGATAGCTGAGTAAGAAGTTTCCACTCCTGAGACGTATTTCAAACCTATTTCGGAACAAGTTAATTTTTGTTTATTTCCTTTTGAATTATTTAATTTGTGAATTCTCCATAATACTGACTAAAATGGATCTTCATATGCTCAATTGGCAGGTATTATCAACACGCATAGTAACATACGGACATGAGCTATAATTGAAAAGTTTGTAATATTCAGTGCTCTAGTTTAATTGGAGGAAGCATCTCAAAAAGTGATGGAGTAAAAAAAAAAACGTATGAGATCCGAGTTATTAAGTCTGTAAGAGTGTTTTAACACCTAGTTCCCTAAAGCCAACTGATTTGGGAGTCACTGGCCCAAAGCTCGCTACATGGATTAAGGATGCTGCAAAAATATATATATATGAAGTTTGAGTAATTAAGTCTGTAGGGGTGTCTTAACACCTGGTGCCCTAAAGCCAACTGGTTTGGGAGCCACCGACCCAACACTCGCTACATAGATGGAAGATATTGTATATAAATAAAAAAAAATCAAAAATAAAAAAAAATCAGAAAAATCAGAAAAATTATTCAATTGCTGCAAAAAGGTGTGAATTCTGATAAAACTTTAGGACAAAAATATTACTCTCTTATCAACTGCACTTGTGACTGTTGTGGGAAAATGAGTTGATTAATATTTTATCGGCTGTGCATATGGAGAATGGTAAATATAATCGGAGAATTTACTTATTCAGTAATTTAGAAAGAAAGAAAACAACTAGTAACTTGGAGTAGAAGTTTCACCTGATTAGTCACTAACTTCTTTATTCTCTTTTCACTTGTCTTTTTGCTTTTGTGTGCATTAGTTTCACTACCTTTTTACTTTTGTAAAATGTTTGTGGGTATCATTGCTGTAAACCCTCACGAGACTACAACTCGTCCACTAGGAACACCTAGGGGTTTAAAGGCTTGTTGCATACGCTAAATGCAACCGTGATCACTACGAAAGTGGCTTAGTTAAATTTTATTATGTTATTTTATTTTATATTTTGCTCGAGGACTAGAAAAATGTTAGGTTTGAGGGTGTGATGAGTGGTAAATCTATCACTATTTTCCACTCATTTAACCTAATATTTTGTATAGTTTCTTGAGTTTTGTGAATATTTTGATGTGTTTTGTGTTATTTTGTAGATAATAAAGTTTCAGGACATTCTGGAGGTGATTTGGAGCAAAACAGTGAAAATTGGAAAAAAGAGCATTTTTGTAATTTGTCCGTGTCGCGACGCGCAAGCCCTTGGTGTCGCGATGCCTAACGTGCGCCGAACAGTGCTAACGTGCACCGGGTCCACAAGTCAGAATCTGAGAAAATTTGACTTTGCTAACGTGCGCCGTGCCACGTGTCACCATCACATCCGATCTGCTAATGTGCACCGTGCCACGTGTCATCATCCTACGGTGCCGACAGTCGCCATCGCCATATATCACCACGTGTCACTCCACGTCATTGCCATGTCATCATCCACATCACCTGTTGACCAAGTCAAAGTGCCACGTGGCTGCCATGTCATCATCAACCAATCACAGCGTGCCACATGTCGCAATTCTATGGTGCAGACAGTCACTTTCGCCACGTGTCGCCATGTCAGCATCAATCATTGACTCACTTATCCGTATCTGACATGTGGCGGATAAGAATCTGAATCAGCCAATCACGAGCCGCCACGTGTCACAATAATTGAGCTCCAACCACCTTGCCACGTGTCGCCTTATCACCTTATCCAAAATCTGAAGCCGACGAAGCAGAAGCTGCCACGTTGACCAAATGGGCATCGCGACGCGACCTGGGCGTCGCGACGCGTGACCCTTACTGACGCCTATAAATAGAGCTCAGTTTTCTGATTTCGTATGTACAATTCTCTATGAATTCTCTCATATAAATATGGATTTTTCTATCTAATTTCTTTTAAATTTTAGTTTTGTAATTAATTTTAATTACTTTTTGTAATAATAGTGTTTTACTTTCTTTACTTTTTACAGTTTTTACTATTTACCATGAGGAGGTAACTGCCCCTGCTAGGGTGAAAGATAATTCTTTTACTATTGCTATTTATATTAATCTCCCTTAAATATATTATATTCACTATTTAAAATTTGACTTAAAAAGGATACCGCTATATTGGTCGGTTGGTAATTCATTTTAATCTGGTTTAATTCTGACTAATCAAGGATACTGCCAGATTGGTCGGTTGGTAATTAAACTTTCCTACCGCCTATATGGCAGGTTCATGGACAAATCTTTTTACCGCCTTAATGGCTGGTTGGACTTAATTTGACTTAATCAGGTTACCGCCTATATAGCTGGTTGGTAATGTTATCACAAGTTTATATATTATATTATGAGAGATATCTAAATTAGTAGTAGTAAAAAAATAATTCCTTTTATCTTAGCATGTTATTTTATTGTAATTTACTTTTCAGCTTTTACTTTACCGCAATTACTTTTCAGTATTTTTACTTTATGTCTTTTACTTTTAAGTTTTTATTAGCCCTAGTTATGTGTCGTAACTAAGTTAGATATCTGGGGTTGTGATGAATTCTAATATCATCGGTTTATAAGGGGTTAAATTATAGTTTGGGTAATATAAAGATTTATTTATTGAGTCTTAATCTTAATGCTTTTTCATTAACTGGCCATTAATAAAATTGAACTAGTAAACTTAAAATGAACTTGGAAAAATGATTTTAGGTTTAAGACCTTAGACTCAATAGCCTACGATCTTCCTTGAGGATAAATAACCCTTTAATAGATTTCCTTACAGGATAGGAATATACCTGTCGGGCGGGGGTAGCCATAATTGTAACTTAATCTTAATAAATCCAGGTAATTTGGTTGACATAGACATATGGTTCAATTGGGTTATAATGGATATTTGTAGTTGACCATCGGAAGAGGCTTTTACATAATTTAGTGTTCCAGGTTAATAAATCAATATTTCACCCAACTATAAGATAACCACTTCATCTTTAAATAATATTGGAAAGATTCACAACCCTAGATAGTTTTTAATATTGAATTTTCTTAAACCTACTTTCAAGCATTTTTATTTACTTGTTTTTAAATCTTCACCATTTCAAATCAATCAATCAACCTGTTAGATACAAGTAATCATTTGACCTCATAAAATTAATAGATTAGGTATTAAGTCCTCGTGGGATCGATACTTTTTATACTATTTAAACGATACGTGCGCTTGCGTTATACGCGTGTGTAAGCCCCGGTCAATCGATCATGTATGCCATGATATGTACGCGACCTGATGTATCATATGCTTTGAGCATGTGTAGTCGCTATCAGGCTAATCCAGATGATTGTCACTGGGTTGCGGTTAAGAACATCCTTAAGTATCTTAGACGAACTATAAATGCGTTCTTAATCTATAAAGATTGAGAACTTGAGGTAACTGAGTTTACCGATGCAAGTTTCCAAACCGATAAAGTCGACTATAAATCGCAATCTGGGTACATATTTTGTTTGAACAACAGAGCAGTAAGCTGGAAATCTTCCAAGTAAGAGACTGTTGCCTATTCAACAACAGAAGCAGAGTATATTGCTGCAGCTGAAGCAACAAAAGAGTTAGTTTGGATCCGCAAATTCCTAATTGGATTATGAGTAGTTCCGTTAGCAGCTAAGCCCGTTCCATTGTATTGTGATAATAACAGGGCTATAGCACAGGCTAAGGAACCGCGGTCTCATCAACGATCCAAGCATGTTCTTCGAAGTTTCCATCTGATTCGTGAGATCATACATCGTGGCTATGTGAAGATCGAGAAGGTCGCATCAGATGACAACATTGCAGATCCACTGACGAAAGCTATTCCTCAGCAAACGTTTAAGCGACATGTACATAGTTTAGATGTTAGATACTTGAGTGACTGGCTTGTTGGACAATTATGACCCATAACGTCACTATTTGTACAGATCATGGTGTTGTTGTACAAATTAACTATGTGACAAAGGAGATTGCTCTCTTATCATTTGTGATTAGATCACCTTAGATGTATAAATGATGAGAGGTCCCTATGATTTGTTCATGGATGGAGAATGATATGAGACAGTATCAGTCCACGTAGGATAAATCATTAAATATCCCTAGTCAGAGTATTATCGAGATTGGACATCGATAAATACGTAAAAGACTAGTATTGCACTTGTGCGTGTTGTGAGGGCACAACGACATAGTTCTCATATATTTGGGTATTGGATACTCATGCAAGTGTAATAGGAGGTTATGTTTCACCGATGGTACGGGAAACAGCTTCGCTCTGGATAGACCCCCTCGGAATCCCATTGGTAGTATGACTGTGTGTCTATGGGAGTCCGAAATCAGGGTAGGCGTATTTGGTCTTAACCTAAGACTTGCACCGCTAATACTTACGACAATCAATATACTTTGATTGAGGTCGTCCAGGGCTTTAACCGGTTCTGTGTACGCCAATACTGGGTATATTGAGAATCATAGAGTATTGGGTGTGATGTCAAGACGGAAGTATCACTCCAGTCATAGTGGAAATGATGTCACGTAGGATACGGTATTAGTGCTCTTAAGTGCTGCGCGGCCATCGGGATATTATGACTAGGTCATGTATATCCGATTATAGAGACTAGTTACCAGACATCCTGTTAGACATTATGTCCCATAGCGTCACTGTTTGTAAATGATATTGTATTATTGTACAAAATTAACTATGTGATAATGAAATTGCCTTTTGCCGTTTTGTAATATTATTTACTTTGATATATAAATGGCGAAAGTCCATATGATTAATACCGGATTGAGATGATATGAGACAGTATCAATCCATAAAGGTTTAATCATTAAATATCCCTAGTCGGAGTATTATCGAGATCGGACATCGATAATGCGGAATAGACTAGTATTGCGCTTGTGCACGTTGTGAGGGCACAACGGCATAGTTCTCATATATTTAAGTATTGGATACTTATGCAAGTGCGATAGGAGGTTGTGTTTTACCGATGGTACGGAAAACAGCTTCGCTCTGGATAGACCCCGCGGAATCCCATTGGTAGTATGTCTGCGTGTCTATGGGAGGCCGCATCAGGGTAGGTGTATATGGTCTTAACCTGAGACTTACATCGCTAGTACTTGCGACAATCGGTAAACTTTGGTTTTGGTAGTTGGGGACCTTAACCGGTTCTGTGTACACCTCTTCTGGGTTTATCGAGAATCGTAGTGTACTGGATGTGATGTCGAGATGGAAGTATCACTTCAGACATATGGAGGTGATGATCACGCAGGACACAGAACTAGTACTCTATAAAAGGTTGCAACCGTCGGGACAATATGACCAGGTCAGGATTGTCCGATTTAAAGAGACTAGTTGCTTGATGTCCGATATATGTTTCGTACGGGGCAGACACATTTCCAGCCCCAGGCCTAACATGTGATCATCCGATACTGGTTCGATATACGCAATACTACGGTATACTACGCTTGATATAGATCTTATATTCCTATAAGAATATTTCTGGAGAATGGGTAGGCATGGCGCTTTGCTAGAAGCCAACCTTGTCTTGTGAATCGGTAAAACGTAGTACGAGGTACGTACGTGTTCGGATAATCCGACGACCGTATTTACTGCCAACATATCCGGAGATCTCTTGGGTCGCTTCCCGAAGATTCACCAATGACGTATGATTCAAACTCGATTAATCTTGGATTAATTACGGAGAAACTTTATCTTGGATAAAGTACTATACATAGAGAGAGAACGATTAATTTGGAATTAATCGTAAAATTATTATATTCGATATAATAATCGAAATTCGATTTCGACGCGAAATTAAAATTAGATTTTAATTCGGGCAAACGAGTTAATTTAGAATTAATTCGTTAGCGACGTAAATAATAATTTCGCTAGGCGCAATTATTTATTAAATTCGATTTAATTAACGTCGCGACGTAAGTTCGGTATTTCGGAAATATCGAACCCGAACGCGTGAGTGCACGTGGGCCCACTTTCATTTGGAAACGTGTGGGGCCCACATGACACATGTCATATTATGCATTATTTAACTCTAATGCATTGCATGGAGATAGTGTACAATGCACTCAATGGTTTTGCATGGAAATTGAGTGTTTGACACTCTAAGCCATTGCATGATTTGTGTCATAAGTTTATTATTAATTTAATAAATATTATGGCATAAATATAAATTGATTTTTTGTAACAAAAATCATTCAACTCTCCTCTCTCTCACATTGCCGAAACTACATGCAATTTTGAGCTCTCCATTTCTTCATTTTTGTGGCAAGATTTGAAGAAGTTGTGCATTCAAAATCACAACAAAGGCTAGCACCTTCAAGGGATCATACATAGGTGTTATGGGAAACTAATCCTTGAGCTTGGGAGGATCAAACAAAGCTTGGAGCTGCACTTTCCACCTTGGCCGAATTCATCACTGCACAAAGGAGAAGTTTTCATTTCATCAACGCATCCGCATTCCGATTTTTGTGAGTATGATTCCGCCATACTTCAATTAATTCATTCATGTATTTATATATTTTGTTTGCTCTTGTTGATCTTGGGGCTTGGTAATAGAAACCAACACATCCGACATGTGCTTCGTACGGGGAAGACACAACTCCAGCCCCAGGCCTAGCACGTGACCATCCGATACTAGATCGATATGCACTATACGATGTATACTACGCCTGATACATAACCTTCATTCCTGTATGGATATTTCCGGAGAATTGGGTAGGCATGGTGCTTTGCTAGAAGCCAACCTTGTCTTGTGAATCGGTAAAACGTAGTACTTGGTACTTACGTGTTCGGATAGTCCGAAGACCGTATTTACTACCAACATATCCGGGGATCTCATGGGTCGCTTCCCAATGATTCACCGATGATGTATGACTCGCACTTTAATTAATCTGGGATTAATTCGATGGGAGAGAAAATTAATCTGGGATTAATTACGGAGATATTTTATCTGGGATAAAGTAACGTCTAAAGATAGAAAACGATTAATTTGGAATTAATCGGGTAAATTAATATATTCGATATATTAAACGAAATTGGATTTCATTACGAAATTAAAGTCCGACTTTAATATGAACGAACGAATTAATTTAGAATTAATTCGTAAACGACGTTCGTAATATATTTGCGAGGCATCGATATTTAATTAAATTAGATTTAATTATTTAACGACGAAAGTTCGTTTAATCGGATTAAACGAAACCGAGCCGCGGCAAATGTTCGTAGAGACATTTGAATTTTGAATTCAAATATGTGGGGCCCATGTGTGGTAGGTGTACCTACCACCCAACTACCTTGTTTTGCTTTTTGAAAAACCATTTACCCACACCTACCAAGTTTAGGGTAAAAGTGAAATGGTTTTACCAAAAGGTGAATAACAAAAGGGCTCTCTACACTTTTGTAACTCAATTTTTCATTAGATGAAAATTAGAAAAACCCTAGACAACTCTCTCTCTCTCTCCATCTATCTCTCCTCCTCTTTTCTCTCTATGGAACACGCCCAAGGGGCTGCTGTTTACTGCCCAAAACCGTGAGCAGTAAGAGAGGAAGAAGCTTGATTTTGTGGCAAAATCCAAGTGCTAGCACACTCCTTAGAGGTATACGAAGGTGATAGGGAAACCCACCCACGAGCCGGGAATCAAACGACGAAGATTCGAAGCTCAAAAGGTGAACCAAAACTGAAAAACAGTGTGCAGTGGACTGTCACTGCAGAGTGGCGTTTTGGAGTCGAAATCAATTTTGTTCTTCATCAAATCGTCTCAACCGATCGATGTGAGTATTCCGCTACCTCCTTTGATGTATTCACACATTATTTTCATGCTTGTTATGATCTTGGGACCTAAATAGAAACCAACAATGGCATCAAGAGCCTAGGTTCAAGCATGAAATTTTTAGGGCTTAAAATTGGGTATTTTGTATTTGAGCATGATTTGAATAAATTGGATGTTTGAGTATGCTTAATACATGTTGAATTGAAGATTGATTGGATCAATTTCAAGAAAATGGTTTGGAATAATTTTTCCCCAATATATCTACCTTGGCCGAAAGTTAGGGTTCATATGGAATCTTGGATTTCTTCATTTTGATTCATTGGATGAGTTGTAATGATGTTGGATGATGTTAATTTGAGATTGAATTGGATTTAATTTTGAATTGAACAAAAACCCCAAATACCTTACCTTGGCCGAATGGTATAGCCCTATTTAGTCTTGGAATTTTGATTTTTAATTCATTGGATGTGTTGGAAATCATTCGGGATGTGGATTTAATATCGATTGTGGAAATTAATTGGATTGAATTCGAATCGGATAAAAATCCCTATCTTGGCCGAGACTAATTAGCATGGTTAATGGGTTTGATTTTTCATCAAAGTATGTTGGACATGTGATGATGATAAAAGCATGATTAATTGGACATAATGATGTTTTGGAAATATTGATTTGGTTAATTAATCATGTAATACACTTTGGTAATTAAATTGGAAATTTGGAATTTGGTAATTTAATTATATGGGCCTTAAAATTGGATTTGGGCTTTTAAAGTTGTAAATGGGCTTATTGGGCTTTGTTGTACAAAGTTGGGTTTAGGCAAATTGGATTGGATCCAATTGGGCCCAAAACCGCTTCCATAAAGCCCAAATGCGACTTAATGAACCTTTAAAGTTTAATTGGGCCTAATGGGCCGAAATTGATTTCTGGGCTTATGGGGTTACTCCTTGATTGGGCTTTGGTTGCGCCGGCCCATGCCTTAAAGAAATTAATTGAAAGCCCATTGGACTTGAATTAAATTGACGTTGGACGTTAATCGGGCTTTGAGACCCGTAACGATTAAATTTGGAATTTAAGTCGTAAAAGGTTTATTAATAAAGTGTAATATTTAATTTGGAATTAAAATAGTGAATTAGTATTAAATACATATTAAATTGGATTTAATGTTGTAGTTTAATTTAATTCGAGAATTCGTACTTTGAGTACTTATTCGCAAAAACGAGTTTGACTCGCGCAAAATCAAATCGTTGTTTGAACATTGGATGATCACTAATTATCAGATTAATTAATTTGATTAGATTGATTGATAACATGCTTGTGTGAATACATGGTTGTGATGAATGAATAATGTATATCGGATGGATATTAGTCGGGTGGGGGCAATTTTGGAAATTGTTGTAATAAATTCGATTTATTAAATTGGACCTGCGTGTCCAGCCTTATCACCTCTATTCTCTTTGTATTCTCTTCTCACCTATTCCCCTCAATGTAAATGAGGTTTCTTTAGTAGTGTAGTGTAACGGGTAGAAAAATACAAGTGCTAGTTTGAGAGAGAAAGGGAGAGATTTGATCTAGGATCAATGTGTTAAGTATCCATCCGCATATCATTATTATTTATTTTCATATGCGCTTTATTATGTGTTTAGAATGCATGTTTAAGGGTGTATGATGATGAGACCTAAACAAAGATAATAAATTGGTAGCCAATTTGCACGCGAAAAACCCTCATCAAATATCATGCGTTTTTCCTTCCATTGAGTGATTCTTACTCAAGATCCGAGACTGGCATTGGGTTGTTGGCCAAAGTCAAGCCCTTTGTCGTCGTCGAAGATGTGTTTGAATCACGAGAGTTTTGTTCTATATTGGTGTCTTGTCCAAGTTGTGGTTTGTTGGCCAAAGTCAAGACCACTTCTTGTCCATCGACATTGATTACGAAGCTTTCCATGGTCAATGGGTCGCGCTTGACTGGGATCACTAGGTTTGTTGTGCCAAAGCCAAGCTTAGTTGATTCAGAGGAAAAAGGTTAGGTAATACATTGGATGTATTGGCATATATAAGATATATGTTTTGGACTTGGATGTCTCCCTACCGGATCTAGGAATTGGATGAGATCCAATTGATCTTAGAGATCTACCTAGTTAATTATCATACAATTTGTTGGCCAAAGTCAAGATTGTGTGATATTTAACGGGATCCTAGCCCACTAGGAAACACGGTTTCCCGAGTACTCGACAGAGGGTTAGAGGCTCGCCGAAAAATAGGGAGGCAAGAATTGAATTTGCAATATTCGTTTAATTACTTGCCATACGCGCTCATTCAAATTATTCGTCATATAAATTAAATGTTAGTTGGACTAATATTTAAATTGTTGTTTTAATAAGCAGTTGGACTGTATTATAGTTGATTATATAATTGGATTATAGTAATCAATATATTTGAATTAATTAATTTCAATTTACAGTTGATTTTATAATTGGATTATAGTAATCAATGTAATTGAGGTTAATTGATTTAAATTATATTTGATTGTATAGTTGGACTATAATAATCAATATAATACATAGTACCACAAATCGTTGATTAAATAGTTGGACTATTAGAATCAAGATAAATGAAAGATTAGTGTTTAAAACATAATCCTAGGTGAAAATGTATTTAAACGACTATATTTTAAATTGGGAATAATTTCAGGATGGTCCTGGAAATAAATAATAAGTTACTTTATTTGATAAAATAACCTATTATGCCTAAGCCAAGAATTAAGCAAATAGTAGAGCATAATCTTTGGAAGATTTATGTGATGATAACTTAAGTGCTTAATTCGATATACTTGTCATAAATCTATGTTTAGATTTAAGAAGTATTAAAATTGCAATAAATAACTCTTGGAGGGTTAAAGACTATTCTCGAGGAGATAAAGTCAAACTTTGCAATTAGGTAAAGCGCAAGGCGCACCATACTTCAATATTCTAGAAACCCAAGGCTTGGCCAAAGGCTTCTGAAATATTTGAAAGGGCAAAGGCAAAATCATTATGATCTTCTGGGAAGATAAATGACATATCCTAAAGTGACTGCCGTTTGGATATGGCAGACACGAAGGAATTAAAGAAAGGGCAAGGCTCTGACTTTAAGAATGTTTGTCAATATTATGTCTATTACTAGTATTAAAATTGGATTTTAAAATATAGTATGGTACATAAAATATATGGATTGATGTTCAGAATCTGCTGTGAGCAGGATACTGACTTCAAGCTGAGATTAATCTGCGAATCGGAAACGGGACGAAAGTCGCTGTTTCGACCGTAGAATCCTAAGTTTAGGAACTACCTTTTGGGTATATACTTAAATTAGGAACTGTTATAATGTAACTAGTTTGACTAGAAACATTATCTTTATATCAGTGTTTAATCCGTTGCGGATAGACCTTTATATTCTAGAACACTAAAGTGTTTCATTATATAAAGAATGATATTAAGATAAACACATTAGATGTGAGTAACAGAATTTATATTTTGAATATAAATAATATCTCAAATATAAAACATGACAAATAAATAGCTCAAACTGATTTGATCAGTTAAGAAACTAATTGTGGCATTGTTGTCTGGGACACAATCAAACAAGACTCGTATATCCACACTTTCGAAGAGTGGGTACTAGGACTAATTTGATTCTATTCAAATAAAGTCTACGAATCTAGTTTATTGGGCAAAGTGCCTAAAACACTATTTACTTGGTAAAAGTGCTAAGTGCCACCGATCTGTTAGCCCTATTCATAGTGAAGTAAGTGGGCCCATATCTAGCAATGCTAGATGTGAATATGAATATTTCGTGACCTTAACGGATGTGGCATCACGTTATGGTTATGTGTTTCTTTTGAAGAACACAAATCGATAACTTTTAGAGTTTCGACACGAAGTAGACAAACAGATCGTCTAAAGTATTAAACCGTCGCGGTAAGACCGTAATGGAAAATACTTAAGCAGTAAGTTTCAAACATACGTGAAAGAGTATAGTATTCTTTCAATGAGGACTCCTCCCGAGACATGTCAGTTTGACTGTGTGTCCGTACGGAGAAACCGAATTTTGTTGGACATGATAAGGCTAATCATGAGTCGCTCTGAGCTACCATTTCCTTCAACGGATATGCATTAACAGTGCAAGAACTTATTTTGAATAAGGTTCCATAATAATCTGTTTGACAGATATCATATTAGATATGAACGGGAAAGAAACTGGGTTTCTCATTCCTGATGATTTGGGTATGCTAGGCATATGTTTGGATGATACCAAACTAAAACCCAAATAGGATAAGTGCCAATTGTAGGTCATCCTAGGGATACCATAAGTATAGTACTTATACATCTCACGAGAGAACAATGTTATTGTTGCTCACCATGCGGTTTTCCTAAGAGGAATACCGATATGCAGTGGTAAGTGGGAGGATGGTATAACTCGATGAAAATCGGAGTAATACTGTTCAAGGCACGAAGTCCTTAATGGAACACAGATAGTTCATCAATGATGAAACTATACCATTAATCTTCGAATACACAAGAACCGCGTAGATCGGAGAGAATCAGAAAACAACCTGGGGTATGGGTTTCTGATCTCACCTCATAAAGATGTCAATCTTGTTGAGGTAGACCAACCGACTACGTTTGAGGAAGTGATACAAGGTATCGACTCCCTTTTATGGCAAAGTGCCATGAGTCCGAATGGATTCCATGTATACCAACTATGTTTAGACACTAGTTGATGTACCGTAAGGCATTGTGCCTATTGGTACTTAAAAGTCTTCAAGGAAGACATACATGGATGGCAACATACCAACGTACAAAGCTAGGCTTTTAGCGAAAAGGTATCGTTATCAACATTGTGTTGATTACGGTTCAACCTTTTACCTGTTGCCACGGTAAATCCATTTGGATAATGCTTGCTGAAATTGTACATTTATGAAATGTGTCAGTTAAAGATCAAAATCGCTTTCCTTAAACGGAAACCTTTTGGAGGATGTTTATAACATCCTGACGATTTTGTGTACCTAAACCAGCAAACTAGGTTTGCGGGTTGTTCGATCCATGTTTGGATTGAAGCAAGCATAAGGTTCTTGGAGCTGACGTTTTGATGTAATCATAATGGTTTATGATTTAATTCAAAACGAAAATAATTCTTGTGTATATAAGGAGGTTAGTGGGAGCGCACTGACAATGAATGTCCTGTATAAAATAATGATAATATATGTCATTTCTTGGAAATGATATTCCCATAAAACAATCGGCGAAAGCTTGGCTTTCGAGATAATTCTCCGTAGAATTCTTAGGAGTAACAACCTTTATTCTAGGAATAAAGATCTATTGGGATAGATTTAAAGTTGTTAACACTCTCTGAGAAATTGTACATTTAAAATGTACGTGACCTGGTGTCTCATACGCTTTGAGCATATGGAGTCACAATCAGACCAATCCGAGTGATAGTCACTGGATTGAAGTTAAGAACATCCGTTAGTATCTTAGAGAACTAAGGATGCTGTCTTATTCTGTGGAGATGGAGAACTTGAAGTGACTGGGATCGCTGTAGCAAGTTTCCAAACCGATAAAGACGACTATAAGTCGCAAACGGTACTATAAAGTTTGAATACCGGAACAGTGAGCTGGAAATCTTCCAAGCAAGATACTGTTACCATATAAACAACAAATACGGATTATTGCTGCAGCTGAGGCAGCAATAGAAGCCATTTGGGTCGATAATAAATCTAATTAGATTAGATATAGTTCTGTTAGCGGCTGAGCTAGGCGTCAGCACAGGCTAAAGAATTAATGGTCTCATCAACGATCCAGATATATACTTCGATATTCATCTGATTCGTTCGGATCATACATCATGGCGATGTGATGATCGTATAAATCGCATCAGACGATAATCATGTAAATCCGCTGACGAAAACCTTTTCTCAGCAATTTGAGCCAACCGTACATAGTTCGGGTGTTAGACACTCGAGTGACTGGCTATAGGCCAAGTGGGAGATTGTTGGACAATTATGACCCATAGCGTCACTATTTGTACAGATCATGGTGTTGTTGTACAAATTAACTATGTGACAAAGGAGATTGCTCTCTTATCATTTGTGATTAGATCACCTTAGATGTATAAATGATGAGAGGTCCCTATGATTTGTTCCTGGACGGAGAATGATATGAGACAGTATCAGTCCACGTAGGATAAATCATTAAATATCCCTAGTCAGAGTATTATCGAGATTGGACATCGATAAATACGTAAAAGACTAGTATTGCACTTGTGCGCGTTGTGAGGGCACAACGACATAGTTCTCATATATTTGGGTATTGGATACTCATGCAAGTGTAATAGGAGGTTGTGTTTCACCGATGGTACGGGAAACAGCTTCGCTCTGGATAGACCCCCTCGGAATCCCATTGGTAGTATGACTGTGTGTCTATGGGAGTCCGAAATCAGGGTAGGTGTATTTGGTCTTAACCTGAGACTTGCACCGCTAATACTTACGACAATCAATATACTTTGGTTGAGGTCGTCCAGGGCTTTAACCGGTTCTGTGTACGCCAATACTGGGTATATTGAGAATCGTAGAGTATTGGGTGTGATGTCAAGACGGAAGTATCACTCCAGTCATAGTGGAGATGATGTCACGTAGGATACGGTATTAGTGCTCTTAAGTGCTGCGCGGCCATCGGGATATTATGACTAGGTCATGTATATCCGATTATAGAGACTAGTTACCAGACATCCGACATGTGCTTCGTACGGGGCAGACACAACTCCAGCCCCAGGCCTAGCACGTGACCATCCGATACTAGATCGATATGCACTATACGATGTATACTACGCCTGATACAGATCCTTCATTCCTGTAAGGATATTTCCGGAGAATTGGGTAGGCATGGTGCTTTGCTAGAAGCCAACCTTGTCTTGTGAATCGGTAAAACGTAGTACTTGGTACTTACGTGTTCGGATAGTCCGACGACCGTATTTACTGCCAACATATCCGGGGATCTCATGGGTCGCTTCCCAATGATTCACCGATGATGTATGACTCGCACTTTAATAATCTGGGATTAATTCGATGAGAGAGAAAATTAATCTGGGATTAATTACGGAGATATTTTATCTGGGATAAAGTATCGTCTAAAGAGGATAAAACGATTAATTTGGAATTAATCGAATGGGTAATTAATATATTCGATATATAAAATGAATTGGATTTCATTACGAAATTAAAGTCGGACTTTAATGCGAACGAACGAATTAATTTAGAATTAATTCGTAAACGACGTTCGTAATATATTTGCGAGGCATCGATATTTAATTAAATTAGATTTAATTATTTAACGACGGAAGTTCGTTTAATCGGATTAAACGGAACCGAGCCGCGGCAAATGTTCGTAGAGATATTTGAATTTTGAATTCAAATATGTGGGGCCCATGTGTGGTAGGTGTACCTACCACCCAACTACCTTGTTTTGCTTTTTGAAAAACCATTTACCCACACCTACCAAGTTTAGGGTAAAAGTGAAATGGTTTTACCAAAAGGTGAATAACAAAAGGGCTCATACACTTTTGTAACTCAATTTTTCATTAGATGAAAATTAGAAAAACCCTAGAAACTCTCTCTCTCTCCATCATCTCTCCTCCTCTTTTCTCAATGGAACACGCCCAAGGGGCTGCTGTTTACTGCCCAAAACGTGAGCAGTAAGAGAGAGAAGCTTGATTTTGTGGCAAAATCCAAGTGCTAGCACACTCCTTAGAGGCATACGAAGGTGTTAGGGAAACCCACCCACGAGCCGGGAATCAAACGACGAGATTCGAAGCTCAAAAGGTGAACCAAAATGAAAAATAGTGTGCAGTGGACTGATCACTGCAGTGGCGTTTTTGGAGGTGAAAATCAATTTTGTTCTTCACCAAATCGTCTCAACCGATCGATGTGAGTATTCCGCTACCTCTTTGATGTATTCACACATTATTTTCATGCTTGTTATGATCTTGGGACCTAAATAGAAACCAACATGGCTATAGCCAAGTGGGATATTGTGGACAATTATGACCATAGCGTCACTATTTGTAAAAGACATTGTGGTTTTTGTACAACATTAACTATGTTACAATGGAAATTGCTCTTTATCATTTTTTAATTAGATTACTTGTATATATATAAATGATTAAAAGTCCTTATGATTAGTTCCGGATTAATAAGATCTTGAGACAAATATCAATCACGAGGTTTAATCATTTAACTATCTCTAGTGTAGTATTATCGAGACTGGACATCGATAATGCGGAATAGACTAGTATTACACTTGTGCGCGTTGTGGGAGCATAACGACATAGTTCTCATATATTTAAGTATTGGATACTTATGCAAGTGTGATTGGAGGTTGTGTTTACCGATGGTACGGAAACAGCTTCGCTCTGGATAGACCCCTCAGAATCCCATTGGTAGTATGACTATATGTCTATGGGAATTCGATTCAGGGTAGATGTATTTGGTCTTAACCTGAGACTTGCATCGCTAATACTTGCGACAATCAATACGCTTTGGTTTTGGTCGTCCGGGGCTTTAACAGGTTATGTGTACGCCTCTTCTGGGTTTATTGAGAATCATAGTGTATTGGGTGTGATGTTAAGACGGAAGTATCACTTCAGTCATATGGATATGATGATCACGCAGGGATACAGAATTGGTTCTCTATTATGTTACAACTATCAGGATAATATGACAAGGTCATGATTATCCGATTATAGAGACTAGTTTCTTATGATCCGATATATGCTTCATACGGGGCAGACACTATTCCAGCCCCAGGCCTTACATGTGACATCTGATACTGGATCGTAATACGTAATACTACGTATACTACGCCTGACAAAGATTATATATTCTTTAAAAAATATTTCTGGAGAATTGGGTAGGCACGACGCTTTGCTAGAAGCCAACCATGTCTTGTAAATCGGTAGGAACGTGGTACCGGGTACGCACGTATTCGGATAGTCCGACGACCAGATTTACTACCAACATATCCAGGGATCTCATGGGTCACTTCCTGAAGATTCATCGATGACGTATGACTCGGACAGAATTAATCTGAGATTAATTATGAGAGAGAGAAAATTAATCTGGGATTAATTACGACGAGAATTTATCTGGGATAAAATTCAAATAGAAGAGAGAGAACGATTAATTTGGAATTAATCGATAAAATAATATATTCGATATATTAAATGAAATTAGATTTCATAACGGAATTAAAATTGGATTTTAATTCAGGCGAACAAATTAATTTAGAATTAATTCACGAGCGACTTTAATAGTAATTTTGCTAGGCATAATTATTTAATTAAATTTAATTTAATTAAGTCGCAACGGAAAATTTGTTAATTCGGAATTAACGAACCCGAGCCCGGAACGTGTTTACGGGCCCACTCGGATTTTGAATCAAATTGGGGCCCACAAGTCACATCACCTAGTCAACTTTATCTAACTTTATGTTGATAGAAGTTGGTAGTGGTTGGTGACTTGTTTCTTACACAAGTTTGAAAGGTGAAAGACCTTTACCAAACTTTGATGTTTGTTATATGATAATTGTTTTTGGAAATCAATTACATATTACACAAAATCACTCACTCTCTCTCTCTCTCCTAATTCCTCCCAAAACCGTGAAAGCCTTTCTCCTTCTCTTCTTCTTGTCTTGGCCGAGAGTTACACAAATGAAAAAGGGAATTTTTGTTGTAAAAATCTCCATTGCTAGCACATCAAAGAGTCATCCAAGGTGATAGGGAAACCTTTCCCATTGAGTTTGGAATCAAACATCAAGCTTGGAGCTCAACATACAAATCAAAAGAGGAGCTTGGAGCACTTCAAATGAGCAAAAGTTTTAAACTTTCCACCTATATCCAATCCGATCAATGTAAGTATTTCCGCTACTTCTTTGCATATTCACACATCTTTTATGCTTAAATGATCTTTGATTGACCTTAGAAACCCAACACCTTCTACAAGAAGTGTCCAAGTAATCTTGGGAGAACGTTAGCCACAAAACCATTCGTAGAGCACCGAGACGAGGCTAATAAGTGTTGGACAATTATGACCCATAGCATCACTATTTGTACAGATCATGGTGTTGTTGTAAAAATTAACTATGTGACTGACCGGCGTAAACACACACGTATAACGCAAGCGCACGTATCGTTCAAGTAGTATAAAAATATCGATCCCACGAGGACTTAATTCCTACTGTTGTTATTAATTGTTGATACTATTTATTTACAGATATCTAATTATAGGGAGAAGGGAATTGATTGCTTGAAATGATTTGCTTTGAAGATTTGCTAAATAAATAAAAAGACAAAAGAAAATACTAAGGAAAAAAGACTCTAAGATCTAGGGTTGCGAATCTTTCTAATATCTTTTAAAAGATGAAGTGATTATATCATAGTTAGGTAAAATATTGAATTATTAATCTGGAACACTACATTATGTAAAAGCCTCTTCCGATGGTCATTTACAAATACCTAGAATAATCAAATTGAATCATATGTCTATGTCAATTAAATTACCTAGATTCATTAAGATTGAATTCCAATTATTGATTACCCCCGCCCGACAGGTATATTCCTATCCTGTAAGGAAATCTATTAAAGGTTTATCTATCCTTAAAGAAGATCGTGGGTTGTTGAGTATAAGGTCTTTAAACTTAAAATCCCTATGTTTAGTTCATTTTAAGTTTTATCTAATCAATTTTATTAGTGATCAGTTAATAAAAAGGCATTAAGGTTATGACTCAACAAATAATTCTTTTAGTTACCCAAACTATAATCTAACCCTTTTTTAAATCGGTAATATTAGATTTTATCACAACCCTAGATAACTAACTTAGTTATAACATATAGCTAAAGCTGATATAAACTTTAAAAGACATAAAATGAAATTGCTGAAAAGTAATAAAAAGAAATGCTAAGGTAAAAGGAATTAACTTCTACTATTCACTATTTAGATATCTCCCATAAAATAATAATATATATAATCTTGTGATATTTTAAACCAACCGTCCAGAATGACGGTATCCTGATTAAGTCAAATTCAAATATACAAGCCATAAGGCGGAACAGAAATATAAACTTAAACCAACCGACCTAGAATGGCGGTATCCTCATTAAGTCAGGTTTAACCAGTTTAAATTGAATAACCAACCGACCTAGAATGGCGGTATCTTTTTATTAATTCAGATTTTAAATAGTTTATATATTATTTTAAGGGAGATTAATCTAAAAAGCAATAGTAAAAGAATTACCTTATTACCTCAGCATGGAGAGGTTACCCCCTCATGGATGGAATAATTACTACTACAAAGCGTAAATAAAACTGAATATAAGAAGAAAATAAGAAGAACTCTCTTTTATATAAGTATTTCAGAGGATTTTGGTACATTTGAAACTAAAAATTCGAAATCTATTTATAGGCAAAAAAATCTAATTTTTTAGTATTATTTTTCTGATTTTTATTTTTTTATTATTTTTTTGATTTTTATTTTTTTTTATTTTTTTTTTGGATCGCTGAATTTTTGACACGTGGCATGGTGTGCTAAAAAAGACGGCTCGTTGAATCTTTGACACATGGCAGACGCCCAAAATTACCAAAATACCATTTTTGCTCGGGACGCCCAAAATTACCAAAATACCCTTTTGCCAAATTTCACAGTTTTGCTCCAAATTGTAGGCATTGCATTTTTGCATGTGAAAACCCGATGATGAGCCTCATTTGGAGGCACTATCTTTTAAGTCACGGAAATCGCGGGAAACAGACGTCGGAAGGGAAGAGTCAAGAATTGACGGTTGTGTCGGATTTAGTTCACGTGTTTAGCTTCGGGTTCGCTGTTGGATCTCCGTTTTAAAACTTAACCTTAGCCCAAGCCCATTAAATCACATCCAGAGAAATAATTAATATATGTCACAAACCAATAATAATTAAACATTTAAAATATTGTCACAATTAAATTTAAATTAAATATAAGTAAATTAAAATTAATTAACTCACAAATGTAAACTAAATTGAAATTAAATAACTAATTAAATTAAATGTTAATCTAAAAATCACAAACCAATTAAATTAATTAAATTAAATTCTAATTAAATTAATTCCAATTCAAATTAAATAAACAAATTAAATATTAATTAAACAATATACCAAATAAATAGAATAATTAAATTAAGTCATATACCAAATTAAATAAAACAAATAAAATCTAAATAATCACCTACCAAAATAATAAAAAATACTTACCAAGATTAAATAATTCACTTCCAAATTAAAATCAATCAAAATAATTTAATTCCTAATTTAATAAATCACTCACCTAATTAAACAAATCAATCACCTAAATTAAAGAAATTCCCACCCAAATTACATATTTCTTACCTAAAATAATACACCCAATTAATTGATATTATTTCCTAATTAAGCCATGCAAACCCTAATTGATTCCCCTCACTATATAAACACACACTAAACTAAACCCTAAGCTACGAATCTCCACGGCAAAATACAAAAAATATAACCCTAAGCTTCATCATCAACCTCTCATCAACTCACACGGCACACACAGACCAGCCCCTCACAAAGACAAAAAAAAAACACTCTCACCACAAACGGCAGTGACCAAACAAAACACAATAACCCTTCTTCACGTAAGCATCAACCACTCAACTATCCTATATACGCACAGCTCTCCTTCACTCGGTCCACAACTATTTTTACATCTCTCTCTCCCACTCATCACATGCGCTGATCAACCCCAAGCAACACACAGCCCAGCCTTTACTCACGTACACAGACCTATCACGCCCCTAGCATCCAACGCCACAGCCCACACTTGGCATCCACTTCACGCCTAGACATCACTCACACATTCAGCTCTTTAGCCACGTCCCTTGCCTCTTCACGCTAATCAACACACGCCAAAAGCCTAAAACACACTACATCACGTCCCTCACGCCTCTGCCCATCAGCCACGATTCACAGCCCACAAAAGAACACACAAAGCCATAAACCGACACAAACCATCCACAAACACGCACCTGACCTACACCCTTATTTCACCGAAAACTGCCTACAAAATCTGTCCCTGTAAACACTAAAAATCCTGCCCAGTAAACTGCCTAAGAACACCACAAATCACCAAACACCCCAAAACAGTGAGTAAACCAGTCCTCGAAAATACCCCAAAACAGTGGCAAAACGGGATGAAAACAGCAGCCCCTAGCCTCCAAAATCGCCAAAACAGTGAACAAACGAGACCTGAAACAGTAAGCAGAAACCGCGAGGAACAGCAGCAAAACGGAGTGAAAACAGCGGGGAAAACAGTGGAACAACAAGTTAAGACGCTAAACAAGTGAACCAGAAAAGTTGCGGAGTGATAGCCCTTCCGACGGTTGTAAACGCGAGTCCGGAAAACGACTTAAAAGGTTAGACCTGAGGGTACCTTTCACACCTTTTTTATTTGATTTTTATTGATTCTTTTAATTGTGTTTTAATTATTGAATATTGTTTGCATGTGATGTGTGTTGTGGCTATTGAGTAAAACGGAAAATACGTCATCTCTCGTGGTATATAGGATGGAAACCCAGACGTAAATTCCGTAGCCGATTCCGAATGGACGTTAGTGCGGTCTGTACATGGGACACAACTCCACGTACCACTTGAGTAAACGGCACATTCTCTTGTTTTGTGTTGCTTTTATGTATTTATTTTTTGTCATTTAAATTCTGCATGTTGCTTATTTATGCATGACTCAATCGAGCGCATGGGCTTAGTAAGTGCGATGTGAGATCCCCTATGGGGAGGGGTTAAAGCCCTTTACCACGATGCTTTGCCGCGCCGGTTGATGTGTGTTCGGTTGGATGCAAGACACGTTCAATCGGACATACTTAGGATAGTATGATTGTCTTTGTGTTTGTATGCATGATGTGATGTGACGCGCATGGGCTTAGTATGTTGGTCTAAAGGTCCTCTCTTTGAGAGATCAAGAGCCCCCATAAGGCCACCTTTACGGCAGTACTTCGCCGCGCCCCCCCTTATTTTGATGTTTATGCATTTTTGCCCATTTCATGCATCAGGTCCGTGTCCGTTCGAACGCGTTCACGAACGCAATTCGAACGCGCATACATTTCACCTTATCATGCATCAGGTCTCATTTCCGTTCGAACGCGTTAACAAACGCCATACGAACGTGAGCATTCTGTTTCATTTCCGTTCGAACGCGTTTACGAACGCTACTCAAACGCGAGCATTCTGTCTCATTTCCGTTCGAACGCGTTTACGAACGCTACACACAACACGCGCACACACTGAACTGAGTCTGTCTTATCATATTCATGCATAATTGCCTCTTGGTTGATCTTTCTTGTGTTATATAAGCCAACCACATTATTTGTATCCCTGCATTTATCCATTCTATGTGTTCTCAGGATTGTATTCAAGCATGATTATGTTGTTCTTAGTTTTCCATATCATAGGATTGAAATATGTTCATGAGATTGCCATGTGATGTTGCATGTTGTGATGAACTTGTTGGTGAATGCATATGAATTTAGAAGCATGATATCTTTGGAAATAAATGTTATTTAAGCCTAGTTAAATTATCACATAAATCCTTTATTACAAGTGACATAAGTAAGGGACCATTCCGAACCCGGAACACCAACGTTTGAGGTCTTCCCTTGCGAGGGGTGAGTGCGGCCTTAAATCTTTGTCCCGGTTCACACCGGTGGCGACTCCATGTTGTAATTCTTCCCATCTAGGCCGCGAGCCTAGGAACGCGTCGCCCAGTTTTCTGTTGTCTACACAAACACCTCCAGAATGTCATGAAATTTTATTTCGGTGTCGGACGCCCAAAATTACCAAAATACCCTTTGTATCGGGACGCCCAAAATTACCAAAATACCCTTTTCACCAAATTTCACCCAAATTTCACAGTTTTGCTCCAAATCACCTCCAGAATATCCTGCAACTTTATTTATCTACAAAATAACACAAAACACATCAAAATATTCACAAAACTCAAGAAACTATACAAAATATTAAGTTAAATTAGTGGGAAATAGTGATACATTTATCACTCATCACACCCCCAAACCTAACATCTTGCTAGTCCTCGAGCAAAATAAAATAACAAAGTAAATTTAACTAAGCCACTTTCGTAGGGATCACGATTGCATTTAGCATATGCAACAAGCCTTTAAACCCCTAGGTGTCCCTAGTGGACGAGTTGTAGTCTCGTGAGGATTTACAGCAATGATACCACAAACATTTTATAAAAGTAAAAAGGAAGTGAAACTAATGCACACAAAAGCAAAAAGACAAGAGAAAATAGAATAAAGAAGTTAGTGACTAATTAGGTGAAACTTCTACTCCAAGTTTATTAGTTGTTTTATTTCATTCTAAATTACTGAATAAGTAAATTCTCCGATTATTTTTACCATTCTTCATATACACAGCCAACAAAATATTAATCAACTCATTTTTGCCCACAACAGTCATAAGTACAGTTGATAAGAGAGTAATATTTTTGTCCTAAAGTTCTATCAGATTTCACACCTTTTTGGAGCAATGAAATAATTTTTCTGATTTTTCTGATTTTTTTTCTTTGATTTTTTTCTCTATTTTTTATTTATATACAATATCTTCCATCTATGTAGTGAGCTTTAGGTCGGTGGCTCCCAAACCAGTTGGCTTTAGGGCATCAAGTGTTAAGACACCCCTAAGGACTTAATTACTCAGACTTCAGATATATATTTATTTTCTATCATCTTTTTGATCCATGTAGCGAGCTTTGGGCCAGTGACTCCCAAACCAGTTGGTTTTAGGGCACTAGGTATTAAAATACCCTTACAGACTTAATAACTCGAATCTCAGTTTTTTTTTTGTTTTATTCCATCATTTTTTTGAGATGCTTCTCCAATTAAACTATAGCACTGAATATTACAATCTTTTCAATTTTATCTTATATCTGTATGTTACCATGTATGTTGATAATATCTGCCAACTAAGTATATGAAGATCCATTTTTAGTCAGTTTTATGGAGAATTTAAAATTTAATAATTCAAAATGAAATAAACAAAAATTAACTTGTTTCGAAATATAGGTTTGAAATACGTATCAGGAGTGAGAATTCATTGCACAGCTATTTCTTACCAATTTCACCTTTTTAGTCAACATAAAAACAAAACCATAAAGAAATAATTTTTACTGGTCATGGTGTGTGATTAACTGTCGAATGGACTTCCCGTTGTAGATTTCCCAGAGGGAGGGTGGAGCGAGGCTCACTTAAGTACCCTAGCCTCTTAGGCTCTTATCGCTTGTTGTCAGGAATAAACAACGAGTCCTCCAAACTAGTCTATCACAACACGCTACAAGTGAATGATTATCTAGGTGCCTCCACAGCTTTTCTTTATAAAAAGGTAGTGAGTGAAGGAAGACACCAAACCATCACCTAGCTTTAAATATGCCCTTTGTTTTTGAATTTTTTAATTTTTTTGTAATTTTCAATGTCTTAAACAGTAAAAGAAGAGTTTAGAAGATCATACCTGATTAGCTGAAAATCTACAGGAAAATTAAAGGTTAAGATCTATAATAAATTGCATGGGTTGCCTCCCTGCTAGCGCTAAATTTTTCGTCTTCAGCCAGACGTGACTGAAATCCATTTGTCAAGGCGGTTTCAGCGTCGTTTTGGATGTCTTATTAAAGACATTCCCATGTGCGTTGCTTTTGAAGGGTCTCTTCCAACGGTAAGGTGGTAAAAAGAATTTTGTCTCATTCAGTGCTTGTGCCACCTTTTTAACCTTTGTTGCTCCAGTGATTCCTGAAAAGAAAGAAAGAAAATCAGGAGGTCTTGTATGGTGCTTGACTTGGAATGAAAGTTCCATTCTGTCAATCTTCTGGGCGATATCTTTGATTTGTACTCCCCAATACAGCGATGTTTCTCCTGAATTCACTGTATCTTTAATTTTGTCTGACAATTGCTCCTTTATTTGCTCTGCTTCTTGCTCCACCTTTTCTTCACAGATGAATTTTAGGATCTCAGCATTCAGTTCTTCATCTGTCATCTGTGAAATACATGCTCCTGAAATATCAATGTGAGATGTAAAGAAATGACAGATTTTAGGTCTTCATCCTCTGATCTGAGTGAACTGATTGGCTTAGGTAGATCGTCTTCAAACATTAGTGCAAAGCATTCTCCAAGATCTGCATTCTGAGGATTGAAAGTTTCATCCTTCCTTGTTGGTGCAGTTGTACAAGAAACTCACGCTTCTTCATCCCCGTCAGAGTCAGAATAATAAAAATCAAATTGAGACTTTGTTGGTGCAGGTTCCTGAACTGATACCTCTGATTCTTGATACTGCTCAGCATCGTCCTCTGTTATGATGTCATGATGAATCTCAGGATATTCGAAGGCTTCTTCAGTATCATTTGAATTTTCTCCCTGAGATATGTGATTCAGGTTGTCTGTTAGTTGTCTAACTTGATCTGTCATCCTTTGTATAGACGCTGCTTGACTCTGAATTTGTACATCAAATTGAGCTCCTCGTTCCTCGAACAAATTTTTGAGCATGTGAATCAACTGATCTTCCTCTGATGGATCTGGTTCTTGATGAAGATCGTAGATGGATGATGGATAAGATGGAAAATGTGATGCTTTTTCGTACCTTGAATGATTCCAATAATTCTGCCACTCTGAAAGGTATATACATTGATCGCTCGGGTGGTTACCATCACAAATTACACATATTCCCATTTCATTCTGATGAGCAAATGTAGTATTATTTGGTTCTGGCTTCCAGTGATAATTGTTGGGCTGGACAACAGGCCTCAGAAAACTAGTATGTTGCTCCCGGATTTGGGGTGTATCTAGTAAAGCTTGTAATGTTTCAAAATGTTCCATTTTTTCAATCACCTGAACACAAAAGAAAGAAATAAAAAGTACAGATAATAAAACAAAGAAAATTAGATACAAGTAAATTAGATAGCTTCAAAATTAATAACTCAAGAAAAATAAGTCCCCGGCAACGGCGCCAAAAACTTGACCGGCGTAAACACACACGTATAACGCAAGCGCACGTATCGTTCAAGTAGTATAAAAATATCGATCCCACGAGGACTTAATTCCTACTGTTGTTATTAATTGTTGATACTATTTATTTACAGATATCTAATTATAGGGAGAAGTGAAATTGATTGCTTGAAATGATTTGCTTTGAAGATTTGCTAAATAAATAAAAAGACAAAAGAAAATACTAAGGAAAAAAGACTCAAAGATCTAGGGTTGCGAATCTTTCTAATATCTTTTAAAAGATGAAGTGATTATATCATAGTTAGGTAAAATATTGAATTATTAATCTGGAACACCTACATTATGTAAAAGCCTCTTCCGATGGTCATTTACAAATACCTAGAATAATCAAATTGAATCATATGTCTATATCAATTAAATTACCTAGATTCATTAAGATTGAATTCCAATTATTGTTTACCCCCGCCCGACAGGTATATTCCTATCCTGTAAGGAAATCTATTAAAGGTTTATCTATCCTTAAAGAAGATCGTGGGTTGTTGAGTATAAGGTCTTTAAACTAAAATCACTATGTTTAGTTCATTTTAAGTTTTATCTAATCAATTTTTATTAGTGATCAGTTAATAAAAAGGCATTAAGGTTATGACTCAACAAATAATTCTTTTAGTTACCCAACTATAATCTAACCCTTTTTAAATCGGTAATATTGGATTTTATCACAACCCTAGATAACTAACTTAGTTATAACACATAGCTAAAGCTGATATAAACTTTAAAAGACATAAAATGAAATTGCTGAAAAGTAATAAAAAGAAATGCTAAGGTAAAAGGAATTAACTTCTACTATTCACTATTTAGATATCTCCCATAAAATAATAATATATATAATCTGTGATATTTTAAACCAACCGTCCGGAATGGCGGTATCCTGATTAAGTCAAATTCAAATATACAAGCCATAAGGCGGAACAGAAATATAAACTTAAACCAACCGACCTAGAATGGCGGTATCCTCATTAAGTCAGGTTTAACCAGTTTAAATTGAATAACCAACCGACCTAGAATGGCGGTATCTTTTTATTAATTCAGATTTTAAATAGTTTATATAGTATTTTAAGGGAGATTAATCTAAAAAGCAATAGTAAAAGAATTACCTTATTACCTCAGCATGGAGAGGTTACCCCCTCATGGATGAATAGAATTACTACTACAAAGCGTAAATAAAACTGAATATAAGAAGAAAATAAGAAGAACTCTATTTTATATAAGTATTTCAGAGGATTTTGGTACATTTGAAACTAAAAATTCGAAATCTATTTATAGGCAAAAAAATCTAATTTTTTAGTATTATTTTTCTGATTTTATTTTTTTATTATTTTTTGATTTTTTTTTTTTTTTATATTTTTTTTTGGATCGCTGAATTTTTGACACGTGGCATGGTGTGCTAAAAAAGACGGCTCGTTGAATCTTTGACACGTGGCAGACGCCCAAAATTACCAAAATACCATTTTTGCTCGGGACGCCCAAAATTACCAAAATACCCTTTTGCCAAATTTCACAGTTTTGCTCCAAATCACCTCCAGAATGTCATGAAATTTTATTTCGGTGTCGGGACGCCCAAAATTACCAAAATACCCTTTGTATCGGGACGCCCAAAAATTACCAAAATACCCTTTTCACCAAATTTCACCAAATTTCACAGTTTTGCTCCAAATCACCTCCAGAATATCCTGCAACTTTATTTATCTACAAAATAACACAAAACACATCAAAATATTCACAAAACTCAAGAAACTATACAAAATATTAAGTTAAATTAGTGGGAAATAGTGATACATTTATCACTCATCAGTGACAAAGGAAATTGCTCTTTTATCATTTGTAATTAGATTACCAGGATATATAAATGATAAAAGTCCGTATGATTAGTTCCAGATTGATAAGATATGAGACAATATCAATCCATGAAGGTTTAATCATTAAAATATCCCTAGTCGGAGTATTATCGAGATTGGACATCGATAATACGGAATAGACTAGTATTGCCCTTGTGCGTGTTATGTGAGCATAACGACGTAGTTCTCATATATTTGGGTATTGGATACTTATGCAAGTGTAATAAGAGGTTGTGTTTACCGATGGTACGGAAATAGCTTCGCTCTGGATAGACCCCTCGGAATTCCATTGGTAGTATGACTATGTGTCTATGGAAGTCCGAATCATGGTAGGTGTATTTGGTCTTAACCTGAGACTTGCACCGCTAATACTTGCGACAATCAATATACTTTGGTTTTGGTCGTCCAAGGATTTAACCGGTTCTGTGTACGCCTCTTCTGGGTATATTGAGAATCGTAGTGTATTGGGTGTGATGTCGAGATGGAAGTATCACTCCAGTCATAGTGGAGATGATGATCACGTAGGATACAGAACTGGTGCTCTTATATGCTGCAGTTATCGGGATATTATGACTAGGTCATGTTTATCCGATTATAGAGACTAGTTACCAGAGATCCGACATGTGCTTCATATAGGGCAGACACAATTCCAGCCCCAGGCCTAGCACATGACATCCAATACTGGATCGCAATACGCAATACTACGTATACTACGCCTGATATAGATTACATATTCCTTTAAGAATATTTCTGGAGAATTGGGTAGGCACGGTGCTGTTGGACAATTATGACCCATATCATCACTATTTGTACAGAACATGGTGTTGTTGTACAAATTAACTATGTGACAAAAGAAATTACTCTTTTATCATTTGTAATTAGATTACCAAGATATATAAATGATAAAAGGTCCTTATGATTAGTTCTGGATTGAGATGATATGAGACAGTATCAATCCACGAAGGTTTAATCATTAAAACATCCCTAGTCGTAGTATTATCGAGATTGTACATCGATAATGCGGAATAGACTAGTATTACACTTGTGCGCATTCTGGGAGCATAACGACAGAGTTCTCATATATTTGGGTATTGGATACTCATGCAAGTGTAATAGGAGGTTGTGTTTACCGATGGTACGGAAACAGCTTCGCTCTGGATAGACCCCTCGGAATTCCATTGGTAGTATGACTATGTGTCTATGGAAGTCCGAATCAGGGTAGGTGTATTTGGTCTTAACCCGAGACTTGCACCGCTAATACTTGCGACAATCAATATACTTTGGTTTTGGTCATCCATGGCTTTAACCGGTTCTGTGTACGCCTCTTCTGGGTATATTGAGAATCGTAGTGTATTAGGTGTGATGTCAAGATGGAAGTATCACTCCAGTCATAGTGGAGATGATGGTCACGTAGGATACGAAACTAGTACTCTTATATACTGCAGTCATCGGGATAATATCACAAGGTCATGATTATCCAATTATAGAGACTAGTTACCAGAGATCCGACATGTGCTTCGTACGGGGCAGACACAATTCCAGCCCCAGGCCAAGCACGTGACATCCGATACTGGATCGCAATATGCAATACTACGTATACCACGCCTGATACAGATCACATATTCTTTTAAGAATATTTCTGGAGAATCGGGTAGGCATGGTGCTTTGCTAGAAGCCAACCATGTCTTGTAAATCGGTAAAAACGTAGTACTAGGTACGTACGTGTTTGGATAGTCCGACGACCGGATTTACTGCCAACTTATCCGGGGATCTCATGGGTCGCTTCCCGAAGATTCACCGTTGACGTATGACTCGTACATAATTAATCTGGGATTAATTAGAAGAGAGAGAAAATTAATCTAGGATTAATTACATTGATATTTTATCTGGGATAAAATATTATTTAAAAGAGAGAGAACGATTAATTTGGAATTAATCGATAAATTAATATATTCGATATATTAAACGAAATTAGATTTCGACCGGATTTAAAATTAGATTTTAATTCATGCGAACGAGTTAATTTAGAATTAATTCGTTAGCGACGTCAATAGTAATTTTGCTAGGCATAATTATTTAATTAAATTTGATTTAATTACATCGCAACGGAAAATTTGTTAATTTGGAATTAGCGAACTCGAGCCCGGGAGTGTTTGCGGGCCTACTTGCATTTCGAATTCAAGTGCGGCCGACAAGTCACATCAAGCGTCATATCATTAGTCATTCAAGTGATGGATGTCTTGTCACTTTGAGTGATGTGATGTCTTGTCACTTTTGAGTGATGTGTGTTGTTGAGGGCATTAATTGCGATTTTGGCTCCAAAATTTGTTTGACTTTTTGAAAGGCATATACAAAATTTTGGAAATCAATTTTTTGGAAATTGTTTTAGAAACACAAACTAACTCATCACACTTCTCTCCTCTCCCTCCACTTTTGGCCAAGGGCTAATCTTCTCTCCCAAAATTTATTCAATGCCGTGAGCAAGAAGAAGGCCAAGGGGAAATTTTATGGCAAAATTTCCTAGTGCTAGCACATATTTGGAGTCTTACAAAGGTGATAGGGAAACAAACCCTTGAGCATGGAATCTCATCTTAAAGCTTGGAGCTTGAAGAACACAAATGGAGCACAAAAGAGAAGAAAGCCGATAGCTACATCAATGGAGCAAGAAATTTTTTATTGTTCCTCGCATCACAAAAGCCGATCAAAGTGAGTATTCCGCAACTTAACTTTGATGTATTAACATATTTAAATTCTTAAATTGATCTTGGTTTGACCTAGAAAACCCAACAATGGTATCAAGAGCCTTGTTTAAGCATGAAATTTGATTTAGGTTTAAAATTGGGTAAAATTGATTTGAGCATGTTTGGATGAAATTGATTGTTTGAATATGCTTGAATGATGATAACATAGTGTTATGCATGGTCAATTTGATGAAAATTGAATTGGATGAATTTTCCCCAAAATATTTGGCTTGGCCGAATGTGTAGGATGCCCTAAATGTCATGGTAATTTTGATTTTTGATCATTGGATGAGTTGAAACACTTGGGATATGTTGATTTAGGATTCAATTGGATTAAAATCGGAATTGGACAAAAAATCCCAAATTGCCGTGAATGATGAAGCATGGAAAATGAATTGATTTTTTGATTCAATAATGTTGGACATGTGTTGATGATGATTAGCATGATTAATTAAGTAAATTGGTATTTTGGAAGTGTTAATTTGAGTAATTAATTATGCCTATACACTTTGAATTAATTAAATTGTGATTGGAAAGTCGTGATTTAATTAATTGGGCTTTATTTGGAAATGGGCTTGTAAAGTTGTATTTGGGCTTAATGGGCTTGGTTGGGCCAAGTTTGGTTTAGGCTAATTGGTTGGATCCAATTGGGCCCAAAACCATATCCATAAAGTCCAAATATAATTAAATGGCCTTTAATATTTTAATTGGCCTAATGGGCCTAAATTGGTTTCTTGGCAAATAAGGGTGATTCCTTAAATGAGCTTTGGTATTGGGTTTGACCCATATTGACCAAAGTCCATGCCTTAAAAATTAATTGAAAGCGCATTGGACTTTAATTAAATTGACATTAGATGTTAATTGGGCTTTGAGACCCGTAAAGATTAGATTTAGAATCTAAGTCGCTAAAGACACATTAATAAAGTGTAATTATTTAATTTGGAATTAAATATAGAATTAGTATTAAATACAAATTAAATTGGATTTAATGTTGTAGTTTAATATAATTCGAGAATTCGTACTTTGAGTACTTATTCTTAAAACGAGTCGGACTCGAGCAAAATCAAATCGTTGTTTGAACATTGGATGGTCATTAATTTCAGATTAATTAATTGGATTAGATTGATTGATAACATGCTTTGCGTGAATACATGGATGTGATGTATGAATAATGTATATCGGATGGATATTAGATGGGTGAGGGCAATTTTGGAAATTGTTGTAATAAATTTAGAATTTATTAAATTGGACCTGCGTGTCCAGCCTATTACCTCTTGACTCTTTGTATTTCTCTTCTCACTTATTCCCCTCAATGTAAATGAGGTTTCTTTAGAAGTGTTATGTAATTAGGTAGAAGTAAGATTTGTGCTAGCGGGAGAGAGGAAATGCAGAGATTTGTTATGGAACAAAGTGTTTTAAAATATCCATCCGCATATCATTATTAAATTTATTTACGCGCCTTATTATGTTTTTAGAATGCATGTTTAAGGGTGTATGATGAGACCTTAACAAAGATAATTAATTGGTTGCCAATTACGCGAAAAAGCCTCAATATATATTAAGCGTTTTTCCTTCCATTGAAGTATTCATTCTCAAGATCCAAGATTGGCACTAATTTGTTGGCCAAAGTCAAGACCTTTGTCCATCGCGGATGTGTTTGAATCATGAAGGCTTTGTTCCATATCGCATGTCTTGTCCAAGTTGTGATTTTTTGGCCAAAGTCAAGATCACTTCTTGTCCATCGACATCGATTACGAAGCTTTCCGAAGTCAATGGGTCCCGCTTAACTGTAATCATTAAGTTTGTTGTGCCAAAGCCAAGGCTTAGTTGATTCAGAGCAAAAAGGTTAGGAAAATATATCGGATATATTGGAATATATTAGATATATGTTTCGGACTTGGATGTCCACCTACTGGATCTAGGAATTGGATGAGATCCAATTGATCTTAGAGATCTACCTAGTTAAATATCATACAGCTTGTTGGCCAAAGTCAAGGTTGTGTGTTATTTAACGAGATCCTAGTCCACTAGGAAACAAGGTTTCTCGAGTACTAAATAGAGGGTTAGAGGCTCGCCGAAAAATAGTGGGAGGCAAGTATTAAATTTACAATTTCGTTTAGATACTTGCCAATACGCGCTTATTTCAATTTTTCGTCAATACTTAAATAAATATAGTTGGACTAATTGTTGTTTTTAATTAAAACAGTTGTACTGTATTCAAACTACTTCAAATTATAGTTGATTATATAATTGGATTATAGTAATCAATATATTTGAATTTAAATAATTAAATTATAGTTGATTATATTTTAGACTATAGTAATCATTATATTAAATAGTACCTGAAATCGTTGATTGGATAGTTGGATTATAGCAATCAAGATAACTGAAAGATTAGCGTTTAAAACATAAACCTGGGTAAAAATGTCATTAAACAGCTTTAATTTTCAGATTGGGAATAAAACTTCAGGATAGTCCTGGAAACTGAGAAGTTACTTTATTTTATAGAGAAACATCTCGGGCCTAAGCCCGTAGTTGAGCAAATAGTAGAACATGATATTTGGAATATTCATGTGATGATGACTTTAGTGCTCAATCCTTAATGCAATAACACTTTAACTCCGTCGTCAAAATTAAGGATTAGATCCTTGTAACATGATGATGAAATTAAAAGATCTTCATAGATCTATTCTTAGATCTTAGAAGTACAAATTGCAAAAGAAGCTCTTTAGCTTGTGTGTGTCAGAGGATACATCTGTCGAGCACTAGGTGTCGCAGATGATTGCTGACATCGATCAGCTAGGTTAGCTGGGCGTTACCTACGTGGCCGAGACTACCAAAGATTTGATCTTATAGTCTCTACCCGAAAGCTGGGGCAGGTTCATTGTGAACTAAGAGAAAACTCTTGGAGAGTTGAAGGCTATACTCTAGGAGGCAGAGCCAGAGCTTCTAAAATGGGCAAAGTAAAATCATCATAGTCTTCTGGGAAGACAAAGGACATATCCCAAGATGTCTGCCTAAACTATGGCAAACGGGGTCACTGGATGCGTGACTGCCGTATGGACAACGCAGAAATGAAGGAAGTGAAGACGGGCAAGGCTCCGACTTCAAATATGTTTGTCATAAACATGTTCACTATTAGTTTCAAAATTGGATTTTGATACTAAGTATTGTACATAAATATGTACTGATGTGCAGAATCTGCTGATAAGCAGGATACTGACTTCAGTTGAGATTGATCTGTGAATCAGAAACGGGACGAGAGTCACTGTTTTAACCGTAGAAACCTAAGTTTAGGAACTAGCCTTTGGGTGTGTACTTAAATTAGGAAACTGTTATAATGTACCTAGTTTGACTAGAAACATTATCTCTATATCAGAGTATAACTCATTGCGGATATACTTTTATATTCTAGAACACTAAAGTGTTTTATTTTATAAAGATGATATTGAGATAAACACATTATATGTGAATAACAGTTTTATATTTTGAATATAAAAGAATCTCAAACATATAACATGACAAACAAATAGCTCAAACTGAATTAATCAGATGAGACTTATTTGTGGCAATGTCGTATGTGACACATTAAACAAGACTCGTATATCCACACTTTTGAAGAGTGGATACTAGAACGGATTTGATCCTATTCAAATGATGTCTACGAATCTAGTTTATTAGGAAAAATGCCTAAAACACCTTTTACTTGGTAAAAGTACAAGTGCCACCGATCTGTTAGCCTTCGTTTTATAGTGACGTAAGTAGGTCCATATCTAGCTAGGCTAGAGGTGGATATGAAATACTTCATAACCTTTACGGATGTGGCATCGCGTTATAGTTATGTGTTTCTTGTGAAACACGAATCAGAAACTTTTGATAATTCAAAGAGTTTCGACACGAAGTACAACCGATCGGCTAAAGTATTAAAACATCACGATTGGACTGTGATTGAAAATACTTAAGCAATATGTTTCTCAATTACTTGAAAGAGTATATTATTCTTTCAAAGTGGGCTTCTCCCGGAATACCTCTATTGACGGTGTGTCCAAACGGAGAAACCGAATTTTGTTGGACATGATAAGGTTAGTCATGAGTCGCTCTGAGCTACCATTTTCCTTCAAGGGATACGCATTAAACAGTGCAACACTTATTTTGAATAAGGTTCCATAAAAATCTATTTGACAGACTTCATATTAGAAATGAACATGAAAGAAATTGGGTTTTCTCATTCCTGGTGATTTTGGAATGCTGGGCATATGTTTGGATGATACCAAACTAGAACCCAAATAAGATAAGTGCCTAATTGTAGGTTATCCTAGGGTAACCAAAGTATAGTACTTATACAACTCACAAGAGAACAATTTAATTGTTGCTCGCCAAGTGGTTTTCCTAAGAGGAATACCTATATGCAGTGGTAAGTGGGTGGAAAGTAAAACTCGAAGAAAATCGGAGTAATACTGTTCCAGGCACCGAATCCTTAATGGAACACAAACAGCTCATTAGGGATGAAATTGTACCACAATCTTCGAATACACAAGAACCGCGTAAGTCGGAGAGAGTCAGAAAACAACCTGGAAGGTATGGGTTTCTGATCTTACCTCGTAAAGATGTCAATCTTATTGAGGAACACGAACTGACTACGTATGAGGAAGTGATACAAGGTATCGACTTTCTATCATGGAAAAGTGCCATGAAGTCCGAAATGGATTCCATGTATACAAACTAAGTTTGGACACTAGTTGATGTACCGGAAGGCATTGTGCCTATTGGTACTATATAAGACTTCAAGGAAGACATACATGGATGGCAACATACCAACGTACAAAGCTAGGCTTGTAGCGAAAAGGTATCGTTATCAACATTATGTCGATTACGACGAATTCTTTTAATAGTTGTCTTGGTTAAATCAATTTGGATAATGCTTGCTGATGCTGCATGTTTCATTTATGAAATATGGCAGCTGAACGTCAAAACTCACTTTCCTTAAACGGAAACCTTTTGGAGGATGTTTAAAACATCCTGACGGTTTTGTCGTACCAAAACAAGCAAACAAGGTTTGCAGGTTATTTGATCCATTTATGGATTGAAGCAAGCATTACGTTCTTGGAACTATATCGTTTCGATGTAATCATAATGGTGTATGATTTAATTCAAAAATGAATATGATTCTTGTTTATATAAGGAGGTTAGTGGGAGCGCACTGACAATGATTGTCCTAAATAATGATGATATATCATTTCTTGGAAATGATATTCCCCTAAAACAATCGGTGAAAGCTTGGCTGTCATGAAAAATTCTCCGTAGAATATTTGGGAGAGACAACCTTTATTCTAGGAATAAAGATCTACTGGGATAGATCTAAAGGTTGTTGGCAGTCTCCGAGAACTCGTACATTGAAATATATGTACGTGACCTGGTGTCTCATACGCTTTGAGCATATAGAGTCACAATCAGGCCAATCCTAGTGATAGTCACTGGATTGATGTTAAGAAAATCCTTACGTATATTAGAATCTAAGGATGCTTTCTTAAATTACGGAGAAGGAGAACTTGAAGTGACTGGGTTCACTATTGCAAGTTTCATAACCGATAAAAATGACTATAAGTCGTAATAAAGGATACTATATAGTTTGAATAACGGAACAGTGAGCTAGAAATCTTCCAAGCAAGATACTGTTACCAAATAAACAACAAAAGCGGAATATTGCTACAGCTGAGGCAGCAATAGAAGCCATTTGGATCTTAATAATCCTAATTAGATTAGGAGTAGTTTTGTTAGCAGCTGAGCTAGGCTACAGCGCAGGCTAAAGAATTAATGGTCTCATCAACGATCCAAGTATATACTTCAACTATTCATCTGATTCGTTCGAATCATACATCGTGGCGATGTGATGATCGAATAAATCGCATCAGATGAAAACTTTACAAATCCGCTGACGAAAGCCTTTTCTTAGCAGAAGTTTGAACGACCCGTACATATTTCAACTATTGGACATTTGAGTGATTGGCTATTGGCCAAGTGAGAGATTGTTGGAAAATTATGACCCATAGTATCACTATTTGTACAGAACATGGTGTTGTTGTACAAATTAACTATGTGACAAAGGAAATTGCTCTTTTATCATTTGTAATTAGATTACCAAGGTATATAAATGATAAAAGGTCCTTATGATTAGTTCCGAATTGTGATTATTGAGACAGTATCAATCCACGAAGGTTTAATCATTAAAACAACCATAGTCGTAGTATTATCGAGATTGGACATCGATAATGCGGAATAGACTAGTATTACACTTGTGCGCGTTCTGGGAGCATAACGGCATAGTTCTCATATTTGGGTATTGGAAACTCATCCAAGTGTAATAGGAGGTTGTGTTTACCGATGGTACGGAAACAGCTTCGCTCTGGATATACCCCTCAGAATTCCATTGGTAGTATGACTATGTGTCTATGGAAGTCCGAATCAGGGTAGGTGTATTTGGTCTTAACCCGAGACTTGCACCGCTAATACTTACGACAATCAATATACTTTGGTTTTGGTCATCCATGATTTTAACCGGTTCTGTGTACGCCTCTTTTGGGTATATTGAGAATCGTAGTGTATTGGGTGTGATGTCAAGATGGAAGTATCACTCCAGTCATAGTGGAGATGATGGTCACGTAGGATACGAAACTAGTACTCTTATGTACTGCAGTCATCGGGATAATATGACAAGGTCATGATTATCCAATTATAGAGACTAGTTACCAGAGATCCGACATGTGCTTCGTACGGAGCATATACAATTCCAGCCCCAGGCCTATCACGTGACATCCGATACTGGATCGCAATACGCAATACTACGTATACAACGCCTGATACAGATCACATATTCCTTTAAGAATATTTCTGGAGAATTGGGTAGGCACGGTGCTTTGCTAGAAGCCAACTATGTCTTGTAAATCGGTAAAAACGTAGTACTAGGTACGTACGTGTTCGGATAGTCCGACGACCGGATTTACTACCAACATATCCGGGGATCTCATGGGTCTCTTCCCGAAGATTCACCGATGATGTATGACTCGCACATAATTAATCTGAGATTAATTAGAAGAGAGAGAAAATTAATCTAGGATTAATTACAGAGATTTTTTATCTGGATAAAATATTATTTAAAAGAGAGAGAACGATTAATTTGGAATTAATCGATAAATTAATATATTCGATATATTAAACGAAATTAGATTTCGACGCGGAATTAAAATTAGATTTTAATTCGGGCGAACGAGTTAATTTAGAATTAATTCGTTAGCGACGTGAATAGTAATTTTGCTAGGCATAATTATTTAATTAAATTTGATTTAATTACGTCGCAATGGAAAATTCGTTAATTCAGAATTAGCAAACCCGAGCCCGGGAGTGTTTGCGGGCCCACTCGCATTTCGAATTCAAGTGCGGCCGACAAGTCACATCAAGTGTCACATCAAGCGTCACATCATTAGTCATTCAAGTGATGGATGTCTTGTCACTTTGAGTGATGTGATGTCTAGTCACTTTTGCGTGATGTGAGTTGTTGAGGGCATTAATTACCATTTTGGCTTATGTGTTCTCTATTTTTGATATCGTCAGATTGTCTGATCTTGTCAAAGTATATAGAATACATATGTGATAAAAGGGTTAGTGGGAGCGTACAAATTACTTTATAGTGTTATATATCCTGACGACATTATCATTATTATTGTAATAATGAGATGTTTGTAAGGTAAAAGATTTACCTAAGTCTTCTTTACTCCGTGAAAACAGTGGGAGTAGTCTCTGTTATATACGATATAAAGTTTTATATAAGATATAAAACCAAGAGACTTGTGAGATACTCCTATTATTCGTACATTAGATATGATCTAATAAAGGACATAACTAGGCTATCTATATGACAGTTAGTATAACTGTTGGACAGTTATTGTGTGTCTTATATAAAGTATTCATTTTTCGTAAATGATGATTCCTTTTTCGAAAGAGATATTGATTAGAATGTCTAATCAATCTTATGTATCATTTGATGATGACATAATAAATACTTTATAATGTGCGAATGTAGATATTGATTTAATCGTAATTGTTACGAGTTATTTTGACATCCTATAGTCCATATGATGGATCTTGAAACACGTTCTTTGTGATCTTTGAGATAGACCCGGCCACGGTTCCGGTTCGGAACCGGAACCGAACCGGAACCGAACCGGAACCGAACCGGTTGAACCGGAAGGTTCCGGTTCCAACCGGTTCCGGTTCCGGTTCCGGAACCGAACCGGAATGGGACCGGTTCGGTTGGGGTTCCACCCCAACTCGAACCGGTCCGAACCGGTGGAACCGTACGGTTCCACCGGTTCGGACGGTTCCAACCGGAACCGTTCGGTTCCGGTTGGAACCGTCGGGTTCCTGTTGGAACCGTAGGGTTCCAACAGGAACCTAAGGCCCCCAACGGCTAGTAGCCGTTGGGGGCCTTATTAGTTATTCCCCCAACGGCTACTGCCGTTGGGGGATGCAGGGAGCCGTTTGGCTCCCTGCCAAACGGCTCCCTGCCAAAAAAATAAAAATAAATAAAATTATAAATTTTTTTTTATTATATAAAATAAAAATTACTAATGTACCCCTAATAACGGTAATAAAACGGTTATATTTAGGGGCATTTTTGGTATCAAAAAAATTCTAAAATTCTATAAATAGGATTCATTTTTCATAATTTCATCACACCAATTTCTCAACTCTCTCATTTTCTATAAATCTCTTATTCTCAATCTTACTTCAATACAATTCTCTTATTTTAGTTGTTAATTAATTTGTTATCACATTCGGCATTCGCATCGCAATTATTCAAATGGCAAGCTCATCCGAGAACATAATGTCAAATATGCCAACCCAAGAGAGCGGCCCTAGTGTCAGTGCACAATCACGGAGAAGAGAAGTTAAGGCTCGGTCCTCGGATATTTTCAAAATTCATTTTAATTTGGAACGCCTAGAAGATGATTCACAACGAGCAGTTTGCAACTATTGTGGGGTTATCTACAAATTTTCAGGTGGATATGGCAATATGATCAAGCACATGGAAAAACATCATCCGGTTGAATTTGGCATTGATACGACGCAAACTCAAATGGCCAGGTACGCATCATCAAGTAGAGGTACGAGTGCTTTAGATTTATTTAAATATTCTGATGCAAAAAATAGAGAGGAATTTGCGAAATTAACTTGTATGGCACATCTTTCTTTAAGCTTTGGTGAAAAACTTCATTTTACTAATTACGTGCATAATGCTTTAAACCCTTCTGCATGTAGAATGACTCGAAACACAACAAAACGTCATATTTTTAAATTATACAAAGATGGTAAAATTATTTTAAATGAAATATTTAAAGAGATGAAAGGTCGTATTTCTGTATGTTCTGATATTTGGAGTGATCATTGGCAAACACATTCATACATGGGTGTGACTTGTCATTGGATTGATGCATCATTTACCATGCAAAAACGACTAATTGCATTTAGAGTTTTTGATGACCAACATACTGCACATAATATTTATAGAATGATGAAGGTAATTTTTGATGAATATGGTTTAGGAGAAAAAATTTTAACAATTGGATTTGATAATGCATCTGCAAATACTGCATCCATCAATGATTTAAAAGAAATATGTCAACCAAATTTAGGGGGTCGGTTTTTTCATATTCGTTGTACATGTCATGTCCTCAACTTATGTGTGCAAGACGGTCTAAAATTATTATCACCTTTCCTTGATCCAATTAAAACGGCACTTAACTGTATTTGGTCATATTCTCAAATTAGGAGAGAATGGACCAGGTTTTGTAAAATAAATGGTATTAAACCGATTAAATTTTCAAGAGATGTTCCAACACGTTGGAATTCTACTTATTTTCTTTTATGTCAAGCATTTCAATACAAAGATGCATTATGTAGTTTTTTTTCTCAACATGTTCAAAATATCACACTTTATCCTAGTCAATGGGATATTTGTGAAAAAATTTTAGATATTTTAAAAGTTTTAAATGATGCTACTTTAGTTTTTAGCGGCGTTTATTATCCTACAGCACATTTATTTCTTCTTGAGAGTTTAAATATTGTTGGCACTCTCGATGAGCATGTTGACAGTAGCGATCCTAATGATATTGTTTTGTTAGAAGCCATTACTGTTATGAAGGTAAAATGGTTAAACTATTTTAGAGAAATTCCTTTACTTTATCTTATTGCTGCTGTTTTTGATCCTAGATTTAAATTAGAAGGTTTGAGTGGTGCTTTACAAGCTTATTATGGTTATTTAGGAATATTAGATGAAATTGACATTACTAGATTAATGACGAAATTAAGAAATGATTTAATTGAGTTATTTAATGATTATATTGTAAGATATAACTTAGGAACATTAGGTCAATCTAGTAGTAGCGAACCGGTAATTCAAACAAGACTTAGCGCAGGGGATCGTTGGTTATTGCAACGAAATAAAAAAGCTAGGGATACGACAACTAATAACCCTGAATTAGATAATTATTTATCTACAAATTTTGAGTTTTCTAATGAAAGTTTATGCAGTAAAAATTTTAAAATCCTTGAATGGTGGAACCGGCATCAAAATATATATCCTGTTTTATCTATTATTGCTAAAGAGATCTTGGCAGCACCTATTTCCACCGTTGCGGTTGAGCAAGCCTTCAGCTTGGGAGGTAATATATTGGAAGCTAGGCGATCTTCATTACATCCAAGCACTCTAGAAGCAACAGCTTGTGTGGATGATTGGACTCGAGCTGATCTGAGACAACAAGAAGATGCCCCCGATGATTGTGAAGATTTGTTCGATAATGCTTCTGCAACAAGTGCAAGCGGAACCGGAGCCGAAGGATCAACCGATAATGATGATTGATAATTGTAAAATTATAATTTACAAAAGGGGATATGTCTAAAAGACTAAAACTTGTAATGGAACTACGTGAGCTTTGATTCCTCTCACCCTTGGAGGATACGTAGGCAACTTAAATATTTAAAAATTTAAGCTCAAGCTCTTCAATGTAATAAAATTTTTTTTTTTAAATTTAATCTCATTTTTTTTTATTTAAATTAATCAAAAAAAAAAAATATTTAACCGAACCGAACCGGAACCGAAAGGTTCGGTTCCGGTTCGGTTTTCGGTTCCGGTTCCACTTAAGTGTGGAACCGGAACCGAACCGGATTTAACCGGTTCGGTTCCGGTTCCACACTTGTGGAACCGGTAACCGGCCGGTTCGGTTCGGTTCCGAACCGGAACCGAACCGCCGGCCGGGTCTACTTTGAGATATTAAGAACGAGTTTCTAATTCATGGAGAATATAGTCTGCAACCATTAGGGTCATATTAGTTTTGAGACTAATTATGACGTTAGACAGTCTACGTCATAAAGAGTCACAAAAGATGCAGTGGGAGTGTCACGAAGGATTCTACTAACTGAGTAGAATTAGATGCAACTTATGAAGTATAGACTTATGAAGTTGCATAGTGACCTTATAAATTAGAAGTTTTATATTGGTGTTGTGCTTGCGGTTGTCCTCATAATATTTTTGGATTTGATCCATAAATACTTGGACAATTTAGTAGCTGTAGCATAATACTGATGTAGCATCAGTGTCATATTAATGTATAATTTAGATTCTACAAAATATGAATGATGCTGACTAAGGGAAACGATGGAGTTTGTTTTGACAAACTCAATATTTCTTAGCGGACTTGTTTTTGTTGCCTACCTCTTAAGTACTGGGTGAGCTTTTGAGGACCATGTGCATACGATGCACATTAAGACGTGTATATGATACCGTGGATTGGCACTAAAGAGAGAACGATTAATTTGGAATTAATTGATAAAATAATATATTCAATATATTATACGAAATTAGATTTCGATGCAGAATTAAAATTAGATTTTAATTCGGGCGAGCGAGTTAATTTAGAATTAATTCGCTAGTGATGTGAATAGTAATTTTGCTAGGCATAATTATTTAATTAAATTTGATTTAATTACGTCGCAACGGAAAATTCGTTAATTTGGAATTAGCGAACCCGAGCCCGGGAGTGTTTGCGGGCCCACTTGCATTTCGAATTCAAGTGCGGCCCACAAGTCACATCACGTGTCACATCTTTAGTCATTCAAGTGATGGATGTCTTGTCACTTTGAGTGATGTGATGTCTAGTCACTTTTGAGTGATGTGAATAGTTGAAAGGCTTTTAAAGCCTTGTACCTTTTTTGGGAAATGGTAATTGACTTTTGGTATTTTGATTTTTGAAATCAAAAACTAAATACGCAACACATTTTTTTCTTCTCTCTCTCTTCTCCTCTCCAATTCGGCCTTGGGCCAATTTTTTCCCTCTCAATTTCTCTCAAAGCCGAGAGATGCAAGAAGAATAAGGAAGATTTGTGGCAAATTTTTCCAATGCTAGCACATGAAGAGTCATTCAAAGGTGATAGGGAAACAAACCCTTGAGCATGGAATCTCAAATCAAAGCTTGGAGCTTGAAGAACACAAATGGAGCACAAAGAGGGGCAAAGCCGAGAGCTTCAAGGAATGAGCAAATTTTTTTGTGTTTCGTCGCATCAAAATCCGATCAATGTAAGTATGATTCCGCCATACTTCTTTATTGTATTCACATGATTTTCATTGCTTGAATGATCTTGGGACTATATTAGAAACCAAAAAATGGTATCAAGAGCCTTGTTAAGCATGAAAATGGAATTAGGGTAAATTGGGTAAAATTGATTTGAGCATGTTTGGATGAAATTGATTGTTTGAGTATGCTTGAATGATGATAACTTAGAGTTATTTGTGATCAATTTGATGAAAATTGAATTGGATCAAATTTTCCCCAAAAAATTGGCTTGGCCGAAACTTTGAGTACCCTAAATGTCATGGTAATTTTGTTTTTTGAATCATTGGATGAGTTTAAAAGACTTGGGAAATGTTGATTTAGGATTTAATTTGATTGAAATCGAAATCGGACAAAAACCCTAAATTGCCGTGACCAAAAGCATGGAAAATGAATTGATTTTTGATTCAATAATGTTGGACATGTGTTGATGATGATTAGCATAATTAATTATGTAAATTGGTATTTTGTAATTTAATTAATTGGGATAAATTTGGAATTGGGCTTATAAAGTTGTATTTGGGCTTAGTGGACTTGGTTGGGCCAAGTATGGTTTAGGTTAATTGGTTGGATCCAATTGGGCCCAAAACCATATCCATAAAGTCCAAATATAATATAATGGACCTTTAAAATTTTAATTGGGCCTAAATTGATTTTGGCAAATAAGGGTGATTCCTTAATTGGGCTTTGGTATTTGGGTTTGACCCATATTGACCAAAGTCCATGCCTTAAGAAATTAATTGAAAGCCCATTGGACTTTAATTAAATTGACATTGGATGTTAATTGGGCTTTGAGACCCGTAAAGATTAGATTTAGAATCTAAGTCGTAAAGACACATTAAAAAGTGTAATTATTTAATTTAGAATTAAATAAAGAATTAGTATTGAATACAAATTAAATTGGATTTAATATTGTAGTTTAATATAATTCAAGAATTCGTACTTTGAGTACTTATTCTTAAAACGAGTTTGACTCGCGCAAATCAAATCGTTGTTTGAACATTGGATGGTCATTAACTTCAGATTAATTAATTGGATTAGATTGATTGATAACATGCTTTGTGTGAATACATGGATGTGATGTATGAATAATGTATATCAGATGGATATTAGATGGGTGAGGGCAATTTTGGAAATTGTTGTAATAAATTTAGAATTTATTAAATTGGACCTGTGTGTCCAACCTATTACCTCTTGACTCTTTGTATTTTCTTCTCACCTATTCCCCTCAATGTAGATGAGGTTTCTTTAGAAGTGTTATGTAATTGGGTAGAAGTAAGATTTGTGCTAGCGGGAGAGAGTAAAGGGAGAGATTTGTTCTAGGAACAAAGTGTTTTAAATATCCATCCGCATATCATTATTAAATTTATTTACGCGCCTTATTATGTTTTTAGAATGCATGTTTAAGGGTGTATGATGAGACCTTGACAAAGATAATTAATTGGTTGCCAATTACGCGAAAAACCCTCAACATATATTAAGCGTTTTCCTTCCATTGAATGATTCATTCTCAAGATCCAAGATTGGCACTGGTTTGTTGGCCAAAGTCAAGACCTTTGTCCATCGCGGATGTGTTTGAATCAAGAAGGCTTTGTTCCATATCAGTGTCTTGTCCAAGTTGTGATTTGTTGGCCAAAGTCAAGATCACTTCTTGTCCATCGACATCGATTACGAAACTTTCCAAGGTCAATGGGTCCCGCTTAACTGGAATCATTAAGTTTGTTGTGCCAAAGCCAAGGCTTAATTGATTCAGAGGAAAAAGGTTAGGGAATATATTGGATATATTGGCATATATTAGATATATGTTTCGGACTTGGATGTCCACCTACTGGATCTAGGAATTGGATGAGATCTAATTGATCTTAGAGATCTACCTAGTTAAATATCATACAATTTGTTGGCCAAAGTCAAGGTTGTGTGTTATTTAACGGGATCCTAGCCCACTATGAAACAAGGTTTCCCGAGTACTCAATAGAGGGTTAGAGGCTTGCCGAAAAATAGTGGGAGGCAAGTATTAAATTTGAAATTTCGTTTAGATACTTGCCAATACGCGCTCATTTCAATTTTTCGTCATTAATTTAACTATATATTAGTTGGACTAATATTTAATCGTTGTTTTAATTAAAAAGTTGGAATGTATTCAAACTACTTCAAATAATAGTTGATTATATAATTGGATTATAGTAATCAATATATTTGAATTTAACCAATAAAATTATAGTTGATTATATAGTTAGACTATAGTAATCATATATTTAATAGTACCTGAAATCGTTGATTGGATAGTTGGATTATAGCAATCAAGATAACTGAAAGATTAGTGTTTAAAAACATAAACCTGGGTAAAAATGTCTTTAAACAGCTTTAATTTTTAGATTGGGAATAAAACCTCAGGATAGTCCTGGGAACTGAGAAGTTATTCTATTTGATAGAACAACCTCTTGGGCCTATGCTCGGAGTTGAGCAAATAGTAGAACATGATCTATTAAAGATCTTCATAGATCTATTCTTAGATCTTAGAAGTACAAATTGCAAAAGAAGCTCTTTAGCTCGTGTATGTCAGATGTTACATCTGTCGAGCACTAGGTGTCGCAGATGATTGCTGACTTCGATCAGATAGGTTAGCTAGGCATTACCTACGTGGCCGAGACTACCAAAGATTCGATCTTATAGTCTCTACCCAAAAGCTGGGGCAGGTTCATTATGGAACCAAGAGAAAACTTTTGGAGAGTTGTATGGCTATGCTCTAGGAGGCAGAGCCAGAGCTTCTAAAAGGGGCAAAGACAAAATCATCACAGTCTTCTAGGAAGACAAAAGGACATATCCCAAGATGTCTGCCTAAACTGTGGCAAACGGGGTCACTGGAAGCGTGACTGCCGTATGGACAAGGCAGACATGAAGGAAATAAAGCAGGGCAAGGCTCCGGCTTTAAGTATATTTGTCATAAACATGTTCGCTATTAGTTTCAAAATTGGATTTTGATACTAGATGTGGTACATAATATATGTACTGATGTGCAAAATCTGCTGATAAGCAGGATACTGACTTCAGTTGAGATTTACATGCGAGTTGGAAACGGGACGAGAGTCGCTGTTTTAGTTGTAGAAACCTAAGTTTAGGAACTACCCTTTGGGTATGTACTTAAATTATGAGACTGTTATAATGTACCTAGTTTGACTAGAAACATTATCTCTATATCAGAGTATAATCTGTTGCGGATATACCTTTATATTCTAGAACACTAAAGTGTTTTATTTTATAAAGATGACATTGAGATAAGCACATTAGATGTGAATAACAATATTTATATTTTGAATATAAATGAATCTCAAACGTATATCATGACAAACAAATAGCTCAAACTGATTTCATCAGATGAGACTTATTTGTGGCATAGTTGTCTGGGAAAAATTAAACAAGACTCGTATATCCACACTTTCGAAGAGTGGGTACTAGGACAGATTTAATTCTATTCAAATGATGTCTACGAATCTAGTTTATTAGGCAAAGTACCTAAAACACCTTTTACTTGGTAAGAGTGCAAATGCCACCGATCTGTTAGCCCTCGTTTATAGTGACGTAAGTGGGCCATATCTAGCTAGACTAGAGGTGGATATGAACACTTCGTAACCTTTACGGATGTGGCATCGCGTTATGGTTATGTGTTTCTTTCGAAACATTAATCGGAAACTTTTGATAAATTCAAAGAGTTTCGACATGAAGTAGATAGATAGATCGGCTAAAATATTAAACGTCACGGTTAGACCATGATGGAAATACTTAAGCAATAAGTTTCTCAATTACTTGAAAGAGTATAGTATTTTTTCAAAGTGGACTCCTCCCGGAACACCTCAATTTGACGGTGTGTCCAAACTGAGAAACCGAACCTTTTTAGACATAGTAAGGTCAATCATGAGTCGCTCTGACGTACCATTTTCCTTCAAGGGATACACATTAATCAATGCAAGACTTATTTTGAATAAGGTTCCATAAAAATCTGTTTGACAGACTTCATATTAGATATGAACAGGAAAGAAACTGGGTTTTCTCATTCCTGAAGATTTGGGAATGCTAGGCATATGTTTGGATGATACCAAACTAGAACCCAAATCGGATAAGTGCCTAATTTGTAGGTTATCCTAGGATAACCAAAGTATAATACTTATACAACTCACTAGAGAACAATGTAATTGTTGCTCGCCATGCGGTTTTCCTAAGAGGAATACCTATATGCAGTGATAAGTGGGAGCAAAGTAAAGCTCAATGAAAATCAGAGTAATATTGTTCCAGGCACCGATTCCTTAATGTAACACAAATAGTTCATCAGGGATGAAACTATACCAATAATCTTCGAATACACAAGAACCGCATAAGTCGGAGAGAGTCAGAAAATAACCTGGGACGTATGGGTTTCTGATCTCACCTCAAAAAGATGTCAATCTTATTGAGGAAGACGAACTGACTACGTATGAGGAAGTGATACAAGGTATCGACTCCCTATTATGGCAAAGTGCCATGATGTCCTAAATGGATTCCATGTATACCAACCAAGTTTGGACACTAGTTGATGTACCGAAAGGAATTGTGCCTAATGGTACTATATATGTCTTCAAGGAAGACATACATGGATGGCAACATACCAACGTACAAAGCTAGGCTTGTAGTGAAAAGGTATCGTTATCAACATTATGTTGATTACGAAGAAACCTTTTAATCGTTGCCATGGTTAAATCCATTTGGATAATGCTTGCTGATGCTGCATGTTTCTTTTATGAAATATGGCAGTTGAACGTCAAAATCGCTTTCCTTAAACGTAAACCTTTTGGAGGATGTTTACAACATCATGATGGTTTTTCATACCTAAACAAGCAAACAAGGTTTGCAAGTTAATTCGATCAATTTATGGATTGAAGCAAGCATTGCATTCTTGGAACTATCATTTTGATGTAATCATAATGGTATATGATTTAATTCAAAATGAAAATGATTCTTGTGTATATAAGAGGGTTAGTGGGAGCACACTGATAATGAATGTCCTAAATAATGATGATATATCATTTCTTGGAAATGACATTCCCATAATAAAATCGGTGAAAGCTTGGTTTTCATGAAAAATTCTCCGTAGAATTCTTGGGAGAGATAACCTTTATTTTAGGAATAAAGATCTACTGGGTTAGATCTAAAGGTTGTTGGTACTATCCGAGAACTCGTACATTGAAATAAATGTACGCGACCTAGTGTCTCATATGCTTTGAGTATATGGAGTCACAATCAGGCCAATCCAAGTGATAGTCACAGGATTGATGTTAAGAACATCCTTGAGTATCTTAGACGAACTAAGGATGCTGTCTTAATCTATGGAGAAGGAGAACTTGAAGTGACTAGGTTCACCGTTGTAATTTTCCAAACCGATAAAAATGACTATAAGTCGTAATAAATGATACTATATAGTTTGAATAACGGAACAGTGAGCTGGAAATCTTCCAAACAAGATACTGTTGCCGAATAAACAACAAAAAATGGAATATTGCTGCAGCTGAGGCAGCAATAGAAGCCATTTGGATCTTAATAATCCTAATTTGATTAGGAGTAGTTCTGTTAGTAGCTGAGCTAGGCTACAACACAGGCTAAAGAATTAATGGTCTCATCAACGATCCAAGTATATACTTCAACTATTCATCTGATTCGTTCGGATCAAATATCGTGGCGATGTGATGATCGAATAAATCACATCAGATGATAACTTTTCAAATCCGCTGACGACAACATTTTCTCAGCAGAAGTTTGAGCGACCGTACATAGTTCAAATGTAGGACACTTGAGTGATTGGCTATAGGCCAAGTGGGAGATTGTTGGACAATTATGACCCATAGCATCACTATTTGTACAGATCATGGTGTTGTTGTACAAATTAACTATGTGACAAAGAAAATTGCTCTTTTATCATTTGTAATTAGATTACCGGGATATATAAATGATAAAAGTCCTTATAATTAGTTATGGATTGATAAAATATGAGACAGTATCAATCCATGAAGGTTTAATCATTAAAATATCCCTAGTTGGAGTATTATCGAGATTGGACATCGATAATGCGGAATAGACTAGTATTGCACTTGTGCGTGTTATGGGAGCATAACGACATAGTTCTCATATATTTGGGTATTGGATACTCATGCAAGTGTAATAGGAGGTTGTGTTTACCGATGGTATGGAAACAGTTTCGCTCTGGATAGACCCCTCAGAATTCCATTGGTATTATGACTATATGTCTATGGAAGTCCGAATCAGGGTATATGTATTTGGTCTTAACTTGAGACTTGCACCGCTAATACTTGCGACAATCAATATACTTTGGTTTTGGTCGTCCAGGGCTTTAACCGGTTTTGTGTACGCATCTTCTCGGTATATTGAGAATCGTAGTGTATTGGGTGTGATGTCGAGATGGAAGTATCACTCCAGTCATAGTGGAGATGATGATCACGTAGGATACGGAACTGGTGCTCTTATATGCTGCAACTATCGGGATATTATGACTAGGTCATGTTTATTCGATTATAGAGACTAGTTACAAGAGATCTGACATGTGCTTCGTATGGGGCATACACAATTCCAGCCCCAGGCCTAGCACGTGACATCCGATACTAGACCGTAATACGAAATACTACGTATACTACGCCTGATATATATTACATATTCCTTTAAGAATATTTCTGGAGAATTGGGTAGGCACGGTGCTTTGCTAGAAGCCAACCATGTCTTGTAAATCGGTAAAAATATAATACTAGGTACGTACGTGTTCGGATAGTCCGACGACCGGATTTACTACCAACATATCCGGGGATCTCATGGGTCGCATCCCGAAGATTCACCGATGACGTATGACTCGGATATAATTAATCTAGGATTAATTAAAAGAGAGAGAAAATTAATCTAGGATTAATTACAGAGATATTTTATCTGGGATAATATATTATTTAAAGATAGAGAACGATTAATTTGGAATTAATCGATAAAATAATATATTTGATATATTATACGAAATTAGATTTCAACGCGGAATTAAAATTAGATTTTAATTCGGGCGAACGAGTTAATTTAGAATTAATTCGCTAGCGACGTGAATAGTAATTTTGCTAGGCATAATGATTTAATTAAATTTGATTTAATTACGTCGCAACGAAAAATTCGTTAATTCAGAATTAGCGAACCCGAGCCCGGGAGTGTTTGCAGGCCCACTCACATTTCGAATTCAAGTGCGGCCCACAAGTCACATCACGCGTCACATCATTAGTCATTCTAGTGATGGATGTCTTGTCACTTTGAGTGATGTGATGTCTAGTCACTTTTGAGAATAGTTGAAAGGCTTTTAAAGCCGTGTACCTTTTTTGGGAAATAGTAATTGACTTTTGGTATTTTGATTTTTGAAATCAAAAACTAAATACGCAACACATTTTTTTCTTCTCTCTCTCTTCTCCTCTCCAATTCGGCCTTGGGCCAATTTTTTCCCTCTCAATTTCTCTCAAAGCCGAGAGATGCAAGAAGAATAAGGAAGATTTGTGGCAAATTTTTCCAATGCTAGCACATGAAGAGTCATGCAAAGGTGATAGGGAAACAAACCCTTGAGCATGGAATCTCAAATCAAAGCTTGGAGCTTGAAGAACACAAATGGAGCACAAAGAGGGACAAAGCCGAGAGCTTCAAGGAAGGAGCAAAATTTTTTATGTTTTGTCGCAGCAAAATCCGATCAATGTAAGTATGATTCCGCCATACTTCTTTATTGTATTCACATGATTTTCATTGCTTGAATGATCTTGGGACTATAGTAGAAACCCAACAATAAGTTCTTAATGACATAGGCAACTCGACTTGGATCTCAGTTTCGTTATTATATTCTAAATTTTCCAGGTTTTTCTATGTTTATGGTTTATGTTCAATTTTGATATGTTAGTATACAATTGAATGAAAGATGCATATTAATTTCATTTGATAGCACATTTATGTAACATCCCCGATCCGTAAGATGCTACCGGCAGATGATAGACCGTACTTACCCCATAAGCCTCTGACTTTGTTAACTATTTTACAATTACTAATACTCTTTGCTCTACTTATATACTTATAAATTGTATGTGTGGGACCGTGGCCCTAAATTAACAACTTAACATACAATCTCAACTCCAATATTTGTATATATAAATACACATGTTTATACAATGACTACACATAATACTAACACATGACTTTATTTGACTCTTACTGACTCCAACTGGACTCTTACTCATTGACTTGGTCTGGTGGATTCCAACCCTAGTGAGTGCATCAGTATTCGCCCTCCCGAGCTCGTCCTCTGAGAAACCTGTAAGACAAGGAAACTGAGAGTGGGGGGGGTTAGATCGCTAATCGATCTAAATGAACGGACGAAAAACTGAAAATACTGAAATAAATCATTTGGTTCTAAAACCAAGGTTTCAAAAAAATAACTTAAAGGAAAACTTTCTTTCTGAATACTTCGCTTGAAACCTCTTTAATAAATCTTCTCTTTATAAAATCTGCTTTTGAAAGTCTGGATTCTGAAAACTGTTTTCTAAACTCTAATTTCTGAAAACTAATTTCTGAAAATCTGGTATCTGAAAACTGATATGTATCTGAAAAACTTGACGTATGAGGGCGCTACGTATCACCGTCCCCCCATACGCCTATCTGGACTCAGGAATGCAAAACCATGACTTTGGGGCGTTACGTATCGCCGTCCCCCAAAGCATGCCACTCTTGTCCCTGAAACTGATAGTCTTAGGGCGTTACGTATCGCCGTCCCCCAAGCCACAAAACTAGAACTGAGGGTGTAGATCTATGCTACCTTCCAAGCTCTGAAACTAGGTTCTAGGACCGTTACGTATCGCCGTCCACCTAGCCCTGAACTAGAATCTGGGCGTTACGTATCGCCGTCCCCCCAGTCCTCTACATATGCACATGTTCTAGGTCCATCAATTCCATATATGTACTAGTTGCATACTGAGGTGGATTTTTGCCCCATGCCTCGAAAAACATAAAACTCATGTTTAAAAAAATATTTGTTTTTCTAAATCATCTCTTAAACTTGCTAGATAAACTGTAACTGATAAGAAATTGGCTAACGCCCTAAAAGCGAAAAAGTAAGTCTAATATGAAAATACGAAATGAAAAATCAAGTAAAAGAGTTAGTGTCCACTCACTTGTTGGAATATGGCTGCATTACTCGCTTGCTAAGAAAACTTCGATTCCCGCGATGATCTACATTGAATAAACTAAGTTAGAATTAAACTAAGAAATGCACTTGGGATCGGGCTAAGGTTTGCTTATTCAAGTAAGCATTATCACCCAATGGGTTCCATATATATATATCGTGACGTAATGAGTGCATACGAGTTAATGCTGTTGGGGTTGGTGCTCAGAGCGCCAATCCGGGCCGTATTTATGTATGATTCATGAATACGAACATCCCCTTATTCCATAATATTACTTATTTATGATTGCACCTCTTGTTCTTATATACGTATTCGATCTGATTACGATTAGATTGAAACTAAATGTGGTTTAGTGATATGTATATATTAGACAAAGGCCCGATAATTCATAATGCAGTACACAGTTACAAAGTAAGTTTGTAATTGACATTGGGAAGTGTCACTGCGATATATATGTTATCAAACATAGTTCATGGTCAAGATTTGCTAACACGGGTCGGTTAGTCAAATCCGTTGAGACCAGTACATGTCGTATATCGAGACTTGGTCTGATGGTTTATCCCAATGAACCATGAGTCTATGGAGACTCGTATAGACGTGTAGGTGTTTATAGTGGATAAACACTGAACGGCTCACCGAAGATTCTTAATGGATGGTACACCAACGTCAATAAGAATCTTCACGGGTTGAGTAACATAGTGGTCTTTCGACTTGAGATACCACTGTGGATGTATGAGATATCCTCCACACTTAGATGGCAGTCACGTCACCGATCTATTTAGATCAGACCTCCGCCTGTTCGTTGGGTGTGGACCGATCCTCAGGATATCTTGTGTGTGTCAAGATAGGATCCGTCAGTTCTGTGTACAGAGCATAGGTAGTCCATATATAATTAGCAGTCTGTTAAATCTGTGGCCACAGTATACTTCGGAAGTAAATTCCGAATGTTATTTAGAGATTGCTAATAGATACGTCGACGGGATAATACCTATAGAGATTTGACGTTTACATCTATATCTCTGGGATTATCCGGATACCTGTGACAGAGGGACTATACGTATGCAATGACCTCGACCTGTATGATTCAGCTAGTTTATCCGTGATCGTCATAATCTACGGGTGGATAGATTATGGACACGAAATTGGATTTCGTGACGGATATACCTGAATCTAGAGAGTCGCAATAATGAAATATACTCGTAGAGCACTAGAGCAACATTAATAAATAATATTGATTATTTATTAAGTCGTTTAAAGGTTAAACGCAAGATACATGCTAAAGGGACCCGATAGTCATTTAGTTAATTATTGTGTATTTACATTTAATACTTGATTAATTTAAATACACATTAATTAAATAGTCATATTGAGATATTTGACTAATATCCTAAATAAATATATGTATTTGATATTTAATGTAAATATTATACATATATTTAATATATTTGTATTTGATTAATTAATTAATTATTTAATTGTTAAATGATTAAATTAATTAAAATATAAATATCTTAACTTAGGATATTTGAATTAAATGGCATGGTTGTCTTTGTTGACCAAGTGATAAATATCTAATAAAGTGTTTTTTAGATATTTAATCAAGTTGATCAAATTTTTGTTAAATGAATTTGAAATGAAATTTTGGTATATATGTATACATAATTTCGGCCAAGACCCTTAATTAAATATAATGGTTATATTTTTGAGTTGCAATTGTTGACTTACTTTATTCATTAAATTTTTTGATGATTAAAGTTGCAAGTTGATAAGCAAAATTAAATGAAATAAAATATCATGATATTTTGTATATTTCTACACCAATTTCGGCCAAGGCTTCTTGTGGAGGAGGTATATATTGTTTCATTTCATTTTTAGGGTTTAAGGAGTTCATTTGATACCAAAATAAACATAAAATAAGTTGAGAAAAAAGCTTGAAGCCTAAAGGAAGATGGCTTGGAAAATTATGATTTTGTAAGTTATCTTTCAAAGTCTTCAACATGAAAATTGTTTCTAACATGCTTAGCATAATTTTGTGTTGCTTTGTTGTTGTCTCTCTTCTTATAGTTTGTGTTTTATTTGGTTGTGAACTTTGATGAAAATGTTGAGCATGTATAATGAAGGAAGATTGTGACTATTGTAGTTATAAGCTTTCTTTTAAGGTTTTGGAAACCTTGTTGCTAATCTAGAGTTGTTGACCCACTCTTAGATGACCTAGATTTGATCTTGAGTTGTTTCATTGTGTTGATACTTTGATTGGATGGAAGAAAGATGATTGAAGTGTTGGATTTAACCAATTTGGTCTAATTTGTCCAATTTGATGAAATTGAAAAATTAGGGTTCATGACCAATTCCAAATTTGGGGTTTTTCATATATGTTGTGTATTTGGGTGTGTATATGATGCATATAAAGTTTCATGTTCATTGGATTACATCTTGATGTGTTTTGATGCATGAAATGACAAAATGCACAAATTGCCCACCATTGGGAGCATTCGGCCAAGTGAGTCAAATTTGGGGATTTGGTTGCTTTTGGTGTTTTGATGTTTTGAACATGCTAAGTTCATCTTAGAAATGATTTAGAATCATTCAAAATTGATTTGATCAATTTCGGACTAAAATGGACAAAATACCAATGTAAGGGCATTTCTGTAAATTCACTTGAATATGATTCATTTGAGTTTTATTTCATAATTTGATTATTGGATAATTAAATAAATGTGTTTATTTAATTAATTCGAGAAAAAAGTTTTGAAATCGGAAAATACGATTTTCCACCGCTTCCGCTGTGTTACCGGATTTAGCCCCATAAAACCCCTACAAAATGGTATCAGAGCGAGTCTGATTCTAGGCCTCCATAAATGATTAGCTTGTTTTATTCAATGTTTAATCATGTTTTCTTGACTTTATACATGCATGTTATAATCTAATTTGATTAGATTTAGGGTGTATGACACTTAATGGAATATCCCCGCTTAATAAGGTTTTAAAGTAACTAGTATTTGGAATACTTGTTTCTTGGTCCGTCTTGTCAATACTGTTTATAAATATCTTTTCGTTGACTACATCCGAGACCGTGCCTCTGCTGTGAGGGTGTAGCTGATAGAAATTTATTTATGCCGAATGTATATTATATACTAGATAAATTCAAGCGAAAGCGGAATCCTGAACGTACCCTAGTTGTCAGGGTTACGCAAGTAACTTGAGTTTATCATTGAAAAGTTTAACCTTGGTACGTCTCCTTGTGGGCCTGCCTTCGCGGCGACAACGAGAAACGGCCAGGACCGGAACCTTGGAGTCACTAGTGAGTGATTGACAATTAGTTGTCTACCTGTGAATATACGTCGGCGAGACCGTGCCTCTGCTGTGAGTCAAAATATATTCATGGGGTCCTCTTCCCATTATGGAATTCGATTTAATTATTGAATTCTCATCTTTCCGTTGGGGATTACGGCATTACGTAAAATTGGTGGGAGGCACTGCTAAGTTTAAAATATTCCATAACTTAGGCAGTGTATGTTATTATGGAAATTGCCGCTTGTTTGTTTCCTTATTCTATAGTAGATAGAATTAAACTTTTATTTACTGCACACATATTTTGATATGTTATCCGACTAGACTCTTGGTTGCAGTTATTCTAGAATAGGTTCTAGATACTAATAGACTAGGATATTATTAGATTAGTCTAAACCATCGGGAACTGTTGTTCCGATTTTCTTGAAAAATAAAGATGGTTAATGACTTAGTTTCTAAGTCATGATAGATAATCTAGATAGATATCCCCTTTAGAATATAATACTTTAGAGACAATAGTTTCTTATGCAGTAAGAATTGACTTGAATTAGTTCATGTCTCGAGATTCTTGACTGGCATTTAGAAAGCTCTATTAGGTATTTGTTTATCTAGTAATGACGTTTCTAAGCTTTAATTACCTTTAGAGGTAATGTGTTTGACACAATTTGCTAATCAGTTATTTACAATTGTTGTGAATAGTTGAATGCAAATAGTAAAGATAAAGAAAGAAGATGCGTATATTTGTGTATAGAAAATATCGATTTTCACAATACTACAACTATAGGTATTGGATACAAGATCTCCCGTCTAGTTATTTGAAATATTGGTTAACGATTGTTTTGATATTTGATATCGGAACTTGCGACTATTGGATAGTCACTTGTTCTTTATAAACAATTGTTACATATTTTATAATAACTAGTAGTGTCATTGACGTAAAGATAAACATTAAGAAAAATTATTCGGTAAAGTAAATAATTTAGAACGGTGCTTTATGAATTTAATCACTTAAGTATTGGATGATCAATCCGTATGGTAAGGGATGGTTTGATACTAGATCACACCACACATCCTTATCCATTTAATGAATATTGTATTCACGAAAGTGATTAAGATCTCGTTTAACCAATGATTGTCATTGGACCACCAAATTTATTTAAATGATACATTGGATGTATGTAGTTTTATAAATAATAATTGCTTAAGGTAGTTTTCTTTATTTCGTAACTTAGTTGATGAATTGTCATAACTTAGTTACGTGTTTCTGAAGGAACACATATTGAAAGTCTTGAGAGTATCAAGAACTTTCAATCTGTTCTGATGAAACGAAGATTGAACATTTTTGACTTGTTAAAATATATTCAATCTAAAGTATTTTGAAAACTTGATCCTTAAAATTCATTACATGTCTTTGAACTGTTCAAAGATCTTTGATACGATCAAACATTTGAATTCAAAACAATTAGTCTAAGGTTATTCAGTGAATATGATTCATATTCAATATTGTTCTTCCACGATTCCATTTTGATGGAATTGAGTAGTGGGAGCAATCGAATCTTATATGATTTGATTCGTCTGATATTGAATGTTACCGAATTAGTTTTAATACTCTTGGGGTTATGCTCCAGTAACACTAATTCATCTATTTAATTAATGTTCCATTAATTTCTACAGTTACATATATGATATGTATAGGTAGAAAATCCGAATCTTGAAAAGTTTAAGATTTGAATGTTTCTTTTATATAATAGTTATATAATGGAAATTACTTACACCTAAGAGGTATAAGTAAAAGTTTATCGTTTATTCTGTTTAATAGAATATTGTATTCTATTTAATAGAATATCTTTCCTACGATCCTAAGTAATAAAATTGTTTTATTACTTGGTGTGTAACATCTGATGTTAATTATTATAGAAAAGACTTGACTTATTGAAGTCAAATGTGAGAATGATAAATTATAAATGGAACTACGTAATTAATAAGATGAAACAACCCTTATACATCTTCCGTACAAGTCCAATAGGATAACAGAATCATTCACGAGTATTTGATACTTAATGGTTCCGTTGTTTTCTTACTGAAGAAAAATTATCATATAACTTATAATGGAAGCGATATTTGATATCGATTCTGGAAGTTCACCATTGAACCATAGATCTAAGATTGTTCATAGCTTACTACGATCAAGTTTTGAACTTGATTACGCTTTCATTATGAATTAGTTCATGATATGTGCTAATTGTTTGCGTAGCGAAAGCATTGTGAGCTTATTAAAGGTTTGACCTTTAAAGTATGACAGTGAGAAAAGTTATACTCAGCAATCTACTGTAGATTCTGAGAAAACTTATCTCTAGTCACACTAAATGAACAATTAAAGATATATTGGTTAATGTTGATAATAAACTGTATATTTTAGCTAAAGAATGCAAAGTGGCGTTTTTGGATGACTTATTCAGATAAGAGATCAGTTGTGATTTCCTTATTTGAAGAGTTCATTCTGAAATGGCCCTAGAGTTTTGTGTTCTGCTGAGATCGCAGTTTAGTGTGCTAGCTTACAGAGCCTATTGTAGACTCGGATAAGTCTTCCAGAATATGTGTTCTCTATTTTTGATATCGTCAGATTGTCTGATCTTGTCAAAGTATATAGAATACATATGTGATAAAAGGGTTAGTGGGAGCGTACAAATTACTTTCTAGTGTTATATATCCTGACGACATTATCATTATTATTGTAATAATGAGATGTTTGTAAGGTAAAGATTTACCTAAGTCTTCTTTACACCGTGAAAACAGTGGGAGTAGTCTCTGTTATATACGATATAAAGTTTTATATAAGATATAAAACCAAGAGACTTGTGAGATACTCCTATTATTCGTACATTAGATATGATCTAATAAAGGACATAACTAGGCTATCTATATGACAGTTAGTATAACTGTTGGACAGTTATTGTGTGTCTTATATAAAGTATTCATTTTTCGTAAAGGATGATTCCTTTTTTTCGAAAGAGATATTGATTAGAATGTCTAATCAATCTTATGTATCATTTGATGATGACATAATAAATACTTTATAATGTGCGAATGTAGATATTGATTTAATCGTAATTGTTACGAGTTATTTTGACATCCTATAGTCCATATGATGGATTTTGAAACACGTTCTTTGTGATCTTTGAGATATTAAGAACGAGTTTCTAATTCATGGAGAATATAGTCTGCAACCATTAGGGTCATATTAGTTTTGAGACTAATTATGACGTTAGACAGTCTACGTCATAAAGAGCCACAAAAGATGCAGTGGGAGTGTCACGAAGGATTCTACTAACTGAGTAGAATTAGATGCAACTTATGAAGTATAGACTTATGAAGTTGCATAGTGACCTTATAAATTAGAAGTTTTATATTGGTGTTGTGCTTGCGGTTGTCCTCATAATATTTTTGGATTTGATCCCTAAATACTTGGACAATTTAGTAGCTGTAGCATAATACTGATGTAGCATCAGTGTTCATATTAATGTATAATTTAGATTCTACAAAATATGAATGATGCTGACTAAGGGAAACGATGGAGTTTGTTTTGACAAACTCAATATTTCTTAGCGGACTTGTTTTTGTTTGCCTACCTCTTAAGTACTGGGTGAGCTTTTGAGGACCATGTGCATACAATGCACATTAAGACGTGTATATGATACCATGGATTGGCACTAAAGCAAGTGGGAGAAATTGTTGGGGTTGGTGCTCAGAGCGCCAATCCGGGCCGTATATATGTCTGATTCATGAATACGAACATCCCCTTATTCCATAATATTACTTATTTATGGTTGCACCTCTTGTTCTTATATACGTATTCGATCTGATTACGATTAGATTGAAACTAAATGTTGTTTTAGTGATATGTATATATTAGACAAAAGCCCGATAATTCATAATGCAGTACAAAGTTACAAAGTAAGTTTGTAATTGACATTGGGAAGTGTCACTGCTATATGTATGTTATCAAACATAGTTCCTGGTCAAGATTTGCTAACACGGGTCGGTTAGTCAAATCCGTTGAGACCAGTACATGTCGTATATCGAGACTTGGTCTGATGGTTTATCCCAATGAACCATGAGTCTAGGGAGACTCGTATAGACGTGTAGGTGTTATAGTGGATAAACACTGAACGGCTCACCGAAGATTCTTAATGGATGGTACACCAACGTCAATAAGAATCTTCACGGGTTAGTAGCATAGTGGTCCTTCGACTTGAGATACCACTTGGATGTATTGAGATATCCTCCACACTTAGATGGCAGTCACGTCACCCGATCTATTTAGATCAGACCTCCGCCTGTTCGTTGGTGTGGACTGATCCTCAGGATATCCTGTGTGTGTCAAGATAGGATCCGTCAGTTCTGTGTACAGAGCATAGGTAGTCCATATATAATTAGCAGTCTGTTAAATCTGTGGCCACAGTATACTTCGGAAGTAAATTCCGAATGTTATTTAGAGATTGCTAATAGATACGTCGACGGGATAATACCTATAGAGATTTGACGTTTACATCTATATCTCTGGGATTATCCGGATACCTGTGACGGAGGGATTATACGTATGCAATGACCTCGACCTGTATGATTCAGCTAGTTTATCCGTGATCGTCATAATCTACGGGTGGGATAGATTATGGACACGAAATTGGATTTCGTGACGATATACCTGAATCTAGAGAGTCTCAATAATGAAATATACTCGTAGAGCACTAGAGCAACATTAATAAATAATATTGATTATTTATTAAGTCGTTTAAAGGTTAAACACAAGATACATGCTAAAGGGACCCGATAGTCATTTAGTTAATTATTGTGTATTTACTTTAATACTTGATTAATTTAAATACCATTAATTAAATAGTCAAATTGAGATATTGACTAATATCCTAAATAAATATATGTATTTGAATATTTAATGTAATATTAATACATATATTTAATATATTTGTATTGATTATAATAATTATTTAATTGTTCAATGATTAAATTAATTAAAATATAAATATCATATTTGAATTAAATGTCATGGTTGCCCTTTGTTGACCAGTGATAATATCTAATAAAGTGTTTTTTTAGATATTTAATCAAGTTGATCAAATTTTTGTTAAATGAATTTGAAATGAAATTTGGGTATATATGTATACATAATTTCGGCCAAGACCCTTAATTAAATATAATGGTTATATTATTGAGTTGCAATTGTTGACTTACTTTATTCATTAAATTGTTTGATGATAAAGTTGCAAGTTGATAAGCAAAAATTAAATGAAATAAAATATCATGATATTTTGTATATTTCTCCACCAATTTCGGCCAAGGCTTCTTTTGGAGGAGGTATATATTGTTTCATTTCATTTTTAGGGTTTAAGGAGTTCATTTGATACCAAAATAAACATAAAAGAAGTTGAGAGAAAAGCTTGAAGCCTAAAGGAAGATGGCTTGGAAAATTATGATTTTGTAAGTTATCTTTCAAAGTCTTCAACATGAAAATTGTTTCTAACATGCTTAGCATCATTTTGTGTTGCTTTTTTGTTGTCTCTCTCTTATAGTTTGTGTTTTATTTGGTTGTGAACTTTGATGAAAATGTTGAGCATGTATAATGAAGGAAAGATTGTGACTATTGTAGTTATAAGCTTTCTTTAAGGTTTTGGAAACCTTGTTGCTATCTAGAGTTGTTGACCCACTCTTAGATGACCTAGATTTGATCTTGAGTTGTTTCATTGTGTTGATACTTGATTGGATGGAAGAAAGATGATTGAAGTGTTGGATTTAACCAATTTGGTCTAATTTGTCCAATTTGATGAAATTGAAAAATTAGGGTTCATGACCAATTCCAAATTGGGGTTTTTCATATATGTTGTGTATTTGGGTGTGTATATGATGCATATAAAGTTTCATGTTCATTGGATTACATCTTGATGTGTTTTTGATGCATGAAATGACAAAATGCACAAATTGCCCACCATTGGGAGCATTCGGCCAAGTGAGTCAAATTGGGGATTTGGTTGCTTTTGGTGTTTTGATGTTTTGAACATGCTAAGTTCATCTTAGAAATGATTTAGAATCATTCAAAATTGATTTGATCAATTTCGGACTAAAATGGACAAAATACCAATGTAAGGGCATTCTGTATATTCACTTGATATGATTCATTTGAAGTTTATTTCATAATTTGATTATTGGATAATTAAATAAATGTGTTTATTTAATTAATCCGAGAAAAATTTTTGAAATCGGAAAATACGATTTTCCACCGCTTCCGCTGCGTTACCGGATTCTGCCCCTAAAACCCCTACAAATACGGGGCTCTTATGGTAACTTCTAACGTGATCGGGTAAAGCTGGGTTGGCTTAAAACTGATTTGGGCCATTTTTTGGCCGCGCGTCACGATGTAAGGTGGTGCGCATCGCGACGCGACTCGTCTAGAGAGGTGCCTAAGTTTTCGCATTTCACGTCGTGACGCGCGAACCCTGCGCGTCGCGATGCGACTTACACCAGAAGTGTTTCTAGGTAATTTCCCATATCGCGTCGCGACGCGGAGGGGCCTGCGTCACGACGCAAGACCAATTTCTGATCTTAACATGATGCTTTCCATTCCATCTTCTCAACACTTAAACCCCATGATTCACAAAAGTAATTAACTTCAATCATTCTTCAAAATAAATTAATATTATCCCCAATGCTAAATCATATCCAAACAATCATATACATTATTAACAAAATCTTTGAATTCCTTAAATCTTAAAACCCCAAATTAACTCAATACGCTAATTTGATTTTTACTCAATCACCATCTATTTCATTCTTATTAACACTTAATTATCATCAATCAAATAATCATCAAAACATCGATTATCCAAAACTTGGGTTAGATTTTCCTTACCTTCTTAATGCTTGGTTTTCCTCATCCTTTAAGCTTCATGGATGAAACCTTTTTCTTTTGTTTCATCTTCTCTTTCTTTCTTATTCTCTTCATTCTCTTCTTCTTTCCTACGTTTCCCTATTTTCTCACTTTCTTTCTTCTTATTCTTCTCTATTTTTCTTTCTAAGTTGTGTAAATAGTCCCCCTTTATATAGTAGGGGCCAATTGACTAATTTACAAAGTTTTTAATAAAAAAAATGTGGAAACTTGGAGAGAATTATAGAATTCTCTAGATGGGTCCCGAACTACTATTCACCTTAATTTTAATCTATATTTTTGACTTATTTCTGTTCCGAATTTGAGAAAATGTTCAAACGCAAAAGTTGTAGATCTCGATCACGTCTTTCCGGCGATATAAAATTCATAAAAATCGGAATTCGTTCGAGAAAGTTACAGCCTGAATACTATAGACTATTTGGAATGAGACATCATGGAATTTGCATCGAAGTTTTGAAGATTAGCCATCTATCCCCAAAGTTGTTCCATGAATGTATAAATATATACACACACTCGGACATAATTTTTATTTCGTACACTTGCTCCGCGATGTAACAGTTCTATAGTGCAACCGTAGTAAAAACTATCGATCGTTACAAATACTCCCCCCATAAAATAGGATTCGTCCTCGAATCCTCTTAAAACTTGGGTATTTATCATAGATCTCAAGATCATAGGTTCCTTATATGCGGTAAGTCGACTATATGCACATCGCCTTAGTCTTACCCACTGAAATACCACTTCCCGACGATCTTTCGTGTGCTTATTCTGCTAGAACTATATTGTGTCATCAGAGATTCTATTTGACTTAACAACGAAAATCTCTACCCAACTGAACATGTACCACTTATCTAATAGACATTGATATTTTTCTAACTTGAAACACATGTATCATACTTCTTGTCGTGCTTGGGTAAGCTACTGTTAGCGTCATAGACATGCCTAAGGATCATAAACAAGATTTATGTGCGAATAAAATCAAAGAAAGTTATGGAAAAACTTAACAATGATCGGATGAAGTTCAATACTTTTTCTTTGTTGTATGGAAGCTCCAAGCTTTGTTGAGTGTTCCAAACTCAAGGGTGATTTTCCCTATCACCTTAAAATGACTCCCAAAGTGCTAGCTTTGAAAAACAATTGAAGCAAAATTTCACCTCCAAGAAGCAAGAAAGGGAAGAGAGAAGATGAGTGAATAGTTGTGTTTTCCAAAAACAATTACCAAAGTTATGTTGACTTGGTAGGTGTGATATGTAATAAATCCAATTTAATTTATTGCCAACCACTTACATCACAAGTTGACAAGTGATGTGAGTTGTGGGTCCCACCCAATTATGAATTCCAAATTCTAGTTGGCTTACACAACACACTTTTGACCCTGTTCGTTTAATCCGACTAAACGAGTTTTCAGTCGCGATGCAATTAAATCCAATTTAATTAAATAATAATATCTAGCAAAATTATTACGAAAAGTCGCTTACGAATTAATTCTAAATAAATTCGTTTGCATGAATTAAAATCCAATTTTAATTCCGTATTGAAATCCAATTTCAATTAATATATCTGTTAGTGTCCTAGACATGCCACGAGATCTCTAAGCGTGATTATTGTGTGAATTAATCAAGAAAGTTGCGGAACACTTACATTGATCGAATTTAAGATTTCAAAAATTCCATGGATGTTGAAGCTTCCAAGCTCATGGGTGAATATCCATATCACCTTCATTTGACTCCCATATGTGCTAGCAAGAAAATAATTAACCAAAAATTGCCCTCCAAGAGAAGCAACAAATCGGCTAAGAGAGAGAGAGCAATCGGCCTTCACAGAGAGAGCAAAATGCTTTTTGCTTTTTGGCCAAAAGAAACTTTAGAGGCAATTTACTCTAAATGAGCAAAGCCCATTCGTCCATGAAGAAGGCAGAAGTTAGTGGCCACTTCAAAAGTGAAAAGAGAGATATATTAATGAATTCGGCCAATTGCTTTCTTTCTAAAAGAAACAGAGGCCAAATCTTTCTTTCTAAAAGAAAAGCATATTAATTGCTTTCTGCCAATTCTTTCTTTCTTTTTCAGAGGCCATTCACTGCTAAAGTAAAAGAAAAATTACATTTTTCTAAAATCAAAAGGAAGAAAAAGAAAAATTACATTTTTCTAAAATCAAAAGGAAGAAAAACCAGTGGACTTCGGCCAATGAGAGATAGAATTAAATAAATTTTTAAAATTCATTAATTATTTATTACTTGGTAGGTATGATGTGAAGTAAATCCAATTTATTTTATTATTGCCAACCACTTATATCAATTATTGACAATTGATGTAAGTCATGGGTCCCACCCATTTAATTCCAAATCTAGTTGGCTTACACAACACACTTTGGGCTCAGATTCGTTTAATCCGATTAAACGAATTTTCCGTTGCGATGTAATTAAATCTAATTTAATTAAATAATTATGCCTCGCAAAATTATTATTAAAGTCGCTTACAAATTAATTCCAAATTAATTCGTTCCCTAGAATTAAAATCCAATTTAATTCCGAGTTGAAATCCTATTTCATTTAATATATCTAATATATTATTTTAGTCCAATTAAATAAATTAAAAAGTAAAATCCAATTTAACCATCAAATTTACTTTGTCGATTAATTCCAAATTAATCGCGTTCTCTCCTCTCGATGAATTTAATCCTAGATAAATTCTCGACGCAATTAATCCCAGATTAATTCTTTCTCTGATAATTAATCCCAGATTAATTCTTGCCGTAATTAATCCCGGATTAATTTTCTCTCTCTTAAGTAATCCCAGATTAATATTGTTCGAGTCAAATATCATCGGTGAATCTTTGGGATGCGACCCAAGAGATCCCTAGATATTTTGGCAGTAAATACAGTTATCGGACTATCCGAATACGTGCGTACCCGGTACCACGTTCTTACCGATTTACAAGACATGGTTGGCTTCTAGCAAAGCATTGTGCCTACCCAATTCTCCAGAAATATTCTTCTACGGAATACATGATCTTTGTCAGGCGTTGTATACGTAGTATTGTGTATTACGATCCAGTATCGGATGTCACATGCTAGGCCTGGGGCTGGAGTTGTGTCTGCCCCGTACGAAACATATATCAGATCACTAGAAACTAGTCTCTTTATGATCGGAAAGTCATGACACAGTCATACTATCCCGATAGCTGCAGCATTTAAGAGTACCAGTTCACTATCCCTGCGTGATCATCATCTCCATATGACTGAAGTGATACTTCCATCTTGACATCACACCCAATACACTACGATTCTCAGTATACCCAGAAGAGGCGTACACAGAACCAGTTAAAGCTCCGGACGACCAGAACCAAAGTATACTGATTGTCGCAAGTATTAGCGATGCAAGTCTCAGGTTAAGACTACATACACCTACCCTGATTTGGATTCCCATAGACACATAGTCATACTACCAATGGGACTCCGAGGGGTCTATCCAGAGCGAAGCTGTTCCCGATCCAACGGCTAACAGAACCTCCTATCACACTTGCATAAGTATCCAATACTTAAATATATGAGAACTATGTCGTTAAGCTTCCATAACGCGCAGAAGTGTAATACTAGCCTATTCCACATTATCGATATCCAGTCTCGATAATACTACGACTAGGGATATTTAATGATTAAACCTTTCGTGGATTAATACTGTCTCATATATTATTAATCTGTTACTAATCATAAGGACTTTGATCATTTATATATCCAAGTAATCTAATTAAAAAAATGATAAAAGAGCAATTTCTTTTGTCACATAGTTAATTTGTACAAAAACACTATGTTTTGTACAAATAGTGATGCTATGGGTCATAATTTTCCAACAATCTCCCACTTGGCCTATAGCCAATCACTTAAGTGTCCAACACCTGTATGCATGGGTCGCTCAAACTTCAGCTAAGAAATAACTTTCGTCAGCGGATTTGTAAGGTTATCATCTGATGCGATTTATTCGATCATCACATCGCCACGATGTATGATCGAACAAATCAGATGAATTAGTCGAAGTACATACTTGGATCATTGATGAGACCGTGGTTCTTTAGCCTGCGTTGTAGCCTAGCTCATCTGCTAATAGAACTACTCATAATCTAATTAGGAATTTTATAGATCCAAAATGCTTCTTTTGCGGCCTCAGCCCCAGCAATGTATTCTATTTTTATTGTTGAATCGGCAACAA
>SKCR01030662.1:0-264297 GCA_019454045.1 Zanthoxylum bungeanum | reverse complement strand
TATTTTCTTGCCAAGTTGATTTGCAACTTCGTTCTCAGTGTATAAAGCTCTCTATAGCATCAGCTTTGCTCCTCAGCAAATACACCTAACAGAATCTTGTGCTTTCATCGATAAAAGTGACAAAGTACTTTTTACCGCCTCTTGTTTGCACATTATTCATGTCACACACGTCAGTGTGTACAAGTTCCAAGGGTTAAGAACTTCGTTCTATGATGTTCTATGTATTTTTTCTTCAACACATGCCTCACACTTATGTTGGCTATCAATGCAAATTTGGGTATAAGGTCCATGTTAATTAATGTACGCATTGTATCATAATTAACATGTCCTAACCTCATATGCCACATATTTTGTGACTCAATAATATAAGAAGAAGTTTCAGCTTTATTAATAGCAAAATTGACAATCATTGAAAAGGCCCTTAGCGAGGTATCCTTTTACTACATAGAAATCATTTTTGGTCAATATAATCTTGTCAGAAACAAATACAAAACCGAGACCGAGTTCTTCCGAATATCTGGAACATGCAAACATTCTTATATTTAAGCTCCATTCCAGATATCATTTTTAGAACCACTATGCCTTGTCTAACCATTCTAGAGGTAGACGAGTTTGCCATTGTCAGATGATCGTCGCCATCGACCTTCTAATACGAGGAAAGCATCTTGCTATCAGCACATATATGACGAGTAGCCCCTGTGTCTACCCACCATTCTCTCGGATTCCCAACCAAGTTGGCTTCAGTTACCACTGCTGAGAGGTTCATTTCTAAAATCTCATCAGTTAACTGCTCATCTTCAGCGACATAGGCCTCATTTTTCTTGCCCTTATCCTGAGACTTTTTGTTTCTGCGGTCATCTGTCATATGACCGCTCTTTTCACAGTTGTAGCAATTCCCCCTGAACTTCTTGTTCGCTTGGGAAGAATCAACTCCACTACCCTTTACACCCTCAATGATGTTGGCCTTAGACTTCATAGTCTTGTAGCTGGCCTTCTCGGACATCATGTTGTCATGTTCGATTTTCAATCGAACTCCAAGCTCTTCAAGGCTCATTTGCTTCTTTTTGTGTTTCAGATAGCCCCTGAAGTCCTTCCATGATGGAGGCAACTTTCCAATTATGGTGGCTACTTGAAACGTCTCACAGAGTTTCATACCTTCATCCAGTATTTCATGAATGATCAACTGCAGTTCACCTAACTGAGACATCATTCTACCCACGACAAATTTCTTTTGTTCGACATTCTCGGTTTTGTATTTCTTCTCGAGAGATTCCCAAAGAATCTTCGCAGAAGACATGCCTTAGTACACAATGTACAGGGTATTGTCAAGACCACCCATAAGGTAGTTCTTGCAAATGAAGTCTCCAGACAACCATGTTTCTTCTCGCAGTTCCTTGGTTTCCTCTGATTCACCCTCCACAGGACCCGGAGGATCTTTGAGGTACTTAACCAACTGTAGAGTTGTCTGGTAGAACAACATTTTGCTCTGCCACTGTTTGAAGTTTGCCCCACCAAACTTCTCCGGATTTTCTCCATGAGAGACCAGTACTATGATGTTTCCACTTGGAAAAATCAACAGGGGTCAATAGGTCTACAAAAGACAAATTGCACAACGATCAACAAATGATCTTGTTCAAAGTGATATACTAAGTAACCACTTGTTGTTCTATTGGACGGTGGTTCCAATAAACACAAGTCCTTGAATTTCAACTAAAGATTCTTTATAAAAATGAATAAACGAATATTCCCAGAGGACGAGGGGGGTCCGGAGTAACTACTTAAATCCCTGACCACTTAGGCTCTTATCGCCTTTTTGACATAATATTCTTTAACCACTTTTTCAATAAGATCTTTTAGCAATTCAAACCCAGTATTACACTTATTCAGTAGCACAAACTGTATACGATATGTTTAGATATATGTGTAAGTGTCAATCAAGATTGGATGGAATTACTTGTGTAAAATTACACTTTAAATTCTCAACCAAGTATGCAACACACAATAAATTTTTCAACTTTATCACTAAGTGTATGCTTGTGATAATTATACAACCTAATAATAACTTAAATCTATACTACCAAGATTATAGTGATTCAGTATATGATTAACTAAGTTAATATTAGTATAAGACTTTGCATTTTATAACAATTTCAGGACTATTTCGTTAGTGTCGCATTCGTATCTACGTTCGAACGAGACTGTCCAGTGTGTGTACGTTCGTGTCGCATTTGATAACGCATTCGAACAAAGTGTTCCAGAGAATTCACATTCATGTAGCATTTGATAACGCGTTCGAACGGAATGTTTCCAGAGAGTTCACGTTCGTATAGCGTTCGAGAACGCGTTCGAACAGAATGATTCCAGAGAGTTTACGTTCGAGTTGCATTTATGATGCGTTTAAATGAACTAAGTTAGAAGGTCTGCATTCGATTCATGTTTGAAGACGCGTTCGAACATTCTTAGGTAGAAGGATTGCGTTCGAGTTGCGTTTGAAGACGCGTTCGAACGTTCTTACGAATTTTCAGAGTTTTTCATTCGCGTGCGTCGGGCGTTCGAACGCCCTACGGGTTTTTCATGCACAGTCTGTATTTTTTTCCAGAAAGTTTCTTAACTACGCATGCGATTTACTATTTAACAACACTAGTTGAGAAGTTCTTAAGATTGTTGTACATATAGTGTCATTAAACAAGAAATCAACATGCAACAAACAAATCAAACCAGAAAATTGAATCTAATATGCATAAACCCTAGAAAACCTTAAAACTTGAGAATAAGAAAAACCTGATGAAAACTTAGATCCGAGTCGAGATAAATCTCTATCCTTAAGAACTTATCAGCCCCGTCTCGGTGCTCTACGGATTTGTGGCTAATGTTCTCCCAGGATAACCCGAATTCCTCTTGTTCAAGGGGCACACCTTAACAAGATCTTGAATTGGGAATATGGTGGAACTCTCTCAGACTCAAGACACAATATGAGACTCTTTTCTTTTTGGATGAAATTCGGATTTCATTTCTGTGTCTTAAAAGAAACATAAAGCTTCCTTTTATAAGTATGGAAGGATGCCTCAAAGGCACCATTAGGGTTGGGGTGTAACCCTCCAAAGGGTTATACCCCCCTATGCACTCCTTGGTGCATATGATCACTTTACACACAATTGGAGGACATGTCCCCATGGGGTACCATCCAAGGGACATGTCCCTCCTCCATCCAAACAAATATATTTGAATATTTGAAGAATTTCCAACAAAACACACATAATTTTATTACAGAAAAAAATACAAGAAAGCTTTAAAAAATAAAACGCACAAGAGCTGAAACTCCACACATTTTCAGAGAGAATTGTTGAAATCACATTGCCTTCATTGAGGTGCAGAGCACCTCAATTTATAGAGGTGCTCTCACATCTGCCATTGCAATTGCAAATTACAAATGCAATTTGCAATTGCAATCACTAATCATGTTTGGTGGAGGATATTGACAATCCACCGAAAGATGGATTAGCAACATCCAATTTTTTTAATTTTTTTTGTTTTTGATTTTACTTTAATAATTACATATAACACATTTTGGATTTTTCATCATTTTTGGCCTTGAAAACTTCAGAATTAGAAAATCTTGTCAAAATTTTTTTTTTTTATATTTGAGTATTCTTTCATCTGGAACAGAAATTGCCTCAATCAGATATTGGAGTAAAACGTAATGGCTAAAATACACATATTGCGCTTGGTTGGAATTTCTAAATTTTACACTGTTAGAACGCCCTTTCAAATTTTTGGCCTCCAAAATCCAAATGTCATGTCCATTTTTCTAGTTATGCATCCAAAGTATTATTTCACCTACATAAGAAATAAAAATCACAATAAAAATATATAAAACATAAATTTAATTATTATTTTATAAATATGCTAAATTAAGGGGATTAATGAAACTATAAGTGTAAAATGATTAATTTTTCTTTTAATAAATGTGCACTTTTTAGTGTTCATCAACATGAAATCGCGTGAGTGGTTGTAATACAATTTGACACATGGGTATAGCGTGTAGCAGTTACCAAAAGAGGCTGAGTTAATGAGGTTCAGAGGGCAGAGTGTAGCTATGTCAGGTGATAAGAACCTGCCTGAACAAGCCAAGCAAACCCCTCCACTTGTTCTAAGCCCCAAGAACCATTGGACTTGATTTTGTAAGAATAAAATCCTTCCAAGATCAAGTCCAGCCCTTAAGGAACCGTGCCCTTAAGAATATTTCTTTATTTCTTTGGAGAATCTTGAATAGCGATACAGCGCCACAATGCTTGCCACACGTTGATAAGCTTTTGTTCCGAAGAACCAAGGAAGAATCAATTCCCTCAAAATGACACAAGTCACTTAGTGTTGTAAGAAAATATATTCAATAACACATAAAATACTTTAAAATTTCGTGCATGGGCTTTCTAATTTAATTAAAGTTCATCGTAGCACTTAAACATCACATAACCTTAAAAATATGAAACATAAAAGGTGTAAGGATAACTTGCTTCTGTATTTTGATAACGAATGCTTCTGAATTGGACTTTGATGTAAACTACAAAGTTGTAGATCCATGAGTCCTCTTTCCAATTTAACTTGAATCACTAAAATTGGATATTGGATGAGAAAGTTTCATCCAAAATACGAAGATTACGTAAATCTCGCCACTACTAATGTACTATTCGAAAATTTAGCCTAAAATCAATCAAGGCAGCCCATTCGCATCCACAACCCATTCCATTCTTGCCTTAGACATAATAAAGCCTTTATATAAAGTCTCAAGCATGGACCAAACTCGAGAACCCAAGGAATCTTCCAAATCCACCAAAAATGCCCAAATACACCAATCTGACCAAGCCATGCAATCAGCCACAGCTTCAAGTTAACTTGGCCCAACAAACAGAGCTCATTCTGGATCACATCATTCTCCATCTCTTGAAAAGGATTCGACCTCGAATCCGAACCCGGATCATAGATAAAAATGATAAAATAAATGTGATGACAATCTTAGAACAAAATAAAATCACATGGAAAAGAATGGTTAAAGTGAGCAAAAGTCAATAAAGCCAATGAATGACTTTTTTTTCAATATTTTTCCCCTCTCAGTCTCTCCATTGCTACTCGCATTATTAACTCCACTTGCAACCCCAAAGAGATTCCCATCTCTATTCACGTTTGAAACCTCGTGTAAAACAAACTCAACATGCCCATGTCGCTTCCTTAAACAATCAACACACTCATCCACGATCTGATCACACTCTACTTATTCGGCCACATGCACTTTTTGCATCTCATAACTCAAGGCCTCACAACCAAAATCAAATTTCTCCATATTATATTCACCCTTAACAGTAACTTCAAGCACCACATTGTCATCATGAACAACCAAATCGACATCACTAATGTTATTGCTCACATCAATATTAACAATGTCATCAACATCATCAACCACCTCATGCTTATTCATAAAAACATCAACATGTTTCATTTCATTACTCAAGGCTACGTTCATATCCTTCTTGACTTCACATTTTGCTAATGCATTTTTCTCTATCAATTCTGGAAGCTCTCCAAGTAACATTCTAAACTCAGCAATCTCACTTTTCCTTTTAAGCCACTCTTATTCACTCATCTGCATGTACAACTCTTTCTTATAGACCTCTTGTAGGGTTAAATGAGCAAGCTTGATAATTTTTCCATCATACTAAAATTTATACATATTCATATCCATATCATAAACTACTTTATTGAATTTATACCAAGGTTGACCCAATAAAACATGCTTATGATACATAGGAACCACGTCACACTACTTGGTCAACATACTTCCTAATTACAAAACTTACCACAACCTGCTTATCAACCCCGAACTCTCCAAAATCACTCATTCACTTATAAGGTCTATCAAGAGGTATCAATGGTAATCTCAATTTTTCCATAAGGCTAGTGCTAGCAGAATTTGTGTGATTTCCTTTATTAATAATCATATTACATATTTTATTATTGATAAGGCATCTCGTGCGAAAGATAAATACCCTTTTGTCCATCAGATTATATATATAAATAAACCCCTTACTTGAAAGACACCAATAATGATTAAAGACTCAAAGAATCACTAAGAAAATATGAAAATGAATACAAAGAAATTGACTAAAAAAAAACACCAAAAGTAAAACAAGAACACAAACTGAACTGAAACAGGACAGAATTCGAAACTATTGTTTGAAAGCGATTTTGAGACTCGAAATATAAACAGACAGCCACTAACTCATTCCTCTCCTCGAGTACGTATAAATCGATATATTATGGGTCTCATAACTCTTTCTAGATCAAAAGTTACAGCCGTTTTAAAATTAGTACGGGGCTGACAAAATTCTGACCGAACTAATCCAAAAATTACAGACAAATTCAACCCTAAATGACTCAAAAATCCAAGAATTGAATCATATATGCTATTATCATGCAAGAACATTATAATAACATCCAAGATTCAGTCATAAACATGAAAAACATAAAATAAAATTAAAAATTAAAAAAAATTGAAATTAGAAGAGACAAAAAAAAAGGAATATGAAGACTTCATAAAACGATAAAGATAGAGAAAATCTTGACCTTGAAACCCTGAGCTCTGATACCAAATGATAAGAACCTTCCTGGAACAAGCAAAGCAAACCCCTCCACTTGTTCTAAGTCCCAAGAACCGCGAATCTTGATTTTGTAAGAACAAAATCCTTCCAAGATCAAGTCCAACCCTTAAGGAAACGTGTCCTTAAGAACCTTTCTTTATCAAGTCCAACCTTTAAGGAAACGTGCCCTTAAGAACCATTTTTATTTGTTTGGAGAATCTTGAATGGTGATACAGCGCCACAATGCTTGCCACACATTGATAAACTTTTGTTCTGTAGAACCAAGGAAGAATCCAATCCAAGTCACTTTGTTTTGTAAAAAATATGTTCTCAATTAATTATCAATTACAATGAATAATGCCCCTTTAAATAGGTGGCTAACCATAATTCCACCCAAATATAATAAAACCCTAGTAAAATAAACTCAATAACACATAAAATACTTTATTATTTCATGCATGGGCTTTCTAATTTAATTAAAGTTCAGCCCGACACTTAAACATCACATAACCTTAAAAATATGAAACATAAAAGCTGTAGGGATAACTTGCTTCTGCATTTTGACCACTGCAGGCTTCTAAATTGGACTTTGATGTAAACTAAAAAGTTGTAGATCCATGATTTCTCTTTCCCATGCAAATTGAATCATTAAAATGGATATCGGATGAGAAAGTTACGTCCAAATAACGACGACTGCGCAAATCCTACCACTGCTAATGCACCATTCGGAAATGAAGCCCGAAATCAATCAAGGCAGCCCACTCACGTCCAAAACCCATTCCACTCTTGCCTTAGATATAATAAAGCCTTTATATAAAGTCTCATACATGGACCAAACTCGAGAATCCAAGGAATCTTCCAAATCCACCAAAAATGCTCAAATACATCAATCTGACAAAGCCATGCAATCAGCCACAACTTCAAGTTAACTTGGCCCAACAAACAAAGCTCATTCTGGATCACATCATCAGGCAGCAGAGCTATTACTTGTAGTTTGACTGGGGAAGAGAGCCTATGCAATGATAACTTGGTAAAGTGGCTGACGTCATGAGTTGGCAGAATAGTGGGTTTAGGCATACTATATAAAGGGGTTGAGAACTAAATTTAAGGGGTTGGTTAATTTGATTCTGGGCATTCATACAACATGTAAAAGAGAGAGAAAAGCTTAAGCGAGAGAGAGAGAGAATAAGTCAGTCTGGCCCGAGCTCTTAATAAAAGATATTGCTTCTTTTGCATCTGTGGACGTAGGTTGAATCTATTCCGTCGAACCACGTTAAATCATCTGTTATTATCCGTGTGTTTTCTTGTTTGTCAGCCAAGTTTGTTTTGGTTCCCAACTTACCAAACAAATTAGTTGCCTACCAAGTTTGCTTTGGTTCCCAACTTACCAAACAAAATAGTTGCTTTGAATAGGATTATTCAAGGAGTAGTTTTTCCAAATCGCCCCTGTAACGAAAAACAACCGTCAACATTACTTTATTTCAACCAAAAATGATACACTCACACACACTTTCACTTAAAGTTTTACAAACTCTCTCACTGTAGCTACAATAATTTACTTTCGGCGATGGCAGTTTGGGGAAGAGAACCTACCAAATCACCGGAAACCCGCAGACCTACAGAGCTAGCGTCACAAAGATATTGGAACAATGCCATTTATTGAGTAGTATATAAGGGAAGGTTGATCACATTTGTAAGGGTTACGAAATTTTTCATTAGAGAAATACTTGTAAGAAATAGCACAACCTGCTCGGTTTCATTAGACCTTCACTAAAACAGGTCGGTCGAGCTCGGTTTAGTAGTAAAAGAACCACCCACCCCGCTTTGTGACCGTGGATGTAGGCTGGACAAGCTCCACCAAACCACCTTAAACCTTTTCTTGTTCGTTTCTTGTTTTTTGCCAAATTTGCTTTTGGTCGTCCCCATAACAAAAAAAATTCAAGGTTGAGGGAAAGTTGTCTCGGGTGTGTTATCTCGAAACTACCTCTGGGATGAAAATTATCCGTCAACAGTTGGCGCCGTCTGTGGGGAAAAAGCAAAAAGCAACTAGCGTGATAAGACGATGGCAGAAGATGGGAACCATAGGTCATCAGAGAGTTCAAAAACGGAGCAGATGGGAAAAATGGAGGAGAGCATGAGAAAGGATAGGGAGGAGAACCAGACACTCATAAAGGCCATGTTGGAGAAGCTGGAAAGGCTGGAAAAAGAAAATAATGAGAGGTTGGAGGCTGGTCCAAGTCGGAGGAGAAATAAGATAGCGGAAGGGAAAATGGTGGTAGACTTAAGCGGTGACAATGAATCCGGGAGGAATGAGCCACATAGGGTGAGGTTAGTAGTGATATCGAGAGCCCCGCCAACGGAAAGAATGTGGGGGGAAGAAGAAGAGAGGAAAATGCTAGAGTCATCAAGTAATAGCCCACGCTCCAATAAGAGAGAAGGTATGAGATATGGGAGAGGGGAGCGAGAGGTGTCTAGCCATGGTGCACGTCATGATAGGAGGCAACAGACGTGAAGATGTTCGGGGGAGGCAATATGATGATACTGATAACCATGTGAAAGCCTGGTTTAGAAAAGAAATGAAAAAGTGGGAGGAAAATCTAAAGGTGGATAAAAGGGATGGTCAAGACGGAGAGATGGCCTCTCCATTTACAGAGGAAATCTTATTGGCAGAATTTCCCATGCGATTCACAATGCCGTCTATAAATGTATACATGGGTCACACCGATCCTAAGTCTCACATTGAGAGTTTTGTCTTGCTAATAGAGGTACAGGGAATGGTGGGAGAAGCCATATGCAAGGTGTTCCCTTTGACCTTGGGTGGACCCGCAATTCTGTGGTTCAGAAGTTTGACTCTAGGGAGCATCAGTAGCTTCTCACAGCTCAGGAAATCGTTCATTCGGCATTTTAAATGAGCGTGTGTTCCAAAAAAGACAATAGGAGAGTTCAGGTTGATGAATCAGAGGGATGATGAGCCTTTGAAGAATTTTATTGAAATGTACCACAATTTGGTGCTCGAGGTCAAGGCCTATGAGTCAACGGAGGCTCTGGAAAATCTTAAAGGGGCCCTAAAGGTTGGAAGATTGTGGACTCACTTGAGGGTCCAGGACGTACCAGACTACGCCACAGCTCTGGAGTTGGCGAGGAAGTTTGTTTTGATGGAGGAAGAGGAGAAGGCCGTCCGGAAGGGGGAGGTACAAAAAGAAAGAGTACAGATGCCGGAGATGCCGCCGAGGCCGGATAGAGAAATAAGGAATCCTCCTCCCAAACAGAGGGAGTTCAGGCCGGTGCCTCCCAGCAATGTGCCACAAGAGAGGAGAGCTCAGGTGCAAGTAAACCATATGGCCGGAGGAGTAGGGTACACACCCTTGAACAAACCAATGGCTCAGATCGCGAAAGAAATTCAAGGTAGGGGCCTCTTAATGGAGCCTGATCTGAGAAAGTATCTGGTAGAGAAGAAGAATGAGAAATATTATTGTGTACACCATAATATGAGGGGTATTCGGTAAAAGGTTGTAAGGATTTGCGAGAGCAGATGGAAAATCTTGCACAGAACGACTATATAAATGAGTACATTTACCAGAGGGCCATGGCAGCCCGGCAGCAGCAAGGGCATAGAAAAGCATATACCATAGCCGGTGTAAGGACACTGGTCGGGGACTCGAACCGGTCAAGAAAGAATTATTACAGGATTCGGGGATCAGAAGTAACGGTGGGGCAGTCCCATAGCATGCAAAGTGGTCGGTCGGTCCCTATAATGTTCACCGATGAAGATGCGCATGGGGTGAGTTTTTCGCATGATGACGCGCTAATAATTAAGGCGGTGATAGGGGGAGCTGAAGTAGACAGGATCTTGGTGGATCCAGGGAGCGCAGTCGACATAATCTCCAATTAAGCCTTGGATGGATTGGGGATAGAATATGTGACAGTGACCCAGGACATGACGCCCTTGTACGGGCTCGGGGGAGCAATAGTTGTCCCTCTGGGCAGGATACAGCTGGCCATGACAGTCGGAACTTCCCCACGCACCCGAACGATCATGATAGACTTTACAATGGTGGACTGCATGAGACGTTACCAGGTCATAGTGGGCCGGCCTTTTATGATGAAGACTAAGGTCGCCATGTCATGTTATTACTTGAAGTTGAAGTTTCCCACCCGGGCTGGGATCGGGATTGTGTGTAGAAGTCAGAAAGTCCCCCAGAGTTACTTTGCCACTGCTTCAAAAGAGACCCTTTGTATTGAGAGGGGTAGTTGGAAGAAGAGAAGAATGGAAGAGGATGAGGAGGAATACTCAAAAGAATCAGATGAATTTCCAGATGCACGATCCAAGAAGATTGCCCGATTAGGGGTAGCCGAAGAGTTGGAGTCAGTATAACTCTTTGGCCCTGGGAAAGTTATTAAGGTATGAGCAGGTTTGGAAGAAAACCTGAAGCAGGATCTCCTAAGGCTTTTAGAGCGATATGCAAATATTTTTTTCTTGGGGGCATAATGACATGCCCGGGATAGACCCCAAGTTCATCAGCCACCATTTAGCAGTGGATCCGACTAACAAGTCGATCAAGCAAAAAAAGAATATTCAACCAAGAGCTTTGCGAGGCGGCAGCGGCCGAGGTGGAGGGGTTGCTAAAGGCTTGATTCATCGGAAAGGTAAAGTATCCGGAATGGGTCTCGAATGTAGTTTTAGTAAAGAAACCTAGTGGGAAGTGGAGAATGTGTGTGGACTTCTCCGACCTTAATAAAGCTTGCCTGAAAGATAGTTTCCCACTCCCAAAAGTGGATCAACTGATGGATTCGACTGCATGTCATGGACGCTTTTTCGGGTTATAACCAGGTAAAAATGCATCCCGGGGACGAGGAGAAGACTGTATTCATCATAGATCGGGGGTTGTACTGTTATTGGGTGATGTTGTTCGGCTTGAAGAATGCGGGGGCCAATTTTCAAGGGTTGTAAACAAAGTCTTTAAGCTCCTCATTGTTAAAACCATGCAAGTGTATGTTGATGACATGATAACAATGACTATAAAACCTGGGGGTCATTTGGCCGACCTCTCGGAAACTTTTGAGCTGGTGAGAAAGCATGGCATGAGGCTAAACCCAGATAAGTGTGTATTTGGAGTGGCCTCGGGGAAGTTTCTGTTGGGTTTCTACGGTCCAAGGATCGATTAAAGCAATGAAACATACATGTGAATACTCGAAGAAGTTGCGGAATACTTACATCAATCGGTTGAGGTGATGCGTCGAAGAATAAAACTTTTCTGCCCTCCTTGGAAGCTCACGGCAGTGCAGTAATTTGGCCTCCAAATTTTCGGTCATGTCCTCCATTGGTGCTCCAAGCTCCAAGCTTCTCTAATGGTGATTCCAAGCTCACAAGTGTGGTTTCCTATCACCTTAGGATGACTCATTTGTGTGCTAGCACTTAGGAATTTTTGCCACAAAAATTCCTTAGCTTCTCCATAGCTCACGGTGAAACCAGAAATTGAAGAAGGAAGAGGCCCTAGGCCGAGAGAGATGGAAGAAGAAATAGAAGAGAGAGGGTTGTGTTGGTTGGTGGTAAATGTGTATCTAATACCCTTTTTGAATTTCCAAAATTCATTTTCCTTATTTGCTTTCCAAAAGTCAAAGGCAATTAAAGCCAACCACCCCAATCAATCAATCAAGTGACAAATTGTCACATCACTCAAAGGGACAAATGATTTGACGCTTGATGTGACTTGTGGGCCGCACTTTAAATTCGCAATGCGAGTGCGCCCGCAAACACTCCCGGGCTCGGGTTCGCTAATCCCAAATTAACGAATTTTCGGTTGCGACGTAATTAAATAATTATGCCTAGCAAAATTACTATTCACGTCGCTAACGAATTAATTCTAAATTAACTCGTTCGCCCGAATTAAAATCTAATTTTAATTCCGCGTCGAAATCCAATTTCGTTTAATATATCAAATATATTAATTTATCGATTTATTCCAATTAATCGTTCTCTCTCTTTAAATGATATTTTATCCCAGATAAAATATCTCCGTAATTAATCCCAGATTAATTTCTCTCTCATCTTATTAATCCCAGATTAATAAAGTGTGAGTCATACGTCATCGGTGAATCTTCGGGAAGCGACCCATGAGATCCCCATATATGTTGGCTGTAAATTCGGTCGTCGGACTATCCGAACACGTATGTACCTAGTACTACGTTTGTACCGATTTACAAGACAAGGTTGGCTTCTAGCAAAGCGCCATGCCTACCCAATTTTCCAGAAATATCCTTAAGTAGTATACGTAGTATTGCGTATTTCGATCCAGTATCGGATGTCACATGCTAGGCCTGGGGCTGGAATTGTGTCTGCCCCGTACGAAGCACATATCGGATCTCTGGTAACTAGTCTCTATAATCGGATAAACATGACCTAGTCATAATATCCCGATAGCTGTAGCATATAAGAGAACCAGTTCCGTATCCTACGTGATCATCATCTCCACTATTACTGGAGTGATACTTCCATCTCGACATCACACACACAATACACTACGATTCTCAATATACCCAGAAGAGGCGTACACAGAACCTGTTAAAGCCCTGGACGACCAAAACCAAAGTACATTGATTGTCGCAAGTATTAGCGGTGCAAGTCTCAGGTTAAGACCAAATACACCTACCCTGATTCGGACTTCCATAGACACATAGTAATACTACCAATGGAATTCTGAGGGGTCTATCCAGAGTGAAGCTTTTTTCCGTACCATCGGTAAAACATAACCTCCTACTACACTTGCATGAGTATCCAATACCCAAATATATGACAACTATGCCGTTATGCCCTCACAACGCGCACAAGTGTAATACTAGTAGTCTTTTCTGCATTATCGATGTCCAATCTCGATAATACTCTGATTAGGGATATTTAATGATTAAACCTTCGTGGATTGATACTGTCTCATATCATCTCAATCCCGGAACTAATCATAAGGACCTCTTCATTTATACATCTTGGTAATCTAATTACAAATGATAAGAGAGCAATTTCCTTTGTCACATAGTTAATTTGTACAACAACACCATGATCTGTACAAATAGTGATGCTATGGGTCATAATTGTCCAATATTTTCTGGGGTATATGGTCAGTGCACGGGGAATAGAGGCTAACCCGCAGAATATCCAAGCACTTCTGGATTTGAAATCTCCCAGGACATTCAAAGAAGTGCAAAGCTTGACAGGTCGAGTGGCTGCACTGAACCGGTTCATATCCCGTGCAACAACAAGTGCCATCCATTTTTCGAATTGATCAAGAAGGACATCAGATGGACGGAAGAATACGAGGAAGCTTTCACGCAGCTCAATTGGAGGAAGAGACCAGAAATATGGTCAATAGGTATGTGTATTGTTTTTTGTTGCTTCAACATTAACTCTTGGCAGTTCTTGTCTTTGATACCCTTTAGAACTCACCCTGAATAAATTTTTATCTGAACAGTTGAAGAGGCAAATAATTACTACATTGCTGGTTGTTGTAAATTCTTCAAATATTCAAATATAATAGTTTGGATGGAGGAGGGACATGTCCCTTGGACGGTACCCTATAAGGACATGTTCTCCAATTATGTGTAACATGGTCCTATGCTCCAAGGGGTGCATAGGAGGGGTATAACCCTTTGGAAGGTTGCACCCCAATCCAAATGTGCCCTTGAGGCACCCTTCCATGCTTATAAAAGGAAACTTTCATGTTCCTTTTTAATGAGATCTGATTCCATCCAAATTAAAACAAAAAAATAATAGAGTCTCATATTGTTTCTTCAGTCTGAAAGAGTGCCACCATATTCCAAGTTTGAGATCTTGTTAAGGAAGTGCCCCTTGAACAAGAGAAATATGGGTTATCCTGGGAGAACATTAGCCACAAAAGCCGTAGAGCACCGAGACGGGGCTGATAAGTTCTTAAGGACAGAGAATCTTCTCGATCCGGACCACTGCATTCGTCATTATTATAAAGTTTTTCTTGTTTTCCAAGTTTTAGGGTTATCTAGGGTTTTGCATTTGATTTTCTGGATTTGAATTTTTTAAAGCATGCTTGTTTTCTGTTGAATGACACAAATATACCAACAAACTTAAGAACTTATCATTTAGTGTTGTTAGATAATAATTCGCATGCTTAGATAAGAAAATATTCTGGAAAAATGAAGTATGTGCATGAAAAATACGTAGGGCGTTCGAACGCCAGACGAACGCAAAGGCTAAAATCTGAAATTTCGTAAGAACATTCGAACGCGTCTTCAAACGCATCTCGAACGCAAGCCTTTTGCCTAAGAACATTCGAACGCATCTTCAAACATAAATTGAACACAAGCCCTGATCTGACTTAAAACGTTCGAACGCGTCTTAAACGCGATACGAACATAGACTCTCAGGAATATTCCGTTAGAACTAACTCGTTCTCGAACGATATACGAACGTGAACTATCTGGAACACATTTTTCGAACGCGTTATCAAATGCTACACGAACGTGAACTCTCTGGAACACTTCATTCGAATGCGTTCTCGAATGCCACACGAACGTACACTCATTGGGCAGTCTCGTTCGAACGTAGATACGAACGTGACACTAACGAACTAGGTCCTGGAATTGTTTCTAAATTGAAAAGACTTAGATCAATTTAATATTAACTTAGTAAATCATATACGGAATCACAATAATCTTGGTAGTATATATTAAAGTTATTATTATGGTGTTCAATTATCATATGCATACACATAGTGATAAAGTTGAAAAATAATTGTGTGTTGCATAATTGGTTGAGAAATTAAAGTGTAATCATACACAAGTAATTCCATCCAATCTTGATTGACACATACACATAAATCTACACATATCGAATATTGTATTGTAAATCATAAGTGTAATACTGAGTTTGAATTGCTAATAGATCATATTGAAAAGGTGTTTAAAGGATATTATGTCAAAAATACGATAAGAGCCTAAATGGTCAGGGATTTAAGTGGTTACTTCGGACCCCTCTCGTCCTCTGGGAATATTCCTTTATTTACTTTTCGTAAGAATCTTTAGTCGGAATTCAAGGACTTGTGTTTATTGGAACCACCGACCAATAGAACAACGAGTGGATACTTAGTATATCACTTTGAACAAGATCATTTGTTGATCGTTGTGCAATTTGTCTTTTGTAGACTGATTGACCACTTGATTTTTCCAGTTACGCATGGCTAGCGGAAACATCACAATACCAGTCTCTCATGGAGAAAAGCCGGAAAGGTTATGTAGGACATAGAAATCGGCGACGCTGTCCCAGGCTCGCGGCCTGGTTGGGAGTACGGAGTAGCCCGCAGGGGAACTAAACCGGAGAAATAACATGGAGTCGCTACCCGGTGTGAACCGGGAAAATGATTTAAGGCTGCACTCACCCCTCGCAAGGGAAGACCTCAAACCGTTGGGTTCAGAATGGTCCTTACTTATGCCACTTGTAATTAAAGGATTTGTGCAAGAATCTAACCAAGCCTAAGCAACATATATTTCCAGGATAATCTACTTCTAAGTTCATGCATAAAAAAATAAACTGGAATAACGGCAAACATATAATTTCATGAACAAATTATATTGATAAACACAGAGAAATAAATAAACAATAATTGTACAAGCATGCATATTAAAGAGAGGCAATTAAGTGCATAATGTAAAGAGATAATTAAAGAGGCAATTATACACTAAAATAAACGTGCCATGATGCGATGCAAAAGAAGATAGGCAATAAAGGTGAAAAGAGGAGAGATGCAATATATGCCCACATCTATATAGGACTTCAAGTGTCTGATTGAACGTATCTTACGTTCAATCGAACGTGCTTTGTCCGACGCGGCAAAACATCGTGACAAAGGTAACCCTTAGGCTTTTCATCTCTCGAAATGGAACACATTTAATCCAAATTGATTTGCACATGCACCTTGCAATATGATGCATGATTATGCAAGGAGATGACATACAAAAGTAAATAACGGAATAATAAAAGGCGCGGTAAAGTATTGTCGTAAAGGTAGCCTTTTAGACTTTTCTTCCCTAAAATATGGAACCTTTAGACCAACATACTAAGCCCATGCTCATTACATCACAATGCATAGAAAGTAAAGACAACAATATAGGACTTCGTATACTCGATTAAGCATATCTCACATTCAATCAAACACACTTCGTCCGGCGCGGCAAAGTATTGTCGTAAATGTAGCCATTTGGACTTTTCTTCCCTCAAATAGAGAACCTTTAGACCAACATACTAAGCCCATGCGCATTACATCACAATGCATAGAAAGTAAGGACAACAATATATGACTTTGTATACTCGATTAAACATATCTCACATTCAATCAAACACACTTCGTCCGGCGTGGCAAAGTATTGTCGTAAAGGTAGCCTTTTGGACTTTTCTTCCCTCAAATAGAGAACCTTTAGACCAACATACTAAGCCCATGCGCATTACATCACACAATGCATAGAAAGTAAAGACAACAATATATGACTTCGTATACTCGATTAAACATATCTCACATTCAATCAAACACACTTCGTCCGGAGCGGTAAAGTATTGTCGTAAAGGTAGCCTTTTGGACTTTTCTTCCCTCAAATATATAACCTTTAGACCAACATACTAAGCCCATGCGCACTAGATTATCAATACACAAGCAAGTAACGTGCGGAAAGTAAAGATGGAATATAAAATGGGAATAATAAACAAACAAGATAAAATAAAGTGAAAGATGTGTCGTTTGCTCAAGTGGTACGTGGAGTTGTTTCCCAAGTACAGACCATACTACCGTCCATTTGGATTCGCCTACGGAATTTACGTCTGGGTTCCATCCGATATACCATAAGAGACGACACATTTTCTATTCATCCAATGGCCACAACACACATTAACCAACGACTCTCATGCGAAGGAAATTCAATAAATAATTAAAAGATGAATGAAAATAAATAAGAAAGGTGCCCTCAGGTCTAACCTTTTATGTCGACTCTTGGAAGGGCGTCACAAGGCCGTCGGAAGGGCTAACACTCCGCAACTCTTCCGGTTCGATGGTTCACGTTCTTTCCTCTTTGTTTCGTTGTTTGGGCTGCTATTTTTTACTCCGTTTTGCTACTGTTTTGCTGTTGTTTTTTAGTCACTATTTTTGCTGTATTAAGGGACTATTTTTGCGGTTTCTAAGAGGATTAAGGCTGCTGTTTTTGTCCACTATTTTTGGTAATTTATGCCACTGTGTTTGGGGTGATTTTTCGGTGATTATTGTGCAATTTTAGGGGCTGTTTTTCGGTCACTGCAGTGTGGTTTCAGGACAGTTTGTGAGCGTGAACTGAGGTAGTTTGGAGAGTTTTATTTACGTGAGTTGGGGCTATTTTGTGAGGGTAGCTAATGACGTGAAACAAGGGTGCATGTGGGTTTTATGCGTGAGGGCAAGGGGCTGTTGAATCGGTGAGGGGGGTTTTAGCGTGAGGGCTGATGAAGGCAGTAACGTGGCTAGGCGTGAAAGGGCTAGTGAAGGTGGCTTGTGGACGTGCTGAGGGGCAGTTGATGAGGGGGTTGAAGGCATGTGGCATGAGTGAGCTAGATGTTGGAAGTTTGTGAAGGGTGCGTTAGTGGCTTGGGGACGTGTTGAGGGCGTGTTAGTGGGCAATGGTGTGTGGAGTGTTTTGAAGGGTACGTGAGCTGTATGTGTTATTTTCTTTGTGTTTCAAGGTGAATATGCGTGAATGAGCTAGGCCAGGGCAAGGGCTGAATTTTTGTTTCTTTTTATAGGCAAAGGCTAGGGTTAATCCTTATTTGAATAGGAATGTGTTGATTTCTATTAAGGTCCCGGATCGATTATAAGCATGAAAAACATTGCGAATACACATCGAAAAAGTTGCGGAATACTTACATCGATCGGTTGAGCGACGCGGCAAGCAACGGAACTCCAAAATTCTCATTGTTTTTTGACGAACTGCAGTGCAGATTTTTCCCTCACTGGTTTCGGTTTTGAGCTCCAAGCTTCATCGACGGTTCCCGGCTCATGGTTGAGCTTCCCTATCACCTTCGCATGTCCCGTAAGTGTGCTAGCACTTGTGATTTTGCCACAAAACACACTCTTGTTCCCCTCACTGCTCACGGTTTTAAAAACCAGAAAACAGAAAATTAAGCCACTTTGGGCGTGAAGAGAAAGATGGAAGAAAGAGAGAAAATGTTGGTTGAATTTCCAAATTTGTGTAATATATACACTTATATGAATTTCACAAACATTTCATGTGAATTTGGCTTTATAAGTCAAACAAAAAATAAAAGCCAACAACCATTCCAACAACTCACATCAAGTCTTGTCAATCAATCAATCCAATCAATTGTCACATCACTCAAAGTGACATGATTTGACGCTTGATGTGACGCTAGATGCGACTAGCGATTTGACGCTTGATTTGATTTGCCGCACTCGAATTCGAAATGCGAATGCGCTCGCAAATTATCTCGGGCTCGGGTTCGCTAATTCTAAATTAACGAATTTACCGTTGCGTTGTAATTAAATGATTACGCCTAGCGAAATCACTATTCACGTTGCTAACGAATTAATTCCAAATTAATTCGTTCGCCCGAATTAAAATCTAATTTTAATTCCGCGTCGAAATCCAATTTCAATTAATATATCAAATATATTATTTTACCGATTAATTCCAAATTAATCGTTATCTCTCTTTAAATGATATTTTATCCCAGATGAAATATCTCCGCAATTAATCCCAGATTATTTTCTCTCTCTTCTAATTAATCCCAGATTAATTTAGAGTGCGAGTTATACGTCATCGGTGAATCTTTGGGAAGCGACCCATGAGATCCCCGGATATGTTGGCAGTAAATTCGGTCGTCGGACTATCCGAACACGTAAGTACCTCGTACTACGTTTATACCGAATTACAAGACAAGGTTGGCCTCTAGTAAAGCGCCATGCCTCCCCATTCTCCGGAAACATCCTTACAGGAATAAAGATATGTATCAGGCGTAGTATACCGTAGTATTGCGTATTTCTGTCCAGCATCGGATGATCACGTGCTAGGCTGGGGCTGGAAATGTGTCTGCCCCGTACGAAGCACATGTCGGATGTCTGGTGACTAGTCTCTATAATCGGATAAACATGACCTTGTCATTTTATCCCGATAGCTGCAGCATTTAAGAGTACTAGTACCGTATCCTACGTGACCATCATCTCCAAATGACTGGAGTGACACTCCGTCTTGACATCACACCCAACACACTACGATTCTCAATATACCCAATATCGGCGTACACAGAACCGGTTAAAGCCCTGGACGACCTCAACCAAAGTATATTGATTGTCGTATGCATTAGCGGTGCAAGTCTCAGGTTAAGACCAAATACACCTACCCTGATTGCGGACTCCCATAGACACATAGACATACTACCAATGGGATTCCGTGAGGTCTTATCCAGAGCGAAGCTGTTTCCCGTACCATCGGTGAAACACAACCTCCTATTACACTTGCATGAGTATCCTATACCAAATATAAGAACTATGCCGTTGTGCTCTCACAACGCGCACAAGTGTAATACTAGTCTTTTACGTATTTATCGATGTCCAATCTCGATAATACTCTGACTAGGATATTTAATGATTTATCCTTCGTGGACTGATACTGTCTCATATCATTCTCTATCCAGGAAAAAATCATAGGGACCTCTCATCATTTATACATCTAGGTGATCTAATCACAAATGATAAGAGTGCAATCTCCTTTGTCACATAGTTAATTTGTACAACAACACAATGATCTGTACAAATAGTGACGCTGTGGGTCATAATTGTCCAACAATCTCCCACTTGGCCTATAGCCAGTCACTCGAGTCTTTGACACCCGAACTATGTACGATTGGCTCAAACTGCTGAGAAATGCTTTCGTCAGCGGATTTGCATGATTATCGTCTGATGCGATTTATACGATCATCACATCGCCACGATGTATGATCCGAACGAATCAGTTGAATAGTCGAAGTATGTATCTGGATCGTTGATGAGACCATTAATTCTTTAGCCTGTGCTGACGCCTAGCTCAGCTGTTAACAGAACTATATCTAATCTAATTAGATTATTTCGACCCCAGAAGGCTTCTATTGCTGCTTCAGCTGCAGCAATAACCCGCATTTGTTGTTTATTCGGTAACAGTATCTTGCTTGGAAGATTTCCAGCTCACTGTACCGTTATTCAAACTGTATAGTACCGTTTGCGACTTATAGTCGTCTTATCGGTTTAGGAAACTTGCAACAGTGATCCCAGTCACTTCAAGTTCTCCATCTCCATAGATTAAGACAGCATCCTTAGTTCTCTAAGATACTAAGTATGTTCTTAACTTCAATCCAGTGACTATCACTCGGATTGGCCTGTTTGTGAATCCATATGCTCAAAGCGTATGAGACACCAGGTCACGTACATTTTTCAATGTACAATTTCTCAGAGAGTGTTAACAACTTAATCTATCCCAGTAGATCTTTATTCCTTGAATAAATGTTGTTTTCTCCTAAGAATTCTACGGAGAATTTTCTCGAAAGCCAAGCTTTCGCCGATAGTTATTTTAGGGAATATCATTTCCAAGAAATGACTTATTATTATTATTTATAGGACAGCCACGTCAGTGCGCTCCCACTAACCCTCTTATATACACAAGAATCATTTCGTTTGCTAGTTTTGGTACGACAAAATCGACAGGATGTTATAAACATCCTCCAAAAGGTTTCCTTTTCAGGAAAGCGATTTTCCCGTAAAGCTGTCATATTTCATAATTGAAATGTATTGCTTTAGCAAGCATTATCCAAATGGATACACCGTGGCAACAGGTAAAAGGTTGAATCGTAATCAACACAATGTTGATAACGATACCTTTCCGCTACAAGCCTAGCTTAGTACGTTGGTATGTTGTCATCAATGTACGTCTTCCTTGAAGACTTATATTACCAGTAGGCACAATGCCTTGCGGTACATCAACCAGTGTCCAAACTTGTTGATTTACATGTAATCCATTTCGGACTTATGACATTTTGTCATAATTAGGGAGTCGATACCTTGTATCACTTCCTCATACATAGTCAGTTGGTATACTTCATAAGATAAACATCTTTATGAGGTGAGATCAGAAACCCATACCCCAGGTTGTTTTCTGACTCTCTCCGACATACGCGGTCCTTGTGTATTCAAAGATTAATGGAATAGTTTCATCATTGATGAACTATTTTTGTTCCATTAAGATTCGGTGCCTAGGACAGTATTTCTCCGATTTTCATCGAGTTTTACTATCCTCCCACTTACCACTGCATATCGGTATTCCTCTTAGGAAAACCGCATGGTGAGCAACAATCTAATTGTTCTCTTATGAGATTTATAGGTACAATACTTATGGTATCCCTAGGATATCCTACATTTGGCACTTATCCAATTTGGGTTTTAGTTTGGTATCATCCAAACATATGCCCAGCATTCCCAAATTTACAGGAATGAGAAACCCGGTTTCTTTCCCGTTCATATCTTATATGATATCTGTTAAACAGATAATTATGGAACCTTATTCTAAATAAGTTCTTGCACTGTTTATGCTTATCCATTGAAGGAAATGGTAGCTCTGAGCGACTCATGATTAACCTTATGATGTCTAACATAATTCGGTTACTCAGTTCGGACACACCGTCAAACTGACGTGTTCCGGGATGAGTCCTATTTGAAAGAATACTTTACTCTTTCATGTATTATTATAAACTTATTGCTTAAGTATTTTCCATTACGGTCTTACTGTGACGATCTAATACTGTAGCCGATCTGTTTGTCTATTTCGTGTCGAAACTTAAAAGTTTCTGATTTGTGTTTTCAAAAGAAACACATAACCATAACGCGATGCCACATCCGTATAGGTCACGAAATATTCATATCCACATCTAGCCTAGCTAGACATGGGCCCATTTCTTCTTCACTATGAACTAGGGCTAACAGATAGGTGGCATTTACACTTTTACCAAGTAAATAGTATTTTAGGCACTTTGCCCAATAAACTAGATTCGTAGACTTTATTTGAATGGAATCAAATCAGTCCGAGTACCCACTCTTCAAAAGTGTGGATATACGAGTCTTGTTTAATTGTGTCCCAGACAACAATGCCACAATTAAGTTTCATCTGATCAAATTCAGTTGAGCTATTTATTTGTCACATATATATTCGAGATTTATTTATATTCAAAATATAAATTCTGTTATTCACATCTAATGTGTTTATCTCAATATCATCTTTATATAATAAAACACTTTAGTGTTCTAGAATATAAAGGTTCACCCGCAGCGGGTTAAACACTGATATAGAGATAATGTATCTAGTCAAACTAGTTACATTATAACAGTTCCTAATTTAAGTACATACCCGAAGGTAGTTCCTAAACTTAGGTATCTGCGGTTAAAACAGCGACTTTCGTCCCGTTTCCAAATCGCATATTAAATCTCAATTGAAGTCAGTATCATGTTCAAAATCAGATTCTGAACATCAATATATATATATGTACCACACTAAGTATTTAAAATCTAATTTTAATACTAGTAGTGAACATAATGTTGGCAAACATATTTGAAGTCAGAGCCTTGCTCGTCTTCAATTCCTTCTTGGGATATGTCCTTATCTTCCCAGAAGATTATAATGATTTTGCCTTTGCCCTTTTCAACACACTCCAGAAGCCTTTTGCCAAGCCTTGGCCTTCTAGAATATCGAAGTAAAGTGCGCCTTGCGCTACTTGCCTAATTGCAAATTTTGACTTTATCTCCTGAGAATAGTCATTAACTCTCCAAGAGTTAGTATTGCAATTTAGTACTTCTAAGATTCTAAGGATAGATTCTTGAAGATCCTTCAATTTCATTATCGTACTTTAAGAATCTAATTCTTATTTCTGATTCAGAAATTAAGGAATCTACTTGACAAGCTTAATGGATTAAGCACTAAAGTTATCATTACATGAATATTCCAAATATCATGTTCCACTTATTTGCTTAACTCCGGGCTTTAGGCATAATATATTATTTTATCAAATAAAGTAACTTATTATTATTTCCAGGACCATCCTGAAATTTATTCCCAATTTGAAAATTAAATCATTTAAATATTTTAATCCCAGATTATATTTTAAATGTCCAACCTTTCAATATCTCTAGATTTAATAGTCCAACTATTTAATCAATTATTCCAGGTACTATTATTATAATGATTACAATAGTCCAACTATTTAATCAACTATAATTAATTAAATCAAATATATTGATTATCATAATCCAATTATATAATCACTTATAATGAATTGTTTGATATAGTCCAACTATTTATTAAAACAACAATTTAAATATTAGTCCAACTAACATTTAATTTATTTGACGAATTGATATTTGTTTGAGCGCGTATGGCAAGTAATTGAACGAATATTGCAAATTCAATTCTTGCCTCCCACTATTTTTCGGCGAGCCTCTAACCCTCTGTCGAGTACTCGGGAAACCGCGTTTCCTAGTGGGCTAGGATCCCGTTAAATATCACACAATCTTGACTTTGGCCAACAAATTGTATGATAATTAACTAAGGTAGATCTCTAAGATCGATTGGATCCAATCCAATTCCTAGATCCGGTAGGGGGACATCCAAGTCCGAAACATATATCTTATATATGCCAATACATCCAATGTATTACCTAACCTTTTTCCTCTAATCAACTAAGCCTTGGCTTTGGCACAACAAACTTAGTGATCCCAGTCAAGCGCGACCCATTGACCATGGAAAGCTTCGTAATCAATGTCGATGGACAAGAAGTGGTCTTGACTTTGGCCAACAAACCACAACTTGGACATGACACCAATATGGAAAAAAGCTCTCGTAATTCAAACACATCTTCGACAAACAAAGGGCTTGACTTTGGCCAACAACCCAATGCCGTCTCGGATCTTGAGTGAGAATCACTCAATGGAAGGAAAAACGCTTGATATAAATTGAGGGTTTTTTCGTGTGCAAATTGGCAACCAATTTATTATCTTTGTTAAGGTCTCATCATCATACACCCTTAAACATGCATTCTAAACACATAATAAAGCGCGTATAAATAAATAATAATGATATACGGATGGATACTAACACATTGATCCTAGATCAAATCTCTCACTTTCTCTCTCCCGCTAGCACAAATACTGCTTCTACCCTTACACTACACTTCTAAAGAAACCTCATTTACATTGAGGGGAATAGGTGAGAAGAGAATACAATAAATGAGAGGTAATAAGGCTGGACACGCAGGTCCAATTTAATAAATCGAATTTATTACAATTTCCAAAATTGCCCCACCCATCTAATATCCATCTAATATACATTATTCATGCATCACATTCATGTATTCACACAAGCATGTTATCAATCAATCTAATCAAATTAATTAATCTGATAATTAGTGATCATCCAATGTTCAAACAACGATTTGATTTTGTGCGAGTTAAACTCGTCTTTGCGAATAAGTACTCAAAGTACGAATTCTCGAATTAAATTAAACTACATCATTAAATCCAATTTAATATGCATTCAATTCTAATTCGTTATTTAATTCCAAATTAAATATTACACTTTAATAATGAACTTTTACGACTTAAATTCCAAATTTAATCGCAACGGGTCTCAAAGCCCGATAAACGTCCAACGTCAAATTAATTAAAGTCCAATGGGCTTTTAATTGATTTCTTGAGGCGTGGACTTTTGGTCAACTCGGGTCAAACCGAAAACCAAAGTCCAATCCGAGAGTTACCCCATAAGCCCATAAATCAATTTTGGCCCATTAGGCCCAATTAAACTTTAAAGTCCATTAAGTCGTATTTGGGCTTTATGGTGGCGGTTTTGGGCCCAATTGGATCCAACCAATTTTGCCTAAACCCAACTTTGTACAACAAAGCCCAATAAGCCCAATTACAACATTAAAGTCCAATTTCCAAAATTAGGCCCAAGTAATTAAATTACCAAATTCTAAATTTCCAATTTAATTACCAAAGTGTATAACATGATTAATTACCTAAATTAACATTTCTAAAACATCAATATACACAATTAATCATGCTCATTTTCATCATCACATGTCCAACATATTTTTGATTAAAATCAAACCCAATTACATGCTTCCATAGTCTCGGCCAAGGAGGGATAATTTTGTCCGATTCGAATTCAATCCAATTATTCCACAATCTACATTTAATCATCATCCTAATTGATTCTAACTCATCCAATGAATTACAAATCAAAAATCCAAGACATTATAGGGCTATATATATCGGCCAACATAAGGTATTTGGGGATTTTTTGTTCAATTCAAAATTCAATCGAATTAATTTCAAATTAACATCATCCAACATCATTACAACTCATCCAATGAATCAAAATGAAAAATTCCAAGATTCCAAATGAACCCTAACATTCGGCCAAGGTGAAAATATTGGGGAAAATCATTCCAAATCAATTTTCATGAAATTGATCTAATCAACTTTCAATCAACATGTTTTAAGCATACTCATTCATCCACAATTTCACAAAATCATGCTTGAAAACAAATTACCCAAATTTTAAGCCCTAAAATGTTCATGCTCAAACCTAGGCTCTTGATGCCATTGTTGATTTCTATTAGGTCCCGGATCGATTATAAGCATGAAAAACATTGCGAATACACATCGACGAAGTTGCGGAATACTTACATCGATCGGTTGAGCGACTCGGCAAGCAACGGAACTCCAAAATTCTCACTGTTTTTGACGAACTGCAGTGCAGATTTTTCCCTCACTGGTTTCGGTTTTGAGCTCCAAGAATCAAGCTCCAAGCTTCGTCGAACGGTTCCCGGCTCATGGGTGAGCTTCCCTATCACCTTCGCATGTCTCGTAAGTGTGCTAGCACTTGTGATTTTGCCACAAAACCACACTCTTGCTCCCCTCACTGCTCACGGTTTTAAAAACCAGAAAACAGAAAATTAAGCCACTTTGGGCGTGAAGAGAAAGAAGAAAGAAAGAGAGAAAATGTTGGTTGAATTTCCAAATTTGTGTAATATATACACTTATATGAATTTCACACACATTTCATGTGAATTTGGCTTTATAAAGTCAAACAAAATAAAAGCCAACAACCATTCCAACAAATCACATCAAGTCTTGTCAATCAATCAATCCAATCAATTGTCACATCACTCAAAGTGACATGATTTGACGCTTGATGTGACGCTAGATGCGACTAGCGATTTGACGCTTGATTTGATTTGCCGCACTCGAATTCGAAATGCGAATACGCTCGCAAATTATCTCGGGCTCGGGTTCGCTAATTCTAAATTAACGAATTTACCGTTGCGTTGTAATTAAATGATTACGCCTAGCGAAATCACTATTCACGTTGCTAACGAATTAATTCCAAATTAATTCGTTCGCCCGAATTAAAATCTAATTTTAATTCCGCGTCGAAATCCAATTTCATTTAATATATCAAATATATTAATTTACCGATTAATTCCAATTAATCGTTATCTCTCTTTAAATGATATTTTATCCCATATGAAATATCTCCGCAATTAATCCCAGATTAATTTTTCTCTCTCTTCTAATTAATCCCAGATTAATTTAGAGTGCGAGTTATACGTCATCGGTGAATCTTTGGGAAGCGACCCATGAGATCCCCGGATATGTTGGCAGTAAATTCGGTCGTCGGACTATCCGAACACGTAAGTACCTCGTACTACGTTTATACCGAATTACAAGACAAGGTTGGCCTCTAGCAAAGCGCCATGCCTCCCCAATTCTCTGGAAACATCCTTACAGGAATAAAAGATCTGTATCAGGCGTAGTATAACGTTGACAATGTGGGTCACGACCCTGGGACGCATCCCCAAAACTGATGATGTATGAGGCCAATGACCCTGGAACGCATCTCGATAACTGCAACCGACAATGGGGGCCTCGACCCTGGGATGTATCCCGATAACGTTGACAATGTAGGTCACGACCCTGGGATGCATCCCTAAAACTGATGATGCAGGGGGCCAGTGACCCTGGGACGCATCCCGATAACTGCAACCGACAACGGGGGCCTCAACCCTGGGACGTATCCCGATAACATTGATAATGTGGGTCACGACCTTGGGACGCATCCCCAAAACTACTGATGATGTGGGTCACGACCCTGGGACGCATCCCAAAAACTGTTGATAATATGGGTCACGACCATAGGACGCATCCCCAAAAATGCTGATGATGTGGGTCACAACCCTGGGACGCATCCCTAAAACTGCTGATGATGTGGGTCACTACCCTTGGACGCATCCCCAAAACTGCCGATGATGTGGGTCATGACCCCGGGATGCATCCCCCAAAACTGCTGATGATGTGGGTCACGACCCTGAGACGCATCCCCAAAACTGCTAATGACGTGGGTCACGACCCTAGGACTCATCCCCAAAACTGATGCTGATATTGATGCTGATGTGGGCCTCGCCACCGGGTTTCATCCCCAAAATTGATGATGATACTGATGTGGGCCTCGCCACCGGGTTTCATCCCCAAAACTGATGCTGATACTGATGTGGGCCTCGCCCCCGGGACTCATCCCCAAAACTGATACTGATACTGATGTGGGCCTCGCCCCTGGGACTCATCCTCAAAACTGATACTGATAATGCTAATGTGGGCCTCGCCCCAGGGACTCATCCCCAAAACTGATGCTGATACTAATGTGGGCCTCACCCCCGGGACTCATCCCAAAACTGATACTGACAATGCTGATGTGGGCCTCGTCCCAGACGGATATTAATGTGGGCCTCAACCCTGGACTGATACTAACGTGGGCCTCGCCCCCAAACTGATACTAAAATGGGCCTTGACCCTGGGACGCATCTGTAGGCACTGCATTTTTGCACATAAGTCCCTATGATGAGTCTCATTTGGAGACACTACCTTTTAAGTCACAGAGGTCACGGAAAACGGACATCGGAATGGGAAATTCAGAATAAACAAGGTTCACTGTTTTCGTTCGTGCTGCGTTCGTGTATGCATTCGAATGGAAAACAGATTGCGGGCTTTCGTGCCGCGTTCGAGGAGGCGTTCGAACGGTGTCGGTAATTCTGGTTTTGCTGCTAGCCTCACATTAAGCCCAATTCGCCTAAGCCTTGGCCCACAACGCCCAATCCCACTTAAAACACATATTTAACACATGGTGAAATCAAAACAAATCTAAAAATCACATACCAAATTAAAATAAACATTAAATCAATCAAATATTTTAATTCCTTAATTAAGATATTCACCCACCAATTACACAAGATTCCTTCCTAACTAAACAAAATCACATACTAAATTAAAAAGATGTCATGCCTAATTAAAATCAATTATAACAAATAAAGATATTGACTTCCTAATCTAAACCAAATTGTCCCCCCTCAATCTTTAACTTTCCTTGCTCAACACCAAATCAAATCCCTTCCTTGTGAGACAAGGTGAAGCCCTAACCTTTCTCTATATAAACAACCCCTAACCAAGACATGACTCCCCTAGCTCATACACATAATATACACACAAATCACAAGACACAAAATAAAATAACCCTAAGCTTTCATGTTAAAAGCACCTTCACAAACCGATCAGCCCTAAACGTCTATAAGCCTCACAAATCTGCCCATGCCACACAGCCCTTCAACGCCATAAACACAACACAATAACAAAACTGCCTCACCTCGCCCCTTCAACACACTGCCCCCACTTTGCAGCCACACAGCAGCCCTAAAACACACATAAAACATCCCCCGAACCACACCATAACACCACTGAAAATCACCCAAAACAGTAGCCAAAACATCCCAAAAACAGTAACTAAAATACAGCAGCAAAACAGTAGCAAAACGGCAGGGAATTGGAGTCAAAAGCAGCAGCAACAGACGGAGAACGATGACTCAAAACAGTAAGACAACGAACGAGAGCAGTGAACCAGTGAACCGGAAGAGTTTGGAGCATCCACCCTTCCGACGATCGTGTACCGTACATCCGAGAGGTGATTTAAAAGGTTAGACCTGAGGGCACTTTTCTCATTAGTTTATATTCATCTTTTGATTGTTTATTGAATTCTATTCGCATGAGAGTCGTTTGTGGATGCATGTTGTGGCTTGAATGAAATGGAAAATGTGTCGCCTCTTGTGGTATATAGGATGGAAACCCGGACATAAATTTCATAGCCGATTCTGAATAGACGGTAGTATGATCTGTACTCGGGATACAACTCCACGTACCACTTGAGTAAATGGCACATTATTTTGTTTTATGTTGTTTTGATTTATTTATTTTTCGTTATTTGAATTCTACATGTTACTTTTGTATGTATGATATAACTGAGCGCATGGGCTTAGTAAGTCGGATTAAAGGTCCCCTATTTGGAGGGGTTAAAATCTTTTACCACGATGCTTAGCCGCGCCGGTTGGTGTGTGTTCGGTTGAATGCAAGATATGTTCAATCGGACATACTAAGTTTGATATTATTGTCTTTATTCTTTGTATGCATGATACAATCGAGCGCATGGACTTAGTAAGTCGGATTAAATGTCCCCTATTTGGAGGGGTTAAAATCCTTTACCACAATGTTTGCCGCGCCGGTTGATGTGTGTTCGGTTGGATATAAGATATGTTCATCGGATATACAAAGTTTGATATGATTGTTTTATTTTGTATGCATGATGTGATCGAGCGCATGGGCTTAGTAGTGCGATGAAAGGTCCTCTAATTGAAGAGGTTAAAATCCTTTACCATGATGCTTTGCAGCGCCGATTAACGTATATTCGGTTGAATGTAAGATGTGTTCAATCGAGTATATGAAGTCTAAGGATATTGTCTTTATTTTTATATGCATTGAGATAAGCGCATGGGCTTAGTAAGTGCGATGAAAGGTCCTCTAATTTGAGAGGTTAAAGTCCTTCGCCACGATGCTTCGCTGCGCTTCGTATTTTGCTATTTGCTTTTTTTATGTATGTATTGCGTCACATTTTGTGCATCAGGTCTGTTCCCGTTCGAACGCGTTTTCGAACGCTATACGAATGCGAACCTTCTGTTTCCCGTTCGAACGCGTTTTACAAACGCTACTCGAACTCGCATGCATTTTGTTTCATCAGGTCTGGATCCATTCGAACGCGTTATCGAACGCTATACGAACGCGAACCTTCTGTTTCCCATTCGAACGTGTTTTACAAACGCTACTCGAACGCGCATGCATTTTGTTTCATTAGGTCTAGATCCGTTCGAACGCGTTATCAAACGCTACACGAACGAGAACCTTCTATTTACCGTTCGAACGCATTTACGAACGCTACACGAACGCGCACACACTGAACTAAGTCTGTCTCATCATATTTCATGCACAACTGCCTTTTGGGTGATCTCCCTTGCATTATGTAGCCAATCATATTATTTGTATTCCTGCATTTATCCATTCGATGTGTTCTTGGGATGATATTCAAGCATGATTAGGCTATTAGCATGTTACTTGGTTAATATGTTCATGAGATAGTACTCGAGCATGATTAGGTTGTTCTTAGTTTTCCCTATCATATGATTGAGAAATGTTCATGAGATTGCCATGTGATGTTGCATGTTGTGATGAACTTGTTGATGTATGCATGTGAATTTAGAAGCATGATACTCTTGGAAATAAGTGTTACTTAAACTTGATTAAATTATTACATAAATCCTTTCATTACAAGTGACATAAGTAAGGGACCATTCCGAACCCAACGGTTTGAGGTATTCCCTTGCGAGGGGTGAGTGCGGCCTTAAATCTCATTTTCCTGGTTCACACCAGGTGGCGACTCCATTATTCTCCGGTTTAGTCCCCCGGACTATTCCTTACTCCCGACCGGGCCGCGAGCCCGGGACAGCATGCGTCGCCCCAGATCCTGTGTCCCACAGTCTGGCGACTCCACTGGGGATAGAGAATCGGCCCCGAAATATTGTCTTGTAATGTTTGGATTTATGTTCTAATTGACCGTGTCTATAGTGGATAAAATGAGGGTTTAATCAAGGGCATCTTGAGGCTTGGTAATGGTTTGGTGTCTTTCTTCATTCACTACCTTTCTAGAAGGAAAAGCTGTGAAGGCACCTATATGGCCATCTACCCTTAGCCTATTGGGATGGACTAATTTGGAGGACTCGTTGTTTATTCCTGTCACCAAGCGATAAGAGCCTAAGAGGCTAGGGTACTTAAGAGAGCCTCGCTCCACCCTCCCTCTGGGGAATCTACAACGGGAAATCCATTTGACAGTCAGTCACACACCATAGCTCACTGGCACGTACCTTAGTGTATAAAAAAAGGGTGCGCTCACTTGGCCGCTCGAACCTTTGATTGAGGAGACCTAGTTGTGGGCCATCCTTCGCCGGTGAAGAGCTTTGTCTACACTCTCGCGAACCCACCCATAGACCGGGGTTGTATGGTTAAAGTAACAATTATTTCCTTGAGTATATGCTTGTAGACCATCCTCATTTGGATGCAGTTGGACTATTGTCAGAAATGCGAACTTGCTGGGCTATTTAAACTGGGACAAAAACGTATCTTATGACGATTGGGCCAAAGGCTTCTAAATATTGATGGGGCATTTTGTGCTTGTGTTCGGAGCATTATCATTTGGATACGGTTGGACTCCTTGCCATGAGATGTGAACTCGTTGGGCCATTTAAACTGGGACGAGTTCACTCCTATGACAGTTAGCCCAAAAGCTTCTAAAATGATAACGGACCGATTTGTTTGAAAATTTTAGTTGATTTAGTATGTTATATATGCTACATGCATCTCATGCACCCCATGCATGCATACATCATGCTAACCCTTGTGTTCTAAAAGACATCATAGATTCCCGTTGGGTTAGGGAAGGGATACGACTCACTAAAAGAACAGTAACAAGCATGAGTGAATCCGCCAACGAGGGATCCCGCCTAGATCGATTGGAGATCAAAGTAGCTGAAATTGTTGAGCAATTGCAAGTTTTGACCAATGTTGTGGTCAGTTTGACTTTACCCCGTGTAGCTAATAATAGAAAGTTGTGCAACCAGAATGGAAAAATCATTGGGAAACCTTCAAGGACCAAGCCCACTCCCTCTAGATTTACCCCCATCAGAAATAGACGATTCTCCGATCTGGGTAAACCTTTGTCGGAGGTATTTGAAAAGATGAAAAGGCAAGGACTCCTATATCCCTTAGAGCCTAAACCACTCCCAAACCATGTGCCATGCTACCTTAACCTGAACCTTTACTGTTACTTCCATCAGCAAAAGGGTCATGAAACTAACAATTGCACCCGCCTTAGGCACGAAATCCAGGACCTCATAGACTCACACAAAATACTTGACCCTGAAAAAGAACAACCCGACACACATAGAAAACCTCCACCCACACATATGGTCAACACTGTCCTACCAGACAACCTTGCCTTCCAAACCCACAACCATCAAACTTCTCGCATGGGGATACATGACAACAGTGGCAAAAATGAAATAAACCAGATGAGGGATTTCTGGGAAAACTTCTCGGACAATGACGGGGAGGAGGTGGCAAAAAGGAGAAGTAAATGGGAAAAAGAACTACTGCAGTTGGAGAATCTGATGTTCGAAGAAAGCAAGAAGACGGGTGAAGACGAAGATGCAAATTATGGAGGTGTTTGTTTCCCGGATCTTATTCAATTGTGATCTTGCATTTTTAATATAGAAATTGATTTAGTCTACATATTCAAACCATTTTCTTAAATGATAATAAAGACGTTCACTTCGTTGAATCTCTTCTGCAATATGAGTATATTAGAGAAAAGCATTCAACCTTGTACTATGAACACGGGGAATCCTCAGAATAAGAAAACAGAAAAGAGAGATAGATAGCCATTCAGAAATTGGGAAATGGGGGCAGTGAGACTGTCAGAAGGGAATGAGTTCACCGAGCCGATCAATATGGAAATAATGAAGCAGTACTTGCCCGAGGGAGAGAAAACCGAGCAGTCACTAAGAGAATTGGCAGAAGACCTAACCTAATGGGATAAGAAACTCATGCATGCATTCATACACGTAACATACTTTGCATTCTTTTGTGTTTGTTTTGTTTTGTATTCACAGGTTTTGAAGCAGAAAGAGAGAAAGCGGCAAAGACAAGCCAATCAGAAACAACGATAGCACTGTAGCAGTCTGGGGGCGAGGCTCATATCAGTATCAGTCTGGGGGCAAGGCCCACATCAGCATCAGTTTCTGCCGGGTATGGCATTCTGGGGGGCGAGGCCCACATCAGTTCAGTATTAGTTTCTGCCGGGTATGGCATTCTGGGGGGCGAGACCCACATTGTTCAGTATTAGTTCTGCCGGGTATAGTACTCTGGGGGCGGGGCCCACATCATTATCAGTAATGTTTGGAAATTGACCACTCTCATATCAGTAATGGTTCGGAAATGGACCACTCTCTTATCAGCAATGGTTCGGAAATGAACCACTCTCATATCAGTAATGGTTCAGAAATGGACTATCTCTCATCAGCAACGGTTCGGAAATGGACTATCTCTCATCAGCAACAGTTCGAAAATGGACCACTCTCATATCAGTAACGGTTTGGAAGTGGACTATCTCTCATATCAGGCATGGTTCGGAAATGGACTATCTCTCATCAGCAACGGTTCGGAAATAGACCATCATCTCATCACTTGCCGAAAATGGCACTCTAAAAATGGAGCAATGGTTCGGAAATGGACCATTATCACATCTCGCCGAAAATGGCACTCCGAAAATGGAGCACGGTTCGGAAATGGACCATTATCACATCTCGCCGAAAATGGCACTCCGAAAATGGAGCACGGTTCGAAATGGACCATCATCTCATCTTGCTGAAAATGGCACTCTGAAAATGGAGCACGGTTCGGAAATGAACCAAGGAAGGCCTAACCCATCGAAATATGATACATATATAATGCATACATGCATACATATCACATACATGCAATGTTGTTTTTGTGGTCGCAGGTTTGTAGCGGCAAAGACCATCTCATCAAATAACGGTTCAAAAATGAGCCACATTCTCGCACAGTACGGTTCGGAAATGGACCGCTACCACAACAGATGCCGAAAATGGCGCCCAAAAATGGAGCACACATAGCAGACGCCGAAAATGGCACTCCAAAATGGAGCATTCACAACAGACGTCGAAAATGGCACTCCAAAATGGAGCACTCACAATAGATGCCGAAAATGGCGCTCCAAAATGGAGCACACACAGCAAACGCCGAAAATGGCACTCCAAAAATGGAGCACACACAGCAAATGCCGAAAATGGCGTTCCAAAATGGAGCACACAGCAAAGGCCGAAAATGGCGTTCCAAAATGGAGCACACACAGCAAATGCCGGAAATGGCGTTCCAAAATGGAGCAACATTACAATGGATGCCGAAAATAGCGCTCCAAAATGGAGCACACACACAAAAGATGCCGAAAATGGCGCTCTAAAAATGTAGCACGGTTCGAGAGTGAACCAGGGGTCGCAGCACCTCACCACCAAATCAACTCAACTCAACACAACGTAAGTCAAGTGGCAGCTGGCGAGCCAAGTAAGTGAAAATGCATTGCATAACTTTGATAGGATTGTCACTGTTACACATTACACAAGTCCCATCAAAGTGGGGGCGACTGTAGGCACTGCATTTTTGCACATAAGTCTATATGATGAGTCTCATTTGGAGACACTACCTTTTAAGTCACAGAGGTCACGGAAAACGAACATCGGAAGGGGAAATTCAGAATAAACAAGGTTCACTGTTTTCGTTCGTGTTGAGTTCGTGTATGCGTTCGAACGGCAAACAGATTACGGGCATTCGTGCGCGTTCGAGGAGGCGTTCGAATGGTGTCGGTAATTCTGGTTTTGCTGCTAGCCTCACATTAAGCCCAATTCGCCCAAGCCTTGGCCCACAACGCCCAAGCCCACTTAAAACACATATTTAACACATGGTGAAATCAAAACAAATCTAAAAATCACATACCAAATTAAAATAAACATTAAAATCAATCAAATATTTTAATTCCTTAATTAAGATATTCACCCACCAATTACACAAGATTCCTTCCTAACTAAACAAAATCACATACTAAATTAAAAAGATGTCATGCCTAATTAAAATCAATTATAACAAATTAAAGATATTGACTTCCTAATCTAAACCAAATTTTCCCCCCTCAATCTTTAACTTTCCTTGCTCAACACCAAATCAAATCCCTTCCTTGTGAGACAAGGTGAAGCCCTAGCCTTTCTCTATATAAACAACCCCTAACCAAGACATGACTCCCCTAGCTCATACACATAATATACACACTTGAATTCTGTATGTTGCTTATTTATGCATGATTCAATCGAGCGCATGGGCTTAGTAAGTGGAATGAAAGATCCCCTATGGGGAGGGGTTAAAGCCCTTTACCACGATGCTTTGTCGCGCCGGTTGATGTGTGTTCGGTTGGATGAAGATGTGTTCAATCGGGCATACTTAGTTTGATATGATTGTCTTTATCTTTTTATGCATGGTTCAATCAAGCGCATGGGCTTAGTAAGTGGAATAAAAGATCCCTTATGGGGAGGGGTTAAAAGCTCTTTACCACGATGCTTTGCCGCACCGGTTGATGTGTGTTCGGATTGGATGTAAGATGTGTTCAATCGGGCATACTTGGTTTGATATTGTCTTTATGTTTGCATGCATGATGTGGTCGAGCGCATGGGCTTAGCAAGTGGAATGAAAGATCCCCTAGGGGGAGGGGTTAAAGCCCTTTACCATGATGCTTTGCCGCGCCTTGCATTGTACTATTCGCCATTTATGTATTGCGTCTCATTTCATGCATCAGGTATGTTCTCGTTCGAACGCATTACGAACGCAACTCGAACGCGCAAGCATTTTGCCTTATCATGCATCAGGTCTCCTTTCTATTCGAACGCGTTCACGAACGCCATACGAACGTGAGTATTCTGTTTCATTTCTGTTCGAACGCGTTCACAAACGCCATACGAAGCCACGGGGGACTAAACCGGAGAATAATGGAGTCGCCACCCGGTGTGAACTGGGACAAAGATTTAAGGCTGCGCTCACCCCTCGCAAGGGAATACCTCAAACCGTTGGGTTCGGAATGGTCCCTTACTTATGCCACTTGTAATGAAAGGATTTATATGATAATTTAATCAGGCTTAAGTAACACTTATTTCTAAGAATTTCATGCTTCTAAATCCACATACATACATCAACAAGTTCATCTAAATTTATATGTAACACATATTTGAATTTGCATATAGCCTATTTTCATGTAATCTATGTCTCAATTTGCATACATAAGGTTTATCATATGGCAAGCATACAAGTTAATGAACACATTGGTGGACACAGAAGCGCAAACAAATAGCATTCTTACTAGCATGCATATTAAGGAAAGATATTTAAGCGCATAACAGAAATAGACAACTAGAGGGGTAATACAAATGCATAACATAAAAAAAGGGTAACTATATGCTAAGATGGACATGTCGTAATATGATGCAAGAGGATCTATTTACCGTGTGCATTCGTGCAGCGTTCGTAGACGAGTTCGAACGGTAAACAGAGGTTCTCGTTCGAGTAGCGTTCGTAAACGCGTTCAAACGGAAATGAAACAGAATGCTCACGTTCGTATGGCGTTTGTGAACGCGTTCGAACGGAAATGAAATAAAATGCTCACGTTTGTATGGCATTCGTGAACGCATTCGAACGGAAGTGAAACCTGATGCATGATGAGGCAAAATGCGCGCGCGTTCGAGTTGCGTTCGTAGACGCGTTCGAACGGGGACAGATCTGATGCATGAAATGGGACGCAATACATAAATGGCGAATAGTACAATGCGAGGCGCGGCAAAGCATCGTGGTAAAGGGCTTTAACCCTTCCCCATAGGGGATCTTTCATTCCACTTACTAAGCCCATGCCCTCGATCGCATCATGCATACAAATATAAAGACAATCATATCAAACTAAGTATGCTCGATTGAACACATCCTACATCCAACCGAACACACATCAACCGGCGCGGCAAAGCATCGTGGTAAAGGGCTTTAACCCCTCCCCATAGGGGATTCTTTCATTCCACTTACTAAGCCCATGCGCTCGATCGAGTCATGCATACAAAGAAATAAACACAATAATATCAAACTTAGTATGCCCGATTGAACGTATCTTGCATTCAACCGAACACACATCAACCGGCGCAGCAAAGCATCGTGGTAAATGGCTTTAAACCCCCCCATAGGGGATCTTTCATTCCACTTACTAAGCCATGCGCTTGATTGAACCATGCATAAATAAGCAACATGCAGATTCAATGACGAAAAATAAATAAACCAAAATAACACAAAACCAAAATAGGGTGCTGTTTACTCAAGCGGTACGTGGAGTTGTATCCCAAGTACAGACCGCACTACCGTCCATTCGGATTCGGCTACGAAATTTACGTCTGGGTTTCCATCCTATATACCACAAGAGACGACACTCTTCCATTCATCCAATACCCACAACACACATCATACACAAACAAGATTTAACAAACAAATAAAATACAATCAAAATAAATAACAAAAATCAAATAAAGATGAGTGTGAAAAGTACCCTCAGGTCTAACCTTTTAAATCACATCTCGGATGTACGGCACACGGTCGTCGGAAGGGGGTGGGTTGCTCCGCAATTCTTTCGGTTCACTGGTTCACTGCTCTCGTTCGTTGTCTCACTGTTTGGGGTCGTCGTTCTCCGTCTTTTGCTGCTGTTTTTGACTCCGATTTGCTATTGTTCGGCCTCTGTTTTGCTGCTCACTATTCAGGTCACCTGTTTGATGTTTTAATTATTTTAATGATTATGAATGCAGTTTTTATATTACTATTTTTAAGTTTTTTAGGGAATGTTTTAAGTGTATTTTTCTGTTGTTTTAGGGGTTAAATCACTGCTGTTTGGGTGTGACTTAGGGACTGGTTTGGGTCAGTTTCGGTGGGAAGGGGTTACTGTTCGGGGGTACTTTAGTGACTGTTTGGGCTCTCGTTGGGGGTATATTTTTCGGTGATGTGTGGAGACTTAGGGGGTTGCTATTTTTTGTGGTGATTAGGAGTTGTTTTGGTGGTTGGAGGGGGGTGAATGGATATTGTGTTTTCGGTAATATGAGAGTGTTTGAGGGTTTGTTGTTTTCGGTAATGTGAGGGGGGGGAAGAGAGTTGGTTGTTATTATGCGTATGAGCTAGGGGTTGGAAATTCTTTTCTTCTTTTCTTATTGTGATGGGTGTGCACTAGGGGGATTCCACCGAAGAGGTGGCTAGGTTAGGTCATGTGTGTCATGTTTATATAGAAGAAAGCTAGGGTTTGTCCTTGTCTCACAAGGAAGGGATCTTGCATTCAATTTAGGATTGGTCTTAAGGAAAGTCAAAGATTGAGGGGGGACAAGGTTAATTAAAATTATGAAGGTGATATCTTTAATTATGTTGATTAGGCATACAATATTTTAAGTTAGGAATAATATATTTTTAATTGGGAATATAATTGGTTGATTGATTTTAATTAGGCATGACATCTTTTTTAATTTGGTATGTGTTTTAGATTTGTTTTGATTTCACCATGTGTCAAATATGTGTTTTAAGTGGGCTTGGGCGTGTGGCCAAGGCTTGGGCGAATTGGGCTTAATGTGAGGCTAGCAGCAAAACCAGAATTACCGACACTGTTCGAACGCTTCCTCGAACGCGACACGAACGCCCGCAATCTGTTTTCCGTTCGAACGCATACATGAACGCAGCACGAACAAAAACAGTGAACCTTGTTTATTCTGAATTTCCCCTTCCGATATCTGTTTCCCGCGGCTTCCGGACTCAAAAGGTAGTGCCTCCAAATGAGACTCATCATCGGTTTCACATGCAAAAATACAATGCCTACAGTCGCCCCCACTTTGATGGGACTTGTGCAGTGTGTGGACTTTGAACAATCCTATCAAAGTTATGCAATGCATTTCTACTTACCTGGCTCGCCAGCTGTCACTTGACTTACCATGTGTTGAGTTGATTTAGGTGGTGAGGTGCTGCGACCCCTGGTTCATTCCCGAACGTGTTGTGATGTGGTCCATTCCTGAACCGTTGCCGTAAGGTGGTCCATTCCCGAACCGTTACTGTGAGTTGGTCCATTCTCGAACCGTTACTGTGAGGTGTCCATTCCCGAACTGTTACTGTAAGGTGGTCCATTCCTGAACTGTTACTGTAAGGTGGTCCATTCCCGAACCGTTACTGTGAGGTGTCCATTCCCGAACTGTTACTGTAAGGTGGTCCATTCCCGAACCGTTACTGTGAGGTGGTTCATTCCCGAACCGTGCTTCCATTCTTGGAGTGTCATTCCCGGCTTGTTCATTCCTGAACTGTATTTCCATTCCTGGAGTGCCATTCCCGGCTTATTCATTCTTGAACTCTGCTCCATTCTTGGATTGCCATTCCCGGCTTGTTCATTCTCGAACTGTGTTTCCATTCTTGGAGTGCCATTCCCGGCTTGTTCATTCTCGAACTATGTTTCCATTCTTGGAGTACCATTCCCGGCTAAACTGATATTGATGCTGATGTGGGCCTGGCCCCAGAACTGATACTGATGTGGGCCTCGGCCCTGGGACTCATCCCCAAACTGATACTAATGTAGACCTCGGCCCTGGACTCATCCCCAAACTAATGCTGATGTGGGCCTCGGCCCTAACTACTACTGATATGGGCCTCGCCCCCAGACTGATACTGATACGGGCCTCGCCCATGTGATTCATTCCTGAAGATTGCTGACATTGTACTGTTACTGCTTCTGGTTGGCTTGCATTCGGCGCTTTTTTTTTGCTCCTTTGAAACCTGTTATTACAAAACAGAACAAACACGAAAGGATGCAAAATGCGTTACGTGTATGCATGCATGAATGTTCCTATCCCGTCAGGTTAGGTCTTCCGTCAATTCTTTTGGTGACTGCTTAGCCTTCTCTTCCTCAGACAAGCTATTTCTTCAATCTGTCTACGTTGATCGGCTCGGTGAACTAATTCCCTTCCAAGTCTGATATTTTCACTGCCTCTATTTCCCAAAATTTAGAATGTCTATCTTATCTTTTCTGTTTGCTTATTTCGAAGGTTCCCCATGTTCATCACTGGATTCCATAGTACCAAGGTTGAATACTTTTCTCAAATATACTCATATTGCAGAAGAGTTTCAGCGAAATGAACGTCTCCATTTACAGCAAGTTGAGGAGGATGACCTCCATGATTGCAGACTTTCGGCAATTGAGGGAAACTGTCATGGATATTGAGGAAGAAGAGGCCGAGAATAGAAAATTCTATGGTCTGAGCAGGAGGCCCATTGGGGGAACATCGGGAGCAAAGCCCGTTTCTGCTGAGATTGCCGCTATCCGGAACCGACAGTTTTCCAACTTGGGAAGGCCCCTGTCCAAGGTGCTAGAGAAACTGAAGAGGCAAGGGCTTTTAAAACCCTTGGAAGCCAAACCATTACCCAATCCCCTACCATCACATTATAACCTAAGCCTTTACTGTCACTTTCACCAACAAAAGGGCCATGACACTGACAATTGCGCCCGACTCCGCCATGAAATCCAAGACCTGATAGACTCCAAGAAAATACCTGACCCAGAAACAGAACAGCCTGACACACACAGAAAAGAAACCCTTACCAATTACCGCGCCGTACCACCACCAGCCTATATGATCAATTCTGGCCTCCCAGAAGACATTGTCCTAAAATCCTTCCACCCTCAAGCCTTTTGCTTGGAATCTGGGATAGTATTAGTGAAGATGAGACAGAGCAGGGGAAAAGCTTTTGGCTTGATTTCTCTAGCAGTGATGAGGAAGAAGTAAGGGGAATGAAGCGTAGTGGTCGCTTTTACAATGATATGGCAGAAAAGGGTAAGGAAGTTTTGACAGATGGTAGGGAAGTGGTTGAGACTGCAGAAAATACTGAGGGGATATAGTGTTGAAGCAATTGAGGAAGACTAGAGCACAAGTGAGTATCTGGGAACTGTTATGTGCTTCTCGAGAGCATAGGCAGGCCATGGTTGAGGGGTTTAACTTCGGCCCTGTTATTGATCATATAGGCTGGTGGTGGTACGGCGCGGTAATTGGGTAAGGGGTTTCTGTGTGTGTCAGGCTGTTCTGTTTCTGGGTCAGGTATTTTCTTGGAGTCTATCAGGTCTTGGATTTCATGGCGGAGTCGGGCGCAATTGTCAGTGTCATGGCCCTTTTGTTGGTGAAAGTGACAGTAAAGGCTTAGGTTATAATGTGATGGTAGGGGATTGGGTAATGGTTTGGCTTCCAAGGGTTTTAAAAGCCCTTGCCTCTTCAGTTTCTCTAGCACCTTGGACAGGGGCCTCCCAAGTTGGAAAACTGTCGGTTCCGGATAGCGGCAATCTCAGCAGAAACGGGCTTTGCTCCCGATGTTCCCCCAATGGGCCTCCTGCTCAGACCATAGAATTTTCTATTCTCGGCCTCTTCTTCCTCAAATCCATGACAGTTTCCCTCAATTTCCGAAAGTCTGCAATCATGGAGGTCATCCTCCTCAACTTGCTGTAAATGGAGACGTTCATTCGCTGAAACTCTTCTGCAATATGAGTAGTATATTGAGAAAAGTATTCAACCTTGGTACTATGGAATCCAGTGATGAACATGGGGAACCTTCGAAATAAGCAAACAGAAAAGATAAGATAGACATTCTAAATTTTGGGAAATAGAGGCAGTGAAAATATCAGACTTGGAAGGGAATTAGTTCACCGAGCCGATCAACGTAGACAGATTGAAGAAATAGCTTGTCTGAGGAAGAGAAGGCTAAGCAGTCACCAAAAGAATTGACGGAAGACCTAACCTGACGGGATAGGAACATTCATGCATGCATACACGTAACGCATTTTGCATCCTTTCGTGTTTGTTCTGTTTTGTAATAACAGGTTTCAAAGGAGCAAAAAAAAAAGCGCCGAATGCAAGCCAACCAGAAGCAGTAACAGTACAATGTCAGCAATCTTCAGGAATGAATCACATGGGCGAGGCCCGTATCAGTATCAGTCTGGGGGCGAGGCCCATATCAGTAGTAGTTAGGGCCGAGGCCCACATCAGCATTAGTTTGGGGATGAGTCAAGGGAGAAATCATAATAGGCCTCTATTTATCAGGGCCGAAGTGAGGGGCAAGAAAACTTCATGTGTGATGGTGGATGACGGTTCGTCCATCAATGTGTGCCCGTTGAAAATTCTGGCAAAATTGGGTATGAAAGCAACAGACTTGGACCCCTCCAGTATGACTATTAAGGCTTATGATGACAGTAAGAGGGGAGTTGAAGAACCTTTTATAGCTATGGTCAAGGTAGGCCTTATTGAAGATGAAGTTGAGTTTACAGTGCTGGACATCCCAGCCACTTTTGCCTTATTGTTGGGAAGGCCTTGGTTTCACAAACTTGGGGGCGTGCCTTCCACTTTGCATCAGATGATCAAGTTCCCGTATGGGGGAGAAGTTGTTACTATCCGGGCTGAGGTAGATAATGTCGTGGCTGCCTTGGAGATACAACCTTTCACAAGGTTTCAGGTGTCAGCTACTTTTGAGGAATGGGTGGATCCTAGGGTGGCCAGGATCATGAGAAAAATGAAGTTTGAACCGGGTGAAGGTTCAAAGTTGCCAGATTTCAGAGGACAGACCACTCGGAAAGGTTTGGGGTATAAGTCTGATGAATAAAAGCCAAAGGTCAAGAAAAAGGGCCTGAAACTGATGGAATGTTTTGTGAAAGCTTCAGGATATCAAGGGGAGCCTGAACCTGTGGAAGTTAATGGGATTGTGGTACCTGGATTTGAGATCTTCCAGGATTTGTTGGGTGAGAAACCGCTGATTAAAGAAGCTGTGGAAGCAGAGAATTGGGAAGAAGAGTTGATGAAGTTGGAGAGCCTGACTCTGGGAGAGGATGAAAAGCCTGAGGAAGACCTGATTGCAGGGGAATAAGTGTCTATAGAAGATGAAGACATTTACCTTCCTGATTTGTTTGAATGTACTTCCGCATTATCCAATAATAAAGACATTTCTTTTGCTTACTTGCCTGAGTCATTTCCATTTACTCTGCACGAATCAAGCATATTTGATATCAGTTCGGCCAGAACTACTGCATTTAACTTGGGTACACTTGAGAACCTTAAGGAAATTCTGATTGCAAGTGAAGTTACCTCTGAAGAGAGGGAGAAACTAGAAGAAGTGTTGGTCAGATATGCCAAAGTGTTTGCTTGGTCCTATGAGGACATGCCTGGAGTAGACAGAAACATTGCCCAGCAAACAATACCAACTTATCTGAATATGAGGACAGTAAAACAGAAACTCCGACGGATGAGACCAGAATGGGCTGAGAAAGTCAGAGAGGAAGTTAAGAAACAGATAGATGTGGGGTTCCTGGAAGTAGTAAAATATCCAGAGTGGTTGGCTAATATAGTGCCAGTACCAAAGAAAGATGGGAAGGTCAGAATGTGTGTAGACTACAGAGATCTCAACAAGCCTTTTCCAAAAGATGATTTTCCTCTGCCACATATAGATGTTCTGGTTGATAGTGCGGCTTTATCTGCTATGTATTCATTTGCAGATGGATTTTCAGGTTACAATCAGGTTCTCATGGCTGAGGAAGATAAACACAAGACTGCATTTGTTACCGAGTGGGGTACTTATTGTTACAAGGTTATGTCGTTTGGACTTAAGAATGCGGGAGCTACTTATCAGCGGATGGCCACTACACTTTTCCATGACTTGATGCACAAGGAGATTGAGGTGTATGTGGATGACATGATGGTAAAATCAGAGACAAGAGTTGGGCATATTGAAGCACTGGAAAGGTTCATTCAGAGGGTTGACAGATACAACTTGCGGCTTAATCCCAAGAAATGTGTGTTTGGGGTGACATCAGGGAAATTGCTTGGTCATACAGTAGGAATGGGCGGAATAGAGGTAGACTCCGAGAAGATCAAGGCGATCACAGAAATGCCTGCACCGAGGACAGAAAAAGAAGTCAGAGCATTCTTGGGGAAGATTCAGTACATCAGTCGGTTCATTGCCAAGTTGACATCAGTATGTGAGCCTATCTTCAAACTGTTGAGAAAAGATCAGCCAGTGAGATGGAATGAACAGTGTCAGACAGCCTTCGACAAAATCAGAGAGTATTTGGTAAAGCCTCCTGTATTGAAACCTCCGAGACCGGGCAGACCTTTGATATTGTATTTGGCTATAGAATCAGAAGCACTGGGGGCAATGATGGTACAGGCTGATGAGACAGGGGTAGAACATGCAGTTTACTATCTGAGTAAGAAGATGCTCCCGTATGAGGCTCGGTATCAAGAAGTTGAGAAGATCTGTCTTGCAGTAGTATGGGCTTCCAGAAAATTGCGGCATTATTTCCAGTCATACAAGATCCAGATAGTGGCCAAGAAATCCTCTGAAATATCTTCATTCGGTGCCTTCGCTAGTGGGAAAGTTGGGCAGATGGTTGGTATTGCTGACAGAGTTTGACATTGAATATCTCACCTCCAAAGTGATCAAAGGGCGAGCAGTAGCAGAGTTTCTGGCAATGCAACCTGTTGAGGGGATCAGTATAAGTTTGAATTTCCAGATGAAGAGATCCAAGCAATAACAGTTCAGAGATGGAAGATGTATTTCGACGGAGCAAGTGACTACAGGGAGCTGGAATTGGAATCGTGATAGTGACCCCCGAAGGGGAGACTTTGCCTTTGGCCAAGAGGTTTGGCATTCAGAGTGACTAATAACATGGCCGAGTATGAAGCATGTGCTTTTGGTTTGACAGCATTGATAGCCTTGAAGGCCGGGAGTGTGGAAGTCTACGGAGATTTATGTTGGTAGTCCAGCGATTGACCGGCGTAAACACACACGTATAACGCAAGCGCACGTATCGTTCAAGTAGTATAAAAAGTATCGATCCCACGAGGACTTAAAACCTTTTGTTATTATTTATGGGCCAACTGATTACCAGTATCTAACAGGTTGTTTGATTGATTGATTTGAAATGACGATGATTCTAATTTAAAACAAGTAAATAAAATTGCTTAAAAGTAGGTTGAGAAAAATCCAAATTTATAAAAACTATCCAGGGTTGTGATTTCTTCCAATATCATTTTAAAGATGAAGTGGTTATCTTATAGTTGGGTAACATATTGATTTATTAACCTGGAACACTAAATTATGTGTAAGCCTCTGTCGATGGTCAGACACAAATACCCAGTTTAACCCAATTGAACCATATGTCTATGTCAACCAAATTATCTGGATTCATTAAGATTAAGTTCCAATTATGGCTACCCCCCCGCTGACAGGTATATTCCTATCCTGTAAGGAAATCTATTAAAGGGTTATCTATCCTCAAGGAAGATCGTGGGCTATTGAGTCTAAGGCTGAAACCTAAAATCCCTATGTCTAGTTCATTTTAGATTTACCAGATCAATTTTATTAATGGCCAGTTAATGAAAAAGCATTAAGTTTAAGACTCAATAAATAAATCTTTATATTACCCAAGCTATAATCTAACCCTTATAAAACGGTGATATTGATTTCATCACAACCCCAGATAACTGGCTTAGTTACGACACATATTTACGGGTAGTAAAAAAAAACTTAAATAAATAAAAGACATAAAGTAAAATACTGAAAATTAAATACTGAAAAGTAAATGCTGAAAGTAAATGCTGAAATTAAATACTGAAAATTAAATGCTGAAAGTAAATTACTGAAAGTAAATTGCTGAAAGTAAATTGCTGAAAAGTAAATTGCTGAAAGTAAATTACTAAAAAGTAAAAACTGAAAATTAAAGAAAGAAAAGTACTGTGCGTAAAAGTAAATTGCGGAAAGTAAAAACTGAAAAGTAAAGAAAAGAAAGTGCGAAAACGAAAATTAATTACTGAAAGCTGTAAATAAACAAACAAGATACAATCTTCTTAGTATTCTTAAGGAATTCCTTAGAAGAAAGTATGAATTTTACAAATGAAATGGCTTGGTATTTATAGGCAAAATTTTGCCACCATCAAATCATCCACCAAATAATTATTAATTGCTCCACTAATTGCTTATCTAATTGCTCCACCAAATCCATTATTGCTCCACTAATTTCTTATCTTGTTTGGTGGTGATTTGATAATTTTTATTATTATTTATTAATTTATTTTGCTTTGAAAATGATTGATAATGACTTTTAATAATTACACTCCACACACTTCTGGATGGTTCATCAATTTCGGTCATGAAATCATCAGAATTTGAAAATATTTTCTCTTTCAAAGTTGTAGATCTTGAGTCTTCTTTAATCTGGAACTTGAATCAGCCAATCCGATATCTGAGTAAAAAGTTATGCCCAAAATACAACAGATGCGCAAAACTGGAATTTCCAAAACTGCACTTCGTCAAAAACGCCCTTTCAAGTTTCCAATCTCCAAAATTAATATATCAAGTCCAATAATTGCCCTTATTTGATCCACATTTCATCCTAAATGATTTCATTAAGTCCCAATATTATTTTATCTGCAAAATAAAATAAAACATATCAAAACGTTCATCAAACCCGAGAAACTAAACAAAATATTAAGTAAAAGGGGGGGCGGTAATATTGATATATTTTCCGCTCATCACACCCCCAAACCTAACATTTTGCTAGTCCTCGAGCAAAACAACAAAATAAAAAAAAATTAAACTAAGCCACTTTCGTAGGGATCACGGTTGCATTTAGCGTATGCAACAAGCCTTTAAACCCCTAGGTGTCCCTAGTGGACGAGTTGTAGTCTCGTGAGGGTTTACAGCAGCAACGATACCCACAAACATTTTACAAAAGTAAAAAGGTAGTAAAACTAATGCACACAAAAGCAAAAAGACAAGTGAAAAGAGAATAAAGAAGATAGTGACTAATCAGGTGAAACTTCTACTTCAAGTTACTAGTTGTTTTGTTTTATTCTAAATTACCGAATAAGTAAATTCTCCGATTATTTTTACCATTCTTCATATACACAGCCAACAAAATATTAATCAACTCATTTTTGCCCACAACAGTCACAAGTGCAGTTGATAAGAGAGTAATATTTTTGTCCTAAAGTTCTATCAGATTTCACACCTTTTTGTAGCAATGGAATAATTTTTCTCATTTTTCTGATTTTTTCTTTGATTTTTCTTTTTCTATTTTTTATTTATATACAATATCTTCCATCTATGTAGCGAGTGTTGGGTCGGTGGCTCCCAAACCAGTTGGCTTTAGGGCACCAGGTGTTAAGACACCCCTACAGACTTAATTACCAGACTTCAAATATATATATTTTTGCAGCATCTTCGATCCATGTAACGAGCTTTGGGCCAGTGACTCCCAAACCAGTTGGCTTTAGGGCACTAGGTGTTAAAACACCCTTACAGACTTAATAACTCGGATCTCAGACGTTTTTTTTTTTTTTTTTTTTTTTTTTTTTTTTTTTTTTACTCCATTGCTTTTTGAGATGCTTCCTCCAATTAAACTAGAGCACTGAATATTACAAACTTTTCAATTTTAGCTCATGTCCGTATGTATATATGTTGATAATATCTGTCAACTGAGCATATGAAGATTCCTTTTTAGTCAGTTTTAAGGAGAATTCACAAATTAAATAATTCAAAATGAAATAAACAAAAATTAACTTGTTTCGAAATAGGTTTGAGATACGTCTCAGGAGTGGAAACTCCTTACTACTCAGCTATCTCTTACCAATTTCACCTTTTTAGTCAAATTAAAAAACACAAAATATTTTTGTAATTTTTGAAATTTTTCAATTTTTTTTTTTTTTTGTATTTTTCGAAAAATTTTGGACTAAAAATAAAAAAAACACACAAACTAAAAACAAGGTACTGATCAACTAATTCCCTCCCCCAAACCTAAATGAGACATTGTCCCCAATGTCTTAAACAGTAAAAGGAGAGTTAAGAAGGTTGTACCTGGTTAGCTGAAAATCTACAGGAATTAAAGGTTAAGATCCAGATTAATCCGACGCCTCTTACCACGATCGTCCTCGGACCAATTTATCTTTGAAAGGATAGGGTCAACTTGTGGTTCATAGGCTATGAGTTGGTCTATTAGATCCGGAGCAGTTCTGGCAGTGAAGAGGAGTTCTTTCATAGGTTTTGACACGAACCCATTTCTCCGAGCATCATCAAGAAACACACAAAGAAAATCATAAAATCCATCAACATTAAACAGTCCAAGTGGTTTCTGGTGTATGTTCAGGTTCGCCCAAGATAGTACAATAAAAATTTCCTCCAATGTCCCAAGCCACCTGGCAAAGCAATAAAAGCATCAGCACGATTAATCATTTCTACCATCGTTCAGACATACCTGGCACGATCAGTTCCTCTCCGTTTGATGATCCAATAAGATTTGCCTCTGCCAAGGGTTTTGGGATGATTCCCAAAACGTGACTGCCTCCTTCCTGTACAGCCTTTGAAACGATCCCCATAAGTCCAAGATTGCCTCCGCCATATATTAAGTGCATATTTCTTGCAGCTAAGACTCGACCCAATTCCTGTGCTGCTTCTATGTATTGTGGCTTAGTACCAACACTACTACCCAAAGCAACAGATAGCAAGTTTTCAACTCGTCTTCTTGAAGTGGCTTCCATTTTTTTATGTATTTCTTTCTCAACTCTGGATGCCTTCAAAGTGCAATGACGGGCTGAATTTATAGTACCTGAAAAGGGTGAGTAAAAATAGCACAAGTATCTTCCAGAGGACGATTAGTAGCGAAATATATCGTGATAGTCAAAAGGTCTGGATCCTGTCGGAGAAAATAAAAGAAAACAAAAAACAAATCACAATTATTAAGAAAAGACAAAAGATATAATATTTACAAGAAAGTAAGGCTTGATTGACGTCTATGCGTCAGGGACAAGCTTCCCATCCAATTTTCTTATAAATTGGCAAACAGGGTCTTTTTGAGTCAGATTCCCAAGACTTAACTGTTGTCTTTCTTTTAGAATTGTATGTAATTTGCGAATGGCTATATGAACATATCCACTGGGATGCGTCTCAAGAGTCGAAGATATATCATCTAAAGACTCCTTACTCAAGCCATCCCTAATGAATTTAATTTTGTCTTCGCGATTATCAGACACCATTCCTAAAGAACGACAACGAGTATTACAATTAAATCGTGCACATTTGAAACAAAACACCATTTGCTTAGCTCTACGTTTCTTTGCGTATGCTTCTTCCAAACCAGGCAGATGTGAAATAAAAGAGTCAGAAGACTCACCTGCCAATCGGACTCGTGCTTCAATTACCCAACGAATATCATTAGGAACACCGTGAATTGTCAGTAACCTCATCCGTTCCAAGCGAGCTTTGTAAACTTTCATCAGAGATTTTTGAGGGAGAGAAGGAAATTGCTTGCGAAGATTTGCGAGAGCTTCTTCCATTTTGAAATGACTAATCCTGCAAAAATTAAACACACAAAAATAAAACACACCAAATCACAATATATACACAAATTGCATGGGTTGCCTCCCTGCGAGCGCTAAGTTTAAAGTCGTCAGCCAGACTTGACTTCTCGAACGTTAAGCTGGATCTGAAAGTGTAACACTTTCTTTTTGTCGCTCAAATGATTCTCCCCAGTAGTGCTTGACACGCTTGTTTTTAACCTTGAAAGTTTTGTTAGCGTCAGGATCATGTATCTCAACGGCTCTATTTGGTAAAACTTTGGTGATCACAAATGGACCTGACCACCGTGATTTTGGCTTCCATGGGAAGAATTTCACCCTTGATTTGTTTAACAATACCTTCTGCCCTGGTTCCAGTTGTATGCGCACTAACTTCTCATCATGTCTTTTCTTGCCCTTTTCTTTGTACAATTTGGCATCCTCAAAAGGCTGATTGTGAAATTCCTCCAATTGTTGAGTTGGTGGAACTTTTTCTCTTCTGTTGCTTGTAGTGCAAGAATTGGCTCCTTCAGTACAAAAGACGCTTTATCTTTAGGCTCCACAGGCAATTGACATGTTTTAAGTTTGTCAGTAGAACTTTGCATTGCATTGGAGTTCTGAATGGTACTGTGTATCACATCGAGTTTGAAACATTCCTCATTCTTTTCATCATCTGGGAAATTCATGGCCTTGAAAACATTGAATGTTACTTCTTGGTCCTGTACCCTCATGGTTAATTCTCCTTTTTGTACATCAATAATGGTTCGACCTGTAGCCAAGAATGGTCTCCCAAGGATGATTGGTACGTCTGCGTCTTCCTCCATATCAAGGACAATAAAATCTGCTGGGAAAATGAATTTGTCAACCTTGACCAGCACATCCTCAACTACGCCTCTTGGAAATACGAGCGTTCTATCAGCAAGTTGCAGTGAGACTGAAGTTGGCATTGTTTCTCCAATCTGTAATTTCCTGAAAATAGAAAAAGGCATCAAGTTAACACTTGCACCTAAATCACACAAAGCCTTACCAAAGTCATGTTCTCCTATGACGCAAGGAACAGTGAAACTGCCAGGATCTTTCAACTTTGGGGAAGTTTCCTCTGAATGATAGCACTGCATTCTTCTGTTAATGCTACTGTCTCGTAATCTCCCAATCTCCGTTTTCGTGAAAGAATATCTTTCATGAATTTGGCATAGGTGGGCATTTGTTCCAACGCTTCTGCAAATGGAATGTTGATATGCAGCTTTTTGAAGATCTCTAGGAACCGGGAAAATTTCTTGTCCAATTTAGTCTTCTGAAGACGTTGAGGAAAAGGTGGAGGTGGAGTGATCTGTTCTTTTTCCTTTGCTTCTTTTTCCTCCATCTGTTGCTTTGTTTCTTTTGGAACTTCCTCAGCAGTTGTTTTGGCTCCAACATCTTTATTGATTTCAGTACCGCTTTTAACATGATGGCATGACATTGTTCATTCCCCATGTTCCTGGATTTGGCTCTGTGTTGCTAGGAAGGGTACCTGGCGGTCTGTAACTCTGAGCATTGGCCAGTTGTCCAATTTGATTCTCCAGTGCTTTGATGGAAGCTGATTGTTTTGGAACATAGCTTCATATCTTTTAAACTGAGCTAGGACTTCTTCTTCATTGCTTATGGTTCTTTTTTCATGCTCCTGCCTTTGTTCTGCTGTTGGAATCCAGGTGGTGGAAAGTTCTGCTGTTGGAATCCAGGTGGTGGATTATTTCTTTGTCCAGAGTTGTTGCTCCATGAAAAATTGGGATGATTCCTCCACCCTGGGTTGTAGGTGTTGGAATATGGATTGTTTCCCTGTCTGTTGAAATTGTTGACATAATTCACCGTTTCTTCAGGTTGAGTTGGCTCTGGTGCTCCTCCATATGTTGAACTTGTTGCTCCAATATTGCTTTGAGTGTTAGAGTCTCCATGAATTTGCATATCTGGTCCAGTTTGGCACTAACTGCTGTGTTGGCTCCAACTTCATAAATTCCTGCAATTCTTTGAATCAAGCTCCTTTCTGTTGGCCACAAGGAATTGTTATTGGCCATCTCTTCGATTAGGTCCCAGGCTTGATCTTCTCCTTTTGACATCAAAGCTCCTCCAGCAGCAGCATCAATAGTGGTTCTCATCAATCCAGAAAGTCCATTATAGAAAGTTTGGACTTGAAGCCATTTTGGAATCTCATGGTGAGGACATTTCCGGATTAGGTCTTTGTATCTTTCCCAAGCTTCGTACAGGGATTCTGAATCTTGCTGCACAAAGGATGTGATGTCATTCCTCAACTTTGCAGTTCTGGCTGGTGGAAAGTATTTTGCAAGGAATTTGGTGGCCAGAGTGTTCCATGTTGTGATGGAACCAGCTGATAGTGAATGTAGCCAAGCCTTTGCTCTGTCTTTCAAAGAGTATGGAAAAACCCGCAATCTCATTGCTTCTTCAGCTCCTCGGTTGTAATTGAAAGTGCCGCAAACTTCCAGGAAGTTGCTGATGTGGGCGTTAGGATCTTCAGTTGCATTCCCCCCAAATTGTACTGACTGTTGAATCATCTGAATGCAAGTTTTGATATCTCCTGCATTTGCTGGTAAGGGAGGAAGTACAATACATGAAGTGAGGCCATCTACCACCGGAATGGTTCTGTCTCGAATGGGAATTGGTGGTGCAACCTCCAAAGGTTCAGGTTCCATGTTAACATTGCTTCTTGGCCTTCTCGCCTTTCCCTTCTCAACTGTCTGATGGTTCTTTCAATCTCAGGTCAAGCGGATGGATTTCAAAGCTTCTGGCTCGTCTCATAAATGTCTGAGAACCTGCAACACAAGAAAACAAACAATAAGTAAAAAGAAAAATAAGATACAAGTAACGAAACTAACCCGTAAACTAATAATGAAAGATAAATAAGTCCCCGGCAACGGCGCCAAAAACTTGACCGGCGTAAACACACACGTATAACGCAAGCGCACGTATCGTTCAAGTAGTATAAAAGTATCGATCCCACGAGGACTTAAAACCTTTTGTTATTAATTTATGGGGCCAACTGATTACCAGTATCTAACAGGTTGTTTGATTGATTGATTGAAATGACGATGATTCTAAATTTAAAACAAGTAAATAAAATTGCTTAAAAGTAGGTTGAGAAAAATCCAAATTTATAAAAACTATCCAGGGTTGTGATTTCTTCCAATATCATTTTAAAGATGAAGTGGTTATCTTATAGTTGGGTAACATATTGATTTATTAACCTGGAACACTAAATTATGTGTAAGCCTCTGTCGATGGTCAGACACAAATACCCAGTTTAACCCAATTGAACCATATGTCTATGTCAACCAAATTATCTGGATTCATTAAGATTAAGTTCCAATTATGGCTACCCCCGCCTGACAGGTATATTCCTATCCTGTAAGGAAATCTATTAAAGGGTTATCTATCCTCAAGGAAGATCGTGGGCTATTGAGTCTAAGGCTGAAACCTAAAATCCCTATGTCTAGTTCATTTTAGATTTACCGATCAATTTTATTAATGGCCAGTTAATGAAAAAGCATTAAGTTTAAGACTCAATAAATAAATCTTTATATTACCCAAGCTATAATCTAACCCTTATAAAACGGTGATATTGATTTCATCACAACCCCAGATAACTGGCTTAGTTACGACACATATTTACGGGTAGTAAAAAAAAACTTAAATAAAATAAAAGACATAAAGTAAAATACTGAAAATTAAATACTGAAAAGTAAATGCTGAAAGTAAATGCTGAAATTAAATACTGAAAATTAAATGCTGAAAGTAAATACTGAAAGTAATTGCTGAAAGTAAATTGCTGAAAAGTAAATTGCTGAAAGTAAATTACTAAAAAGTAAAACTGAAAATTAAAGAAAGAAAAGTACTGTGCGTAAAAGTAAATTGCGGAAAGTAAAAACTGAAAAGTAAAGAAAAGAAAGTGCGAAAACGAAAATTAATTACTGAAAGCTGTAAATAAACAAACAAGATACAATCTTCTTAGTATTCTTAAGGAATTCCTTAGAAGAAAGTATGAATTTTACAAATGAAATGGCTTGGTATTTATAGGCAAAATTTTGCCACCATCAAATCATCCATCAAATAGTTTTTATTAATGCTCCACTAATTGCTTATCTAATTGCTCCATTGCTCCACCAAATCCATTATTGCTCCACTAATTTCTTATCTTGTTTGGTGGTGATTTGATAATTTTTATTAATTATTTATTAATTAATATTTTGCTTTGAAAATGATTGATAATGACTTTTAATAATTACACTCCACACACTTCTGGATGGTTCATCAATTTCGGTCATGAAATCATCAGAATTTGAAAATATTTTCTCCACTCAGAATACTGGATGAGAGTACATCTCGCACTTATCTTTTCGAAGGTTTCTCCCTACAGCAAACAATGTCATCACTGGACATATGTCTAACCATCAAAGACTTTGCTCTTTTTTTTTCACTCACTCCACTGGAATTCTTCTCTCCACTGCTGATAATGTGGGCTTCGCCCCCTGGGATTCCTTCCTGAAACTGATACTGATATAGGCCTCAACCCTGGGATTCCTTCCCGAAACTAACATGATATGGGCCTCAACCCGGGGATTCATTCCTGAAACTGACACTGATTCATTTCTGAAACTGATAACATATTATGGGAACACAGAAACTGGACGATGCATGATGTCCCGGGCTCGCGGCCCGGTCGGGAGTAGAGTAGCCACGGGGACTAAACCGGAGAATAATGGAGTCGCCACCCGGTGTGAACCGAGGAAAGGAAAATGAGATTTAAGGCCGCACTCACCCCTCGCAAGGGAAGACCTTAAAACCGTTGGGTTCGGAATGGTCCCTTACTTATGCCACTTTTAATGAAAGGATTTATATGATATTTAATCAGGCTTAAGTAACACTTATTTCTAAGAATATCATGCTTCTAAATCTACATACATACATCAACAAGTTCATCTAAATTTATATGTAACACATATTTGAATTTGCATACAGCCTATTTGCATGTAATCTATGTCTCAATTTGCATACATAAGGTTTATCATCGGCAAGCATACAAGTTAATGAACGCATTGGTGGACACAGAAGCGCAAACAAATAGCATTCTTACTAGCATGCATATTAAGAAAAGATATTTAAGCGCATAACAGAAATAGACAACTAGAGAGGTAATACAAATGCATAACGTAAAAAAGGGGAACTATGTGCTAAGATGGACATGTCGTAATGTGATGCAAGAGGATCTGTTTACCGTGGGCGTTCGTGCAGCGTTCGTAGATGCGTTCGAATGGTAAACATAAGGTTCTCGTTCGAGTAGCGTTCGTAAACGCGTTCGAACAGAAATGAAATAGAATGCTCACGTTCGTATGGCGTTTGTGAACGCGTTCGAACAGAAATGAAACAGAATGCTCACGTTCATATGGCGTTTGTGAACGCGTTCGAACGGAAATGAAACAGAATACTCACATTCGTATGGCATTTGTGAACGCGTTCGAAAAGAAATGAGACCTGATGCATGATAAGGCAAAATGCATGCGCGTTCGAGTTGCGTTCGTAAACGCGTTCGAACGGGAACAGCCTGATGCATGAAATGGGACGCAATACATAAATGGCGAATAGTACAATGCGAGGCGTGGCGAAGCATCGTGGTAAAGGATTTTAACCTCTTCAATTAGAGGACCTCTCATCGCACTTACTAAGCCCATGCGCTCGATCGCATCATGCATACAAACATAAAGACAATCATTTCAAACTAAGTATGCCCGATTGGGCATATCTTACATCCAACCGAACACACATCAACCGGCGCGGCAAAGCATCTTGGTAAAGGGCTTTAACCCTTCCCCATAGGGGATCTTTCATCCCACTTACTAAGCCCATGCGCTCGATCGCATCATGCATACAAACATAAAGACGATCATATCAAACTAAGTATGCCCGATTGAACACATCTTACATCCAACCGAACACACATCAACCGGCGCGGAAAAGCATCGTGGTAAAGGGCTTTAACCCCTCCCCATAGGGGATCTTTCATTCCACTTACTAAGCCCATGCGCTCGATCGCATCATGCATACGAACATAAAGACAATCATATCAAACTAAGTATGCCCGATTGAACACATCTTACATCCAACCGAACACACATCAACCGGCGCGGCAAAGCATCGTGGTAAAGGGCTTTAACCCCTCCCCATAGGGGATCTTTCATTCAACTTACTAAACCCATGCGCTTGATTGAACCATGCATAAATAAGCAACATGCAGAATCAAGTGACGAAAAATAAATAAACCAAAGCAACACAAAACAAAAGAGGGTGCCGTTTACTCAAGCGGTACGTGGAGTTGTGTCCCGAGTACAGATCATATTACCGTCCATTCGGAATCGGCTATGAAATTTATGTCCGAGTTTCCATCCAATATACCGCGAGAGTTGACACATCTCTCATTTTATTTCACAGCCACAACATACATTTCGACATGACAATCACGCAAGCAATATTTAATAAATAGTACAAAAAGCGAGTGTGAAAGATACCCTCAGGTCTAACCTTTTTGCCCCCACTTCGTCAGCCACACAGCACCCTAAAACACACATAAAACATCCCCCGAACCACACCATAACACCACCAAAAATCACACCCAAAACAGTAGCCAAAACATCCCAAAAATAGTAACTAAAATACAGCAGCAAAATAGTAGCAAAACGGCAGCGAATCGGAGTCAAAAGCAACAGCAAAAGACGGAGAACGACGACTCAAAACAGTAAGACAACGAACGAGAGCAGTGAACCAGTGAACCGGAAGAGTTGCGGAGCATCCACTCTTCCGAAGATCGTGTACCGTACATCCGAGAGGTGATTTAAAAGGTTAGACCTGAGGGCACTTTTCTCATTAGTTTATATTCGTCTTTTGATTGTTTATTGAATTCTATTCGCATGAGAGTCGTTTGTGGATGCATGTTGTGGCTTGAATGAAATGGAAAATGTGTCGCCTCTTGTGGTATATAGGATGGAAACCCGGATATAAATTTCATAGCCGATTCCGAATGGATGGTAGTATGATCTGTACTCGGGATACAACTCCACGTACCACTTGAGTAAATGACACATTCTTTCGTTTTATGTTGTTTTGATTTATTTATTTTTCGTTATTTGAATTCTGCATGTTACTTTTGTATGTATGATATAACCGAGCGCATGGGCTTAGTAAGTCGGATTAAAGGTCCCCTATTTGGAGGGGTTAAAATCTTTTACCACGATGCTTTGCCGCGTCGGTTGATGTGTGTTCGGTTAAATGCAAGATATGTTCAATCGGGCATACTGAGTTTGATATTATTGTCTTTATTCTTTGTATGCATGATACAATCGAGCGCATGGGCTTAGTAAGTCGGATTAAAGGTCCCCTATTTGGAGGGGTTAAAATCCTTTACCACAATGCTTTGCCGCACCGGTTGATGTGTGTTCGGTTGGATATAAGATATGTTCAATCGGATATACTAAGTTTGATATGATTGTCTTTATTTTTGTATGCATGATGTGATCGAGCGCATGGGCTTAGTAAGTGCGATGAAAGGTCCTCTAATTGAAGAGGTTAAAATCCTTTACCACGATGCTTTGCAGCGCCGATTAACGTATATTCGGTTGAATGTAAGATGTGTTCAATCGAGTATATGAAGTGTAAGGTTATTGTCTTTATTTTTATATGCATTGAGATAAGCACATGGGCTTAGTAAGTGCGATGAAAGGTCCTCTAATTGGAGAGGTTAAAGTCCTTCGCCACGATGCTTCGCTGCGCTTCGTATTCGCTATTTGCTTTTTTTATGTATGTATTGCGTCACATTTTGTGCATCAGGTCTGTTCCCGTTTGAACGGGTTTTCGAACGCTATACGAACGCGAACCTTCTGTTTCCCGTTCGAACGGGTTTTAAAAACGCTGCTCGAACGCGCATGCATTTTGTTTCATCAGGTCTGGATCCGTTCAACGCGTTATCGAACGCTATACGAACGCAAACCTTCTGTTTCCCGTTTGAACGTGTTTTACAAACGCTACTCGAACGCGCATGTATTTGTTTCATCAGGTCTGGATCCGTTCAAACGGGTTATCAAACGCTACACGAATGCGAACCTTCTGTTTACCGTTCGAACGCGTTTACGAACGCTTCACGAACGCGCGCACACTGAACTAAGTCTGTCTCATCATATTTCATGCATAACTGCCTTTTGGGTGATCTCCCTTTCATTATGTAGCCAATCATATTATTTGTATTCCTGCATTTATCCATTCGATGTGTTCTTGGGATAATATTCAAGCATGATTAGGCTATTAGCATGTTACTTGGTTAATATGTTCATGAGATAGTACTCGAGCATGATTAGGTTGTTCTTAGTTTTCCCTATCATATGATTGAGAAATATTCATGAGATTGCCATGTGATGTTGCATGTTGTGATGAACTTATTGATGTATGCATGTGAATTTAGAAGCATGATACTCTTGGAAATAAGTGTTACTTAAACTTGATTAAATTATTACATAAATCCTTTCATTACAAGTGACATAAGTAAGGGACCATTCCGAACCCAACGGTTTGAGGTTTTCCCTTGCGAGGGGTGAGTGCGGCCTTAAATCTCATTTTCCTGGTTCACACCAGGTGGCGACTCCATTATTCTCCGGTTTAGTCCCCCGGACTATTCCGTACTCCCGACCGGGCCGCGATCCCGGGACAGCATGCGTCGCCCCAGATCCTGTGTCCCACAGCATCCCCAAAATTACTGATGATGTGGGTCACCCCGGGACTCATCCCCAAAACTGATGCTGATGTGTGGGCCTCGACCCTGGGACGCATCCCAAAACTACTACTGATGTGGGTCTCGACCCTATGACTCATTCCCAAACTGATACTGATGTGGGCCTCGACCCACAGACTGATACTGATATGGGCCTCGCCCCCAAACTGATACTGATGGGGCTCGCCCCTAAACCGATACTGACATGGGCCTCGTCCCCAAACTGATGCGGATGTGGGCCTCGCCCCTAAACTGATGCTGATGTGGGCCTCGCCCCCAAGCTGATACTGATGTGGGCCTCGACCCTGGGACTCATCCCCAAAATTGGTGATGATATGTGTGGGCCTCGACCCTGGGACGCATCCCAAAACTGCTACTGATGTGTGGACCTCGACCCTATGGCGCATCCCAAAATTGCTACTGATGTGGGTCACGACCCTGGGACTCATCCCTAAAACTGATACTAGTGATGTGATGGTTCATTCCAACATACCGTACTACCTCTCACGAGATAATTCTGATAGCTAAACATATTTTCCTCCTCAACGGATGTTTCGCATCGAAACTAGAGAACCTTCAAAATACTTAATACACTTAGATCTGCTCGTCTGAATGAGTGATCTGAACTAGACTCCTAGTGTGTGTGTGCCAAGGCTCTTTCGCAGCTTAATCCTTAAGTAAGCCAACTCGATGATTTTGTCTTGGAGAATTGGATCAGTGGGTCTAACCAACCTAGATGTCTTGATCACACTCTGTGATTACTTCCTCGTACTCAACATGATATGGTTTTCTTTTTTCTTTTTTTTTCTCTTTCTTTTCTTTCTTTTCATTTTTGAACTTTCTTTTTCTTTCTTTGACATACCTACCCTTTAAGGTAGCATTTCTCCTCATGGAGGTCCTAATACTCGCCCATGGGTAACTTCACGTTTATCGGTTATAGGCGGTCTATTTTTTCTTTTCCTTTCTTTGGAGAAACTTTTTATTTGTTTCCTACCATATCATATATCGTAGCATAAGTAAACCAGGATGGACATCCAAGCAAACGGTCATTCACTGATCTACCATCTCTTCAACTAGTCATCTCGCCAACTACTCAGGCTTCTACTGCTAAGATCCTGTAATCAAGTGCCCGCAAGTCTAGCCGAGATCAACCACTCAGAATACTGGATGAGAGTACATCTCGCACTTATCTTTTCTAAGGTTTCTCCATACAGCAAACAATGTCATCACTGGACATATGTCTAACCATCAAAGACTTTTCTCTTTTTTTTCACTCACTCCACTGGAATTCTTCCTCTCCACTGCTGATAATGTGGGCTTCGCCCCCTGGGATTCCTTCCTGAAACTGATACTGATATGGGCCTCAACCCTGGGATTCCTTCACGAAACTGACATTGATATGGGCCTCAACCCGGGGATTCATTCATGAAACTGACACTGATTCATTTCTGAAACTGATAACATTATTGTGGGAACACAGAAACTGGACGACGCATGCTGTCCCGGGCTCGCGGCCCGGTCGGGAGTACGGAGTAGCCACGGGGGACTAAACCGGAGAATAATGGAGTCACCACCCGGTGTGAACCGGGAAAATGAGATTTAAGGCCGCACTCACCCCTCGCAAGGGAAGACCTTAAACCGTTGGGTTCGGAATGGTCCCTTACTTATGCCACTTGTAATGAAAGGATTTATATGATAATTTAATCAGGCTTAAGTAACACTTATTTCTAAGAATATCATGCTTCTAATCTACATACATACATCAACAATTTCATCTAAATTTATATGTAACACATTTTCGAATTTGCATACAGCCTATTTGCATGTAATCTATGTCTCAATTTGCATACATAGGTTTATCATACGGCAAGCATACAAGTTAATGAACGCATTGGTGGACACAGAAGCGCAAACAAATAGCATTCTTACTAGCATGCATATTAAGAAAATATATTTAAGCGCATAACAGAAATAGACAACTAGAGAGGTAATACAAATGCATAACGTAAAAAATAGGAACTATGTGCTAAGATGGACATGTCGTAATATGATGCAAGAGGATCTGTTTACCGTGGGCGTTCGTGCACGTTCGTAGACGCGTTCGAACGGTAAACAGAAGGTTCTCGTTCGAGTAGCATTCGTAAACGCGTTCGAACGGAAATGAAACAGAATGCTCACGTTCGTATGGCGTTTGTAAACGCGTTCGAACGAAAATGAAACAGAATGCTCATGTTCGTATGGCGTTTGTGAACGCGTTCGAACGGAAATGAAACAGAATACTCACATTCGTATGGCGTTTGTGAACGCGTTCGAACAGAAATGAGACCTGATGCATGATAAGGCAAAATGCATGCGCGTTCGAGTTACGTTCGTAAACGCGTTCGAACGGGAACAGACCTGATGCATGAAATGGGACGCAATACATAAATGGCGAATAGTACAATGCGAGGCGCGGCGAAGCATCATGGTAAAGGATTTTAACCTCTTCAATTAGAGGACCTCTCATCGCACTTACTAAGCCCATGCGCTCGATCGCATCATGCATACAAACATAAAGACAATCATATCAAACTAAGTATTCCCGATTGGGCTTATCTTACATCCAAACGAACACACACATCAACCGGCGCGGCAAAGCATCGTGGTAAAGGGCTTTAACCCTTCCCCATAGGGGATCTTTCATCCCACTTACTAAGCCCATGTGCTCGATCGCATCATGCATACAAACATAAAGACGATCATATCAAACTAAGTATGCCCGATTGAACACATCTTACATCCAACCGAACACACATCAACCGGCGCGGCAAAGCATCGTGGTAAAGGGCTTTAACCCCTCCCCATAGGGGATCTTTCATTCCACTTACTAAGCCCATGCGCTCGATCTCATCATGCATACGAACATAAAGACAATCATATCAAACTAAGTATGCCCGATTGAACACATCTTACATCCAACTGAACACACATCAACTGGCGTGGCAAAGCATCGTGGTAAAGGGCTTTAACCCCTCCCCATAGGGGATCTTTCATTCCACTTACTAAACCCATGTGCTTGATTGAACCATGCATAAATAAGCAACATGCACAATTCAAGTGACGAAAAATAAATAAACCAAAGCAACACAAAATAAAAGAGGGTGCCGTTTACTCAAGCGGTACGTGGAGTTGTGTCCCGAGTACAAATCATATTACCGTCCATTCGGAATCGGCTATGAAATTTATTCCGGGTTCCATCCGATATACCGCGAGAGTTGACACATCTCTCATTTTATTTCACAGCCACAACATACATTTCACATGACAATCATGCAAGCAATATTTAATAAATAGTAACAAAAAAGCGAGTGTGAAAGATACCCTCAGGTCTAACCTTTTTGCCAACTTTCAAGCTTGCGTTTCACGGACGTCGGAAGGGTACAGCTCCTCAACTTCTCTGGTTCACTGGTTTTGCGTCCTAGCTCACTGCTTTGCTGTTTTGCTTACGGTTTGAACTCCGTTCTGCTCCTGTTCGGCCTCTGTTTTGCTGCTCACTGCTCAGCCACCTGTTTTGACGTTTCAACGGACTGTTCCAAGTTTTTGTTGTGGGTTTTTAGTGCAGTCTTGTGTGATTATTTTAAGGATTATGAATGCAGTTTTTATGTTATTACTTTAAGGTTTTTAGGGAATGTTTTAAGTGCATTTTGCTGCTGTTTTAGAGGTTAAATTACTGCTATTTGGGCGTGATTTAGGGACTGGTCTGGGTCAGTTTCGGTTTGTGTAAGTGGGCTACGGATTGAACTGTTTGGAGAGGGTATTGTGCGGCAATTCTGAGAAGTAAAGGGGCTGCTGTTTTAGGGGGAATTTTTTGGTGATGTGGTGGATGCTGTTTTGGCGTGGATTTAAGGACTGTGAAGGGACTGGATGCGGCAATGAGAGAGTTTGGAGGTCTCTTGGGCGTGCAAGAGAAGGCTTGGAGGAGTGTCTTAGGCGTGATTTGAGAGATATGTGTGCTTCGGTTATTGAAGGAGGTGTATGAGAGAAATTGTTTTTTTTACTTTTTTGCTATTACCGTGAATGATATTGTGTGACGGGAGAGGATGGCTTTGGTTAGGGGTTGTTTATATAGAGAAGGGTTAGGGCTTCACCTTGTCTCACAAGGAAGGGATTTTGGCATTAAAATGAGGATTTGATTTGGTGTTGAGCAAGGAAAGTCAAAGATTGAGGGGGGACAAATCTTGGCTAGAATAGGAAGTCAATATCTTTAATTTGTTATGATTGATTTTAATTAGGCATGACATCTTTTTAATTTAGTATGTGATTTGTTTAGTTAGGAAGTTAATATATTTGTTTATCTTCATTAGGTATGATTATATTTTGTGTTTTATTTAATTGGTAAATGGTTTAGATATTTTATTTAATATTTAATGTTTAATTTAATTAAATTGGATGTGTTTTATGGGCTTTGGGGAGCTAATTGGCCGGGGTGCGAGGCTAGCAGCAAAACCAGAAACACCGACGCCGTTCGAACGCAATTCGAACGCTACACGAATGTCCGCAATCTATCTGACGTTCGAACGAAGTAACGAACGCAGCACCAACGAAGACAGTGAACCTGTGAGATGAACTTGATGACGTACTTATTCTGAATTTCCTCTTCCGACCTCCGTTTCCCGCAATATCCTTAGCTAAAAAGGTAGTGCCTCCTACTGAGACTCATCATCGGGTTTCACATGCAAAAATGCAATGCCTACAGTCGCCCCCACTTTGATGGGACTTGTGCAGTGTGTGACAGTGACAATCCTATCAAAGTCTATGCAATGCATTTTTTTACTTACATGGCTAGCTAGTTGGCTCGAGCTGGGCTAATGATGTAGTGGACCTCGAGCCTAGGACGCGTCCCTAAAACTGCTGACGATGTGGGCCTCGCCCTCAAGCTGATATGGGCTTCGCCCCCCCAAGCTGATATGGGCTTCGCCCCCCAAGCTGATATGGTGTGGAGCCTCGCTCCTAAGCCGACATAGGCCTCGCCCCCAAGCTGAAATGATGTAGGGCCTCGCCCCCAAGCTGGCTTGGGCCTCGCCCTAAGATTCATTCCTGGATTCATTCCAAAATTCTAACGGTGCGGGCTAGGATTCATTCAAAAAAAACTGATGATGTGGGCCTCGGCCTTAGGATTCATTCCTAGATTCCTTCCTGGATTCATTCTAAACTCTGATGGTGTGGGCCCCGACCCTAGGATTCATTCCTGGATTCATTCCAAAATTCTGACAATGTGGACCTCGGCCCTGGGATTCATTCCAAAACCCTACCGATGTGGGCCTTGGCCCTGGGATTCATTCTCGGATTCCTTCCAAAATTCTGCTGACGTGGGCCTCGACCCTGGGATCCATTCCCGGATTCATTCCTGGATTCATTCCAGAATTCTGATAGATTCGTTCCAAATTCTGAGAGATTCATTCCCCGGATTCATTCCAAATTCTGAGAGATTCATTCCCTGGATTCATTCCAAATTCTAAGAGATTCATTCCTTGGATTCATTCCAAATTCTTGAGAGATTCATTCTCTGGATTTGTTCCAAAATTCTGAGAGATTCATTCCCTGGATTCCTTCCAAACTCTGAGAGATTCATTCCCTGGATTCATTCCAAATTCTAAGAGATTCATTCCCTGGATTCGCTCCAAATTCAGAGAGATTCATTCCCTGGATTCGTTCCAAATTCTGAGAGATTCATTCCCTGGATTCATTCCAAATTCAGAGAGATTCATTCCCTGGATTCATTCTAAATTCTAAGAGATTCATTCCAAATTCTTGAGAGATTCATTCTCTGGATTCGTTCCTGAAACTGTACTGTTGATGTTTCTGACTAGCTTGCCTTTGCTACTTTCTCTCTTTCTTTCTTCGAAACCTGTTAATATAAACACAAAAGGATGCAAAATGTGTTACGTGTATGCATTATGTATGATTTTCCTATCCCGTTGGGTTAGGTCTTTGGTCAATTCCCTTAGTGACAGCTCGGTCTCTCTTCCTTAGGAAAAGTACTGCTTCAATCTGTCTACACTAATTGGTTCTGTGAACTCATTTCCTTTCCAAGTCTAACAGTCTCACTGTCTTCATTTCCCAATTTTTGAATGGCCAACTTATCTTTTCTGCTTGCTTCTTCTGAGGGTTCCCTACGTTCTGAGTATCATAGTACCAAGATTGAATGCTTTTGTCATATGCACTCATGTTGCAAGTTGAGAAGTGGAGATTCAGGCAAGTAAGCGAAATAAACTTATTTACTATTGTTGAGAAAAGATTCGAACAAGCAAACAAAATCAATGTCTTTATTAAAAATGCAAGATAAACTTGGAGAAACAGCAGTGCCTTCTTCCTCAGCCTCTGGTTCTTCGTTGTTATTATCCCTTATCCCCATGTGAGAAGCTTGGTGGTTGAGGGTTTGGAGGACAAAGGTTTCAGGCAAGCCAAAGTTGATCATGGTGGTGGGACGGAGTGGTAATTTGGTAGAGGATTCCTGTGTGTGCTGGGTTGCTCTATTTCTGGGTTAGATATTTTGTGGGTGTCAATCAGGTCTTGGATCTCATGCCTAAGGCGGGGGCAGTTGTCAGTTTCGTGCCCCTTTTGCTGGTGAAAATAACATAATAAGTTCAAGTCAAGGTAGTGCGGCACAGGGCTGGGGAGTGGTTTAGGTTCCAAGGGTTTCAGGAGTCCTTGCATCTTCAATTTCTCAAACACCTTTGATAGAGGTCTACCCAAGTTGGAGAAACGTCTGTTCCTGATGGCAGTGACCTCAGCACTGGAAGACTTGGCTTCAGGATGTCCCCCAAAATTCCTTCTATTCTGGCCATAAAACTTTCTGTTTTCAGCCTCTTCTTCCTCAATATCCATGACAGTTTCCCTCAACTGTCGGAAATCTGCAATCATTGAAGTCATCCTCCTCAACTTGCCATAGATCGAGGACTTAGTGCCCTTGATGATCATTTTAATCTGGTCCTTCTCAGAGGGCCGAGTCTGTATTTTCAGAAGCTGGCTTCTCCAGCGGTCTACATACTCCTTGAAGCTTTCTTCTGGCTTCTGCTTAGTGTTCTCCAAATCACGAAGTGACAAATCAATCTCTAAGTCTGTAACATACTGTTTCAGAAAAGCATCAGCTAGTTCCTTCCAATCTTCCTTAACCTTCTTCTTAAGGCTATGATACCAAACCACAGGTGCCCCCTCGAGTGACATCCCAAACATCTTTTGGACTTGGCGCTGTGATAGGCCCATTGAACTCATGACTGAGACATATTGCTGTAGATGGACCATCGGGTCTCCATTCCCATTAAACTTGGCCATGTCGGGCATTTTAAACTGAGCTGGCAGCTGTTCTCCGAAGGTCATTGCCTCATAATCTAACAACTCTTCATGTTTACCCCTCATTTTACGGGTAATGTTTCAACCTGATCCCGAGCCTCTGAAATTCTGCCTGAGACCCAATCACTCTGTCTGTTGCATACTCTGCCATGTCATCATCAAAAGTGGGGATATCATCCCCAACCCATTCGGAGGCTCCTCACGTCTTACATTCTCAGAATTTCCCCCAGCACGGGGCACAGCCATATTTGTCATGGCAGTAGTCAAGGCTTGCAACTGTTCGGTAATCTTGGCAAAACCATTTTCTAACTGATCTATCGGGATACCTCATTATCGGATGTACTCATATCTGTTACGGTCTTTTAGTGAGTCTTCTCTCTTCCCTAACCCAACGGGAATCTATGATGTCTTTTTGAGACATAGAGGGTGTTAATAGGATATATGTATGTATGAGGTGCATGAGATGCATGTAACATATAGAACATACTAAATCGATTAAAATTTTCAAACAAATCGGCCCATTATCATTTTAGAAGCCTTTGGGCTAAATGTCATAGGAGTGAACTTGTCCCAGTTTAAATGGCCTAACGAGTTCACATCTCATGGCAATGAGCCCAACTAAATCCAAATGGTAATGTTCCGAACACAAACACAAAATGGTCCATCAACATTTAGAAGCCTTTGGCCCAATCATCATAAGGTACGTTCTTGTCCCAGTTTAAATGGCCCAACAAGCCCATATCCCATGACAAATGGTCCAAATGGATCCAAACGGCGATGTTCCCAAACACAAGCATAAAAGAAAGATAATGCAAACATAAAACAATAATTTCTACAGAATGGCCCATCAACATTTCAAAAGCTTTAGGCCTAATGGTCATAAGGTACGAACTCGCACCAGTTTAAATGGCCCAGCAAGTCCGCATTTCTGACAATGGTCCAACTGCGTCCAAATGATGATGGTCCACAAGCACATACTCAAGGAAATAATTGTTACTTTAACCATACAATCCCGGTCTATGGGTGGGTTCACAAGAGTGTAGATAAAGGCTCTCATCGGCGAAGGATGGCCCACAACTACGTCTCCCCAATCAAGGGTTCGAGCAACCAAGTGAGCGCACCGTTTTTTATACACTAAGGTACGTGCCAATGAGCTATGGTGTGTGACGGACTGTCAAATGGATTTCCCATTGTAGATTCCCCAGAGGGAAGGTGGAGCGAGGCTCACTTAAATACCCAAGCCTCTTAGGCTCTTATCGCTTGGTGTCAGGAATAAACAACGAGTCCTCCAAATTAGTCCATCACAATAGGCTACGAGTAGATGGCTATCTAGGTGCCTTCACAGCTTTTCCTTCTAGAAAGGTAGTGAGTGAAGGAAGACACCAAACTATTACCTAGCCTCAAAATGCCTTTGATTAAACCCCTATTTTATCCACTATAGACACTGTCAATTAGAACATAAATCCAAACATTACAAGAAAATATTTCGGGGCCGATTCTCTATCCCCAGTGGAGTCGCCAGACTGTGGGAACACAGAAACTGGACGACGCATGTTGTCCCGGGCTCGCGGCCTGGTCGGGAGTACGGAGTAGCCATGGGGGACTAAACCGGAGAATAATGGAGTCGCCACCCGGTGTGAACCGGGAAAATGAGATTTAAGGCCGCACTCACCCCTCGCAAGGAAAGACCTTAAACCGTTGGGTTCGGAATGGTCCCTTACTTATGCCACTTGTAATGAAAGGATTTATATGATAATTTAATCAGGCTTAAGTAACACTTATTTCTAAGAATATCATGCTTCTAAATCTACATACATACATCAACAAGTTCATCTAAATTTATATGTAACACATATTCGAATTTGCATACAGCCTATTTGCATGTAATTTATGTCTCAATTTGCATACATAAGGTTTATCATACGGCAACCATACAAGTTAATGAACGCATTGGTGGACACAGAAGCGCAAACAAATAGCATTCTTACTAGCATACATATTAAGAAAAGATATTTAAGCGCATAACAGAAATAGACAACTAGAGAGGTAATACAAATGCATAACGTAAAAAAGGGGAACTATGTGCTAAGATGGACATGTCGTAATGTGATGCAAGAGGATCTGTTTACCGTGGGCGTTCGTGCAGCGTTCGTAGACGCGTTCGAACGGTAAACAGAAGGTTCTCGTTCGATTAGCGTTCGTAAACGCGTTCGAACGGAAATGAAACAGAATGCTCACGTTCATATGGCGTTTGTGAACGCGTTCAAACGGAAATGAAACAGAATGTTCAAGTTCGTATGGCATTTGTGAACGCCTTCGAACGGAAATGAAACAGAATACTCACGTTCGTATGGCGTTTGTGAACGCGTTCGAACAGAAATGAAACCTGATGCATGATAAGGCAAAATGCATGCGCGTTCGAGTTGCGTTCGTAAACGCGTTCGAACGGGAACAGACCTGATGCATGAAATGGGACGCAATACATAAATGGCGAATAGTACAATGCGAGGCGAGGCGAAGCATCGTGGTAAAGGATTTTAACCTCTTCAATTAGAGGACCTCTCATCGCACTTACTAAGCCCATGCGCTCGATCGCATCATGCATACAAACATAAAGACAATCATATCAAACTAAGTATGCCCGATTGGGCATATCTTACATCCAACCGAACACACATCAACCGGCGCGGCAAAGCATCGTGGTAAAGGGCTTTAACCCTTCCCCATAGGGGATCTTTCATCCCACTTACTAAGCCCATGTGCTCGATCGCATCATGCATACAAACATAAAGACGATCATATCAAACTAAGTATGCCCGATTGAACACATCTTACATCCAACCGAACACACATCAACCGGCACGGCAAAGCATCGTGGTAAAGGGCTTTAACCCCTCCCCATAGGGGATCTTTCATTCCACTTACTAAGCCCTTGTGCTCGATCGCATCATGCATACGAACATAAAGACAATCATATCAAACTAAGTATGCCCGATTGAACACATCTTACATCCAACCGAACACACATCAATCGGCGCGGCAAAGCATCGTGGTAAAGGGCTTTAACCCCTCCCCATAGGGGATCTTTCATTCCACTTACTAAACCCATGCGCTTGATTGAACCATGCATAAATAAGCAACATGCACAATTCAAGTGACAAAAAATAAATAAACCAAAGCAACACAAAACAAAAGAGGGTGCCGTTTACTCAAGCGGTACGTGGAGTTGTGTCCCGAGTACAGATCATATTACCGTCCATTCGGAATCGGCTATGAAATTTATGTCCGGGTTTCCATCTGATATACCGCGAGAGTTGACACATCTCTCATTTTATTTCACAGCCACAACATACATTTCAACATGACAATCACGCAAGCAATATTTAATAAATAGTACAAAAAAAGCGAGTGTGAAAGATACCCTCAGGTCTAACCTTTTTGCCAACTTTCAAGCTTGCGTTTCACGGACGTCGGAAGGGTACAGCTCCTCAACTTCTCTGGTTCACTGGTTTTGCGTCCTAGCTCACTGCTTTGCTGTTTTGCTTACGGTTTGAACTCCGTTCTGCTCCTGTTCGGCCTCTGTTTTGCTGCTCACTGCTCAGGCCACCTGTTTTGACGTTTCAACGGACTGTTCCAAGTTTTTTTGTGGGTTTTTAGTGCAGTCTTGTGTGATTATTTTAAGGATTATGAATGCAGTTTTTTATGTTATTACTTTAAGGTTTTTTAGGGAATGTTTTAAGTGCATTTTGCTGCTGTTTTAGGGGTTAAATTACTGCTGTTTTGGGCGTGATTTAGGGACTGGATTGGGTCAGTTTCGGTTTGTGTAAGTGGGCTACGGATTGAACTGTTTGGAAAGGGTATTGTGCGGCAATTCTGAGAAGTAAAGGGGCTGCTGTTTTAGGGGGGAATTTTTTGGTGATGTGTGGATGCTGTTTTGGGGTGGATTTAAGGACTGTGAAGGGGCTGGATGCGGCAATGAGAGAGTTTGGAGGTCTCTTGGGCGTGCAAGAGAAGGCTTGGAGGAGTGTCTTAGGCGTGATTTGAGATATATGTGCTTCGGTTATTGAAGGAGGTGTAGGAGAGAAATTGTTTTTACTTCTTTATGATATTACCGTGAATGATATTGTGTGACGGGAGAGGATGGCTTTGGTTAGGGTTGTTTATATAGAGAAGGGTTAAGGCTTCACCTTGTCTCACAAGGAAGGGATTTTGGCATTAAAATGAGGATTTGATTTGGTGTTGAGCAAGGAAAGTCAAAGATGAGGGGGGACAAATCTTGGCTAGAATAGGAAGTCAATATCTTTAATTTGTTATGATTGATTTTAATTAGGCATGACATCTTTTTAATTTAGTATGTGATTTGTTTAGTTAGGAAGTTAATATATTTGATTTATCTTCATTAGGTATGATTATATTTTGTGTTTTATTTAATTGGTAAATGGTTTAGATTTTTTATTTAATATTTAATGTTTAATTTAATTAAATTGGGATGTGTTTTATGGGCTTTGGGGAGCTAATTGGGCTGGGGTGCGAGGCTAGCAGCAAAACCAGAAACACCGACGCCGTTCGAACGCCAATTCGAACGCTACACGAATGTCCGCAATCTGTCTGACGTTCGAACGAAGTAACGAACGCAACACCAACGAAGACAGTGAACCTGTGAGATGAACTTGATGACGTACTTATTCTGAATTTCCCCTTCCGACCTCCGTTTCCCGTAATATCATTAGCTAAAAAGGTAGTGCCTCCAACTGAGACTCATCATCGGGTTTCACATGCAAAAATGCAATGCCTACAATTATATTGTTGCTGATTCTGGTTGGCTTGCCTTCGCCGCTTTCTTCTTCCTTTTTGAACCATGTGAGTACAAAACAAAACACAAAACAAAAAGAATGCAAGTGTGTTACGTGTATGCATGCATGCATGGGTGAATTTCTTATCTTGTTGGGTTAGGTCTTCTGTCAATTCCCTTGGTGACTGCTCGGTCTCCTTTCCCTCAGGTAAAATACTGCTTCAATCTTTCCACGTTGATCGGCTCAGTGAACTCTTTCCCTTCCAAATCTGACAGTCTCACTGCCCCATTTCCCATTACCTTCTTGACTATGTAGGGTTATTCCCAGTTAAGTCTGAATTTTCCTCTCGGGTCCGTTGTCGACGGTGTTGACTGTTTAAGTACCAGATCACCTTTTCTGATTTTGGTAGGACGCACCTTCTTGTTGAATGCTCGCGCCAACCTCTTCTGGTATAACTGCATATGATGTAAGGACTTCATTCTCTTCTTATCGAGCAATACCAACTGTTCAAATCTTTACGAGGCCCGTTCTTGTTCAGGTAACTCTGCTTCTGCTAATACTCGCATGGACTGTATCTCAACTTCCACCGGCAGTACTGTTTCCATTGCCTTTCCAGCTTCTTCTTTTCTTAAACACTTCATATGAATGCCATTCACTTGTCTCTCTATCCTTGCCGTAAGGTTTTCTGTTTCTCAATTTCCTTTTCCCCGATATCCATGTTTGCTAAACTCTTCTTGACAAATCTTTTTTTTCTAACCCAACGGATATCTACAATGGCTTTTAAGACACATGGGTTAACATGATGCATGTATGCATGAGATGCGTGCGATATATGGAATATATAAGTCGGCCCATTATCATTTTAAAGCATTCAATCATACTATTGCGAGGTGCAAACTTGTCCTAGTTGAAAAGGCCTAACAGGTTTACACCTTTGCGATAACATGGCTAAACAACTTCAAATGATAAGGGGCCCAAACACAGGATGGCCCATCGGCATTTCAGAAACTTTTAGCCCAATTTTCATAAAATACGAACTCATCCCAGTTTAAATGGCCCAACAAGTTTGCATTTCTGACGAGAAGCCTAACTGAGTCCAAATGATGATGGTCATAAGCATAAGCATAAAGAAATAATTTCTATAGAGTGGCCCATTGGCATTTTAGAAACTTTTAGCCCAATTGTCATAAGATATGAACTCAACCCAGTTTAAATGGCCCAACAAGTTCGCATTTGTGACAAGAAGTCTAACTGAATCCAAATGATGATGGTCCCTAAACACAAGCATAAAGAGATAATTCAAGCATAAAGCAATAATTTCTACAGAACGGCCCATCGACATTTCAGAAGCTTTTTGCCCAAATGTCATAGGATACGAACTCGTCCTAATTTAAATGGCCCAAAAAGTTCGCATTTCTGACAAGAAGTCTCAGGACAAGGGCAAGAAAAAGAAAAATGAGGCCCATGTCACTGAAAATGAGCAACTGACTGAAGAGATCTCAGAGATGAATCTGTCAGCAGTGGTAACTGAAACCAACTTGGTTGGGAATCTGAGAGAATGGTTGGTAGACACTGGGGCTACTCGATAAATCTGTGCAGATAGCAAGATATTTTTCTTGTATCAGAAGGTCGATGGCGGCGATCATCTGACAATGGGAAACTCGTCTACCTCAGGAGTGGTTGGACAAGGCACAGTGGTTCTGAAGATGACATCCGAAAAAGAGCTTACATTGAAGAATGTATTGCATGTTCCAGATATTCGGAAGAACTTGGTCTCGGGCTCTCTCCTTAGCAAGGTTAGTTTTAAGCTTGTATTTGTTTCTAATAAATTTGTAATGACCAAAAATGATGTTTATGTAGGAAGAGGATACCTCACTGAGGGCCTTTTCAAATTCAATGTAATGACTGTCAATAGACACAGTGGTAATAATAAAGCTACAACTTCTGCTTATATTATTGAGTCACAAAATGTATGGCATGAGAGGTTAGGACATGTTAATTATGATACGATGTGTAAATTAATTAACATGGACCTTATACTTAAATTTGCAATTGATAGCCAACATAAGTGTGAGGCATGTGTTGAAGCAAAAATGCATAGAACATCATTTCATTTCATAGAACGAAGTTCTGAACCCTTGGAACTTGTACACGCTGATGTGTGTGATATGAATATTGTGCAAACAAGAGGCGGTAAAAAGTACTTTGTCACTTTTATCGATGATAGCACAAGATTATGTAATGTGTATTTGATGAGGAGCAAAGATGAAGCTATTGAGAGCTTTGTACACTACAAGAATGAAGTTGAAAATCAACTTGGCAAGAAAATCAAGAAAATCAGAAGTGATAGAGGTGGTGAATATGTGTCACCATTCAGTAAATATTGTTCCATGCATGAAATTATTCACGAAACCACTGCTACTTATTCTCCTCAATAAAACGGGATTGCTGAGCGCATAAACCAAACGTTGAAGGAAATTATGAACGCCATGTTGACAAGTTCTGGTTTACCCCAGAACTTGTGAGGGGAAGCCTTGCTTTCCGCGAACTACGTTCTAAACAAGCTTCCTCACAGAAGATTGGACAAGACACCATATGAATTGTGGAAATGTCACATTTGTCCTACAAATACCTAAAAGTATGGGGGTGTCTTGCCAAAGTAATGGTTCCTAAACCTAAGAAGGTTAGAATATGACCCAAAACTATTGATTGTATATTCATTGGATATGCTCGCAACAGTAGTGCATATCGATTCTTGGTACACAAGTCTGAGATTCCTGACATCAATCCGAATATGATAATTGAGTCAAGGAATGCGACATTTTTTGAAGATACTTTTCCTTGTAAGGAAAAAAAAAGAATAGAGTCTCTCAAAAGAACGATTGATACTGTCAAATATAGTGATCAGGTTGACCAAGAATCAGATCAACGTGCAAACGTTGAGACAATCGAACCTAGACGTAGCAAAAGAGCTAGAACGTCTAAGTCATTTGATCCCGATTTTCTGACATACTTGTTAGAAAATGAGCCTCAAAGTTATAAAGAAGCTATGTCTTCTCCGAAAGCACCTTTGTGGAAAGAGGCTATTAACAATGAGATTGATTCAATCCTACATAACCATACTTGGGAGTTGGTTGATCTTCCTCCAGGTTGTAAGAAACTGGGCTACAAATGGATATTCAAACGGAAGATGAAAATGGATGGATCAATAGATAAGTACAAGGCAAGACTTGTCATAAAGGGTTATAGACAAAAGGAAGGCTTTGATTGCTTTGACACTTATTCACCAGTGACTCGTATCACATCGATAAGAATGCTCATAGCCTTAGCAGCTATATTTGGTCTTGAAATACATCAAATGGATGTAAATACGGCATTCTTGAATGGTGAATTGGATGAAGAGATTTACATGGAACAGCCAGAAGGGTTTAATGTTCCTTGACAAGAACAGAAGGTGTGCAAACTTGTAAAATTCTTGTACGGATTAAAACAAGCACCTAAACAATGGCATGAGAAATTTGACAAAGAGATGTTGTCAAGTGGGTTCAAAACCAATGAGTGTGATAAGTGTGTGTACACCAAATCAACCCAAAAAGGATATGTCATTGTGTGTCTCTATGTAGACGATATGTTGATAATTGGTAGTAATCATGAAATGATTCAGTCTACCAAAAATGTGTTATCCAGCAGATTTGATATGAAAGATTTGGGAGTAGCTGATGTGATCCTAGGAATTAAGATTTCTAGGACATCAGACGGATATATATTATCTCAGACTCATTATATTGAAAATACTTGAGAAATATCAAAGGGAACTTAAATGTGGCTAGAACCCCTGTGGACCTAACTCTTCATCTATCAAAGAATACTGGCTTAAGCGTATCGCAATTAGAGTATTCGAGAATCATCGGAAGTCTGATGTATCTCACAAATTGCACACGACCTGATATCGCTCAAGTTGTGAACAGGCTTAGCAGATATACGAACAATCTAATACATAACCACTGGAAAGTCATAGTAAGAGTTTTGAGGTATCTGAGAGAAACTTAAAAATATGGGTTACATTACGAGAGATATCATGTTGTTCTAGATGGATACATTGATGCTAACTGGATATATGATACAGTGGATTCCAAATCTACGAGTGGATTTGTTTTCACACTTGGTAATGCAACCGTGTCATAGAAATCCTCGAGGTAAACATGTATTGCCCGGTCTACTATGAAATCAGAGTTCATAGCCTTAGACAAAACAGCGGAAGAAGCAGAATGGCTTAGAAACTTCTTGGAGGATATTCCTAGTTAGCCCAAACTGGTGCCAGCGATTAGCATACATTGTGATAGCCAATGGGCTATTGGGAGAGCCCAAAATACAATGTATAATGGTAAGTCTCAACACATACGTCAAAGACATAATACCATACGTCAACTGCTCTCAAGTGGCATAATATCGATCGATTATGTTAAGTCGAAAGAAAACCTAGCGGATACACTAACTAAAGGTTTACCTCGAGAGCAAGTTGAGAAGTCATCGAGGGGAATGGGCTTGAAGCCTATAATCAAAGAATTGTCACTGTGGAAACCCAACCTAGCTGACGGAAGATCCCAAGATCTAGTTTCAAAAGGGACAACAGAAACTTTGTGCAATTCAAAACAAACACTGAAGAGTTTTGTACTCTTTCCCATTCCGATAATGACGCAGAGTGCTGTCTGTCAAGGTTAGGATTGTTGGACAATTATGACCCATAGCGTCACTATTTGTACAGATCATGGTGTTGTTGTACAAATTAACTATGTGACAAAGGAGATTGCTCTCTTATCATTTGTGATTAGATCACCATGATGTATAAATGATAGGAGGTCTTTGTGATTTGTTCCTGGATTGAGAAGATATGAGACAGTATCAATCCACGAAAGATAAATCATTAAATATCCATAGTCAGAGTATTATCGAGATTGGACATCGATAATGCGTAAAAGACTAGTATTACACTTGTGTGCGTTGTGAGGGCACGACGGCATAGTTCTCATATATTTGGGTATAGGATACTCATGCAAGTGTAATAGGAGGTTGTGTTTACCGATGGTACGAGAAACAGCTTCGCTCTGGATAGACCCCCTCGGAATTCCATTGGTAGTATGACTATGTGTCTATGGAAGTCCGAAATCAGGGTAGGTGTATTTGGTCTTAACCTGAGACTTGCACCGCTAATACTTGCGACAATCAATATACTCTGGTTTTGGTCGTCCAGGGCTTTGACAGGTTCTGTGTACGCCTCTGCTGGGTATATTGAGAATCGTAGTGTGTTGGGTGTGATGTCAAGACGGAAGTATCACTCCAGTCATATGGAGATGATGATCACGCAGGGATAAAGAACTGGTTCTCTAAAGGGTTGCAACCATCGGGATAATATGACTTGGTCATGATTATCCGATAATAAAGAGACTAGTTGCTCGTGATCCGATATATGCTTCGTACGGGGCAGACACTGTACCAGCCTCAGGCCTTGCATGTGATCATCCGATACTGGATCGAAATACGCAATACTACGTATACTACGCCTGATATAGATCGTTTATTCCTGTAAGCATGTTTCTGGAGAATTCGGTAGGCATGGCGCTTTGCTAGAAGCCAACCTTGTCTTGTAAATCGGTACAAACGTAGTACTAGGTACTTACGTGTTCGGATAGTCCGACGACCGAATTTACTGCCAACATATCCGGGGATCTCATGGGTCGCTTCCCGAAGATTCACCGATGACGTATGACTCGCACTTTATTAATCTGGGATTAATTATATGAGAGAGAAAATTAATCTGGGATTAATTACGGAGATATTTTTTCTGGGATAAAATATCAATAAAGAGAGAAAATGATTAATTTGGAATTAATCGATAAAATAATATATTCGATATTATACGAAATTGGATTTCGACGCGGAATTGAAATTGGATTTTAATTCGGGCGAACGAGTTAATTTAGAATTAATTCGTTAGCGACGTGAATAGTGATTTCGCTAGGCATAATCATTTAATTACGTCGCAACGGAAAATTCGTTAATTTGGAATTAGCGAACCCGAGCCCGGGATTGTTTGCGAGCGCATTCGCATTTCGAATTCGAGTGCGGCACGCAAGTCACATCAAGCGTCAAATCGCTAGTCGCATCAAGCGTCAAATCATTAGTCACTTTGAGTGATGTGACAACTTGTCACTTGATTGACTTGAGTGATGTGAATAGTTGATGGAAGTAGTTGGAATTAATTGCCTTGACTTTTTGTAATTGATAAATCAATTATTTAATTTTTGGTAATTGATTATTGTGTATTAGATACACAAAATGAAATACAAAAACACACTTCCATCTCTCTCTCTCTTTGACACACGGTTTGGAGCCAAAACTTCATCTCTCTCTCATGCCCATTTGGGCTGTTCTTCTTTCTGTTTTTCTGGTTTGACCGAGAGCTAAAGGAGAAGCTAAGGAAATTTGTGGCAAATTTCTTGAGTGCTAGCACACATAGGAGCCATACAAAGGTGATAGGGAACTCACTTTATGAGCTTGGAATCACCATCAACCAAAGCTTGGAGCTTGGAGCAACAATGGAGATCACTAAAGTCGAATTTTGAGGACTGAAAAAACTGCCACTGCTGTGACTTGGAGGAGGCAGAAAGTTGATTTTTGTTGTTCCACTGCATCGCTCAACCGCTCGATGTAAGTATTCTGCAACTACGTTGATTGTATTCACATGTGTTTTATGTTTATTATTCGATCCTCGGGACCGTAGAACTCCAACAAGGATAAACTAAGGCTTTTAATGATCATTATATTATGAGATGAGTCATAATGGGGGTAAAGGCAGATTACCTCTTCATAGTAGATCACTTATTTCAAGTAAGAAGTGAGGTCGCTTCCATGGGAACCTTTAAAGGCGGGTTACCCTAAAGTACTTGATGAATCTGTAACCGTTGTTCAGGGCCGAAATGAACACAATCGTAGAACGGGAAATGGTCGAAGTAAAGCTGTGTGTTGGCAATTATCTTGGTTTACACCAACGGTAGAACAGTTCAAGACTATGGGTCACTGGTTTGCCAAGTAAATCCGATTGTTACTCACTATGAAAGGTTCAAGGCGAAAGCTACCTATTTCGATGCAGCTTTAGTTCACGGAAACTCTCTCAAGTGTCTGCATGAATATTTGAAGAATTGTAGGGGATTGTTGTAAATTCTTCAAATATTCAAATATAATAGTTTGGATGGAGGAGGGACATGTCCCTTGGACGGTACCCCATAAGGACATGTCCTCCAATTGTGTGTAACATGGTCCTATGCTTCAAGGGGTACATAGGAGGGGTATAACCCTTTGGAGGGTTCCTACTTGCTAGATTATTATTTACTACTAATTTTTTCAGCAGAATTTACATAATTGGAGTGCGACGATCAATAGGAGTAAGCACTGGATTCTCTTACCAAGCAAATCTGTCTGAAATCTAAATAGTTATTTACTAATATTTATCTACTCACTCATATTTATTATTTGAAAAATATTTTTTACCTTCACGATGAGACTCGAACTAGCATACTTTTTTTTTACATTCATATTATTGTACCGTTTATTATAGAGTTTGGTGAGTAGGGGTGGCAATTTGGGTCAGAATTCGTTTATCTGTTCGATTCGATTCGCTTTAAAGCGAATATGGGTTTGGAAAAAATGGATTCGTTTAATAAATGAGTCAATTCGATTCGATTCGTTTATTAAACGAATCGAATCCGAATTTGAGCTTATCAATTCGTTTATTCGTTTGGAATTCGTTTATTAAACGAATCGAATTCGTTTAATATCCGTTTAAGTATATTACAAATTAACCCTTACAATTTTTGAACAAAAGTGTTTAAGAAGAAGGATATTTTAGTAATTACATACTTTAACCTAAAAAATAACTATATAAATAAAAACTCTAAACCTAAACTTAAACCTAAAATTCTCTCTCTCTCAACCATGTCGCCGCCTCCTCGTCATCGCCTCTCCTTAGTCTCAATCCTCTCTCAATTATATGGTGCTAACCTAAAAATTACATCTTGTGGCTAAAGTTTTTTTTTTATTTTTAAGGACCCATCATGTCTCATATACTCGAGAGTTTGACAAACCCAACACAGAAACACCAGATTTGAGGAAAGAAAAGAATGGCCAAAATAAAGGAAGATCCATCTTTGAAGCCTATTTTGGATGAGATAGAGTCTGGTGGACCAGTTGTCATGATGAAGGAGTAATTGAAATGTTGTGATATCTTATGTGCTTTTATAAGCTTGTGGGTTTTGTATTTCTAGTTAAGCTCTTGGACAACATTTGTGCATTCATTTATTTTCATGCATCTGGCTGATTAATGGAGAATTAATTGTCTTCTCCTAAGGACTGGAATGATAAAGACGTTCTGCAGAAATTGGGTGAAGCAATGGGTCTTGCAGTTGCTGGAGATGCAACTGGTTCTGCTGATAATGCTGGGACAGATGAAGCAAAACTGAGGATGAGTCGATTGTTTAACTTGGCGAAGTGTTCTTTGTTTCTGGTTTACATGACCTTTTGATATTTCTAATATTTAAATTACCCATTATTTGATTTTCTAGTTAATCGTGTGATTAGCTTGTTCAAGAAATGGTAGCTATTTCAGTTAGTAGAATTTTTTTTCCAGATCTGTGTTGTGCTGATGTTATTGAAGTTGGATTTTTAATTTATAACAATTAATATGGTGTTGATTTTGTATTTAATTTTGATTAAACGAATCGAATACAAATATTCGTTTATTAAAAGAATACAAATTTTGATTCGTTTAATTTTGTATAAACGAATCGAATGCGAATATTCATTTTTTAAACGAATATTAAATTCGATTCGATTCGTTTAATTTTATATAAATGAATAAACGAATCGAATACGAATATTCGTTTAATAAACGAATCGAATTCGAATCCTAATATCAGGATTCGTTTAATAAACAAATCGAATTCGAATTTAGTACATTATTATTTGATTCGTTTAGTATTTGTCAAGAATTTGATTCGTTTATTCGTTTTGCCACCCATGGTGAGCTAATAAATTAGCTTATACTTTCACTGATACTTATAAATTAATTTATACTCTCCATCAAAATTCTCTATAAACGATGCAAGATTTAGAAATGTACAACAAGAGTCAAATTATATTTAACATAAATTTCGTACAAGTTACTGAAGTGCTGAAATAATGTGACATTATAATATGACATTATTTGAATTTGCCATGTGGTAGATGATTATTTACCTTATCATTATATGAAATAATGCATCGCTAGTTACATCATTACTTCAAACTTCGGGTCACCTCGAGGACAAGACCAAATCCGACCCCAAATTAGGTGGATTTGAAGTATTTAAATTTTTTTTTGCCGGATTTGATCCTACCCGACCACACACACATATATATATATATGGTAAATAAAATGGTTTAAAATGTAATTTGACCCTGTATATTTAAATTTAAATAGAACAAGTTTACTTTAATTTTAAAATTTTATTCGACCACTGACCCATCTTGAATTTCCCCTTCAATTTTTGGATTTCAAATTTAGTTTATGCCTTAACTCGATCTCATCGGGCTTCAAAAAAAAAGTAATCCGATCCTCACCTGCAATTTGAACATCCAAAAAAAGAATCAAGTATAAACTTTCAAAAATAAACTCTCTAAAAGGATCCGACGAACAAATCAAAAATAAATAAAATATCAATTTACGCATAAACATGATCGATGTACATTATCTAAAACACCTTCATAAAATCATCTCGAAATCAAAATGGAAAACTTTAATGATCTCTTTTAGAAGAGCCAGCAAAGTAAAGAATGGTCACAAAAATGTTCTCACTGCAAGGAATCCGAAGCTTTGAGCCAGTAGCAAATTCAAAGACCTCTTCAGCTCTATCAAGCAATGCCTTGAAGAGAGGATGATCAAGTAAAGTCACCTTGATCACAAATCTCTTGCACTCTTCCCCTACATAAACTACTAGATGACCTTTAGGTACATCTTCAACAACTCCAATATTGAAACACCACCACATTTTCCAAGCTGCATTATTCCTGAGAACCCTAGTGGAGATTTTTCGACACTTGTGAAAATATCGTTTCAGAAACTTCCCCTTCATCATCATCTATACGTGTGATGAATACAGACTGAGGTTTGTATTGTATTTATAGATGTATGCAAGTGAAAATTTATATAATTTGTTATTTCACTAGCTGTACTTCTCTAGGAATTTAATAAGTTGGAAAAAAAATTGTGAGCTAAGCAATATATAGCTTGACATTTGCGGCATGAACGATGATGAGTATTGGGGAAAGTAGAACATACCGAATCTTGATAGAATTCCGTATTTTTTAGTTTGGAATTGAGAATCTTGTTTTGTTTGGTAGAGATTTATGATAATTTTTTATTATGAAGTTCGACTTTTTGTTTAAAATAATCGAATTTTAATTAGAATTCGTGATCTTGAATTATTAGGTTTGGGATTTGGGATTATTTTTAAATCCCAATTAAAAAATTGGATGATTTTAGACTTGAATATATAATCGGAACAAAATTAAGATTGACAAATCTCAATCATTTTTATAAAAATGACAATGATCTATTATTGTACCATGACACAACAATGTACGAAAATGAACGTTCTTAGTGTTATTTTAACATCAATTTCTTAAAATGTTAGGCCCCAGTTGGGGATAAGATATTGAAAAGAAATTATGAGATCTAGCTGGTCGGAAAAAGTGTCGAGGAGGATGAGAAATAATTAATATAAAAATTAATACAAGTTGCATGCATGGTAACCAATTGGATCTTTTCATATTTCAGTTTATTAATGTTAATTATGAGAATATATTTTAAAGCATTATTATGCTTGTTTTTCTACGTGTGTTGTAATTTTCTATTCACTAGAATTGTGAAAATTAGGTAGCAAGTGACATGAGAAGTGAAGGCAAGAAGCATCTGGGTGATATGCCAGAATATATTCTGAATATGGGCACCAAATGGGGAAACTAATGAAGAACTAAAAGATAAACTTGTTTATAAGAGCAGTTGATGAACTCCTAAAGTTTTCAGAAAGACAAATACTGCTATCATTATGGCATAAAATGCTGTTTATGTATCACGTTTTCAGAATAAAATGCTGTTTATTAATCATTCTTATTTTGAGAATGATTAATTCTTCTTTGGGCCTAAACAAGTTTAATCTATTATTTTTTTTTGGGAGGGGGGGATTATATGCTATCTTTCAAGGAATAAAAAAAGTTATAACTATATTATATTGTTTAGCTAATAAACTTTTTCAGTCTCTCAATCTATCTGTGAACAGTGAAACAAAATTGAGTGAGCAAAAAGAGAGCACTACACATATGTAATTTTTGTTAGCTAGGTAAGCTTAGGAATAAATTAAAATTAAAAGAGATTAAGAGATCCTGGACAGGACAGGACACACAAACCATTCAAAATAAACAGCCAACAGATTTGCAAACATGTACATGTTATCTTAATCATTCCTCTATTTTTCCTACCCATGGTCGGAGGTTGTAAGCTCTCTCTCACATGATGTCCAAATTCTGTTAGCTTTTATCTTGTTTCTATTTTGTTTTTGCTTCCATATCTTACCAAATCATTTTGCATTATCTTTTCAACAATAATAGAGACACCAACATTGATGTACGTACATATATATATTTTCTTGAAGATCTTAATTTAATTCTCTCTAGCTAATAATTAATTAAGCAGCTATCATAGGCCACCTTGACTGCATATGGTTTCTGTTTCCTTGTTTCTATATCACTAGGCTCCCTTTCATTTGCTTTGATACAAAACCAACTTGGTTTCAAAATCTTGCTGCTGGTTTTCAACATTTCACGAGGCGATCACTTTCACTCCTTCATTAAACTTATTTCTCGGCTGCATGCCTTGGTCCCTTTTGGGGGATGAGGATTCTCGATTCCCAATTCTCAAGACTCTTTAATTTTCACCTATAAATTTTGATGGCAGATATTTCGTTGGAAAAAAACCCTATGGCTCCCAGTTTTTTTCATAATTATTCATTAATGATAAATTATCATTGTTGCATTCGGTATTGTTATTGTTAGAATAGGACATGGGAGATCTAATGGATAATTATGAAAAAAAAATATCAAAAATCTATCAAATACATTACAAGAAAATTGAGTTTATGGCCTACACGAATATTTAGTCACGAAATCAAACAGTTGTGACTAAATATTGATTAAAAAATAATAAATATTAAAAATATTTTTTTTACCACTAAAAAATTGTGTACCAATTTTTAGCCACAACAATGTGACTTGTCTCTATAAGTTTTCGCGATAAATGGAAAAGTTGGGGACAATATCAGCCACTAAACTTTGTTGCAAAAAAGAAGCTTGTTTAGCCACGCTAATTTTGTCATTAAATAATGTTTTAGGCCATGAAAAATGATTCGTGGTAAAAATACATAGGTTAGGTCGTAGCAACAAATCGTGTTGTGACTAAATGTGCAAGTAGTAACCACAATAATATTTCGTGGATAAATATTATTTCTAGCCACAAATGATATTTGTGGCTAAATATGTGTATTTTTCCCATAAAATATTGTCATCAAATATAATCACATGCTACGAAATTCTTTATAGTTGTATTATGTTACTAGCCACAAAATCTTTGCAAGCCAAATATGATATGAGATTGAAATAAGACTTAAAATTATTTATTTTTTGGTTAATAATTTATAATATAATATTCTAATATTATAAAATTTTTATTGACGGCTGTTTTTCGTTCCAGTGGTAATTCGGGAAAAATCACTCATCGAACAAACATCCATCAAGTAGTGAATTTGTTTTGTTTGTTAAGAACTAAATGCAAACTTAGCAAGCAGAAAGAAAACACACAGACAAAACAAATGATTTAACGTGGTTCGGCGGAGTGGATCCAACCTACGTCCACGCTCGAGTCTGACCAACCTATTTTCTTTCTCTAGCTCGGGATTCTTTTCTCTCTATTACAAATTACAAGTACTGGTGAATAAAATTGATCAACCTTCTACAATGAACTCTCAACCCTTTTATATACTAAGTCAAATTACAATGTTACGGTAACTTCGTGACTAGACCCGGCCAACCGTAGGGTTCCAACAGGAACCCTACCCCCAACGGCTACTAGTCGTTGGGGCCCCAACGGCTAGTAGCCGTTGGGGGGGCAGGGAGCCAAACGGCTCCCTGCCCAAATAAATTAAAAAATAAATTTAATTTTATTATTTAAAATGTAAATTACTAATGTACCCCTAATAACGGTAATAAAACGGTTATATTTATGGGCATTTTTTGTATCAAAAAAATTCTAAAATTCTATAAATATGATTAAGGAGTTACCCCATAAGCCCAGAAATCAATTTCGGCCCATTAGGCCCAATTAAACTTTAAAGGTTCATTAAGTCGCATTTGGGCCCAACGGGATCCAATCCAATTTGCCTAAACCCAACTTTGTACAACAAAGCCCAATAAGCCCATTTACAACTTTAAAAGCCCAAATCCAATTTTAAGGCCCAATTAATTAAATTCATAAAATCCAATTTCACATTTAATTAACTTAAAGTGTATATCATGATTAATCACCCAAATCAATATTTCCAAAACATCAAATTAGCTTAATTAATCATATTCTTCATCATCATCACATGTCCAACACATTAATGAAAAATCAAACCCATACACATGCTTAAAGTGTCTCGGCCAAGATGGTGATTTTTATCCGATTCGAATTCAATCCAATTAATTTCACAATCGATATTAAATCCACATCCCGAATGATTTCCAACACATCCAATGAATTAAAAAATCAAAATTCCAAGACTAAAATAGGGCTATACCATTCGGCCAACATAAGGAATTGGGGATTTTTGTTCAATTCAAAATTTAATCCAATTAATTTCAAATTAACATTATCCATCATGATTCTAACTCATCCAATGAATCAAAATCAAAAAAATTCCAAGATTCCACATGAACCCTATACATTCGGCCAAGGTAACATTTTTGGGGAAAATTGTTCCAAACTCATTTTCAACAAATTGATCCAATCAATCTTTAATTAAACATCATTTAAACATGCTCAATCAAACAATTTAACCAAATCATGCTCAAAATCAATTTACCCAATTTTAAGCCATAAATATTTCATGCTTGAACCTAGGCTCTTGATGCTATTGTTGGTTTCTAAATTAGGTCCCAAGATCATAACAAGCATGAAAAACAAGTGTGAATACATCAAAGGAGATAGCATAATACTCACATCGATCGGTTGAGACGATTTGATGAAGAACAAAATTGATTTTTTCCTTCTTCAAAGTGGTGCAAACTGCAGCAGTCCACTGCCTCCATTTTCTGATTTTGAGCTGAGAAATGAAGCTCCAAGCTTGGTTATTTGATTCCCGGCTCGTGGGTGAGTTTCCCTAACACCTTCGTATAACTCTCGGAGTGTGCTAGCACTTGATTTTTGCCACAAAAACCAACATTTTCTTGCTTCCATGGACGCCTTTTTCAGGCAGAACAGAAGCATTTCACAGCCCCTTGGGCGTGACTTTTGGGAGAAGAAAGAGAGATGAAGTTGATGTGTTAAGTTGGTAAATGGTGTAAATCATTTCATTTATATATTTTTCAAAATAAATAAATGATTTTCCGTTTAATTTAACTTTCAAAAAGTCAAATATACCAACTTTAATTACATTGAGTGTTCCACACTCTAACATCAATGTCCATCAAGTCATATCAAGTCTATCAAGTTGTCAAGTCACATCACTCAAAGTGACAAGTGATTTGACGCTTGAAGTGACTAGCGATTTGACGCTTGATGCGACTAATTATTTGACGCTTGATGTGACTTGCGTACCGCACTCGAATTTGAAATGCGAATGCGCTCGCAATCACTCTCGGGCTCGGGTTCGCTAATTCCTAATTAGCGAATTTTCCGTTGCGTCGTAATTAAATGATTACGCCTAGTGAAATCACTATTCACATCGCTAATGAATTAATTCTAAATTAATTCGTTCGCCCGAATTAAAATCTAATTTTAATTTCGCGTCGAAATCCAATTTCGTTTAATATATCGAATATATTAATTTACCCGATTAATTCCAAATTAATCGTTCTCTCTCTTTAAATGATATTTTATCCCAGATAAAATATCTCCGCAATTAATCCCAGATTAATTTTCTCTCACATCGAATTAATCCCAGATTAATTAAAGTGCGAGTCATACATCATTGGTGAATCATTGGGAAGCGAACCATGAGATCCCCGGATATGTTGGCAGTAAATACGGTCGCCGAACTATCCGAACACGTAAGTACCAAGTACTACGTTTTACCAATTTACAAGACAAGGTTGGCCTCTAGCAAAGCGCCATGCCTACCCAATTCTCTGGAAATATCCTTACAGGAATATATGATCTATATCAGGCGTAGTATACTTCGTATCGTGTATGTCGGTCCAATATCGGATGGTCACGTGCTAGGCCTGGGGCTGGAGTTGTGTCTGCCCCGTACGAAGCACATGTCGGATGTCTGGTAACTAGTCTCTATAATCGGATATACATGACCTAGTCATAATATCCTGATGGATGCGCAGCACTTAAGAGCACTAATACCGTATCCTACGTGACATCATCTCCACTATGACTGGAGTGATACTTTCGTCTTGACATCACACCCAATACTCTACGATTCTCAATATACCTAGCATTGGTGTACACAGAACCGGTTAAAGCCCTGGACGACCTCAACCAAAGTACATTGATTGTCGTAAGTATTAGCGGTGCAAGTCTCAGGTTAAGACCAAATACACCTACCCTGACGTCGGACTCCCATAGACACACAGTCATACTACCAATGAGATTCCGAGTGGGTCTATCCAGAGCGAAGCTGTTTCCCGTACCATCGGTGAAACACAACCTCCTATCGCACTTGCATAAGTATCCAATACTTAAATATATGAGAACTATGACGGTGTGCCCTCACAACGCGCACAAGTGCAATACTAGTCTTTTACGCATTACCGATGTCATATCTCGATAATACTCTGACTAGGGATATTTAATGATTAATCCTTCGTGGACTGATACTGTCTCATATCATCTCAATCCAGGAACTAATCATATGGACCTCTTATCATTTATACATCTAAGGTGATCTAATCACAAATGATAAGAGTGCAATTTCCTTGTCACATAGTTAATTTGTACAACAACACCATGATCTGTACAAATAGTGACGCTATGGGTCATAATTGTCCAACACTTCTGACAAAAATTCTACTTCTAGAAATTTTGTGAAGCGAGCTACGAACACATTTCGATGCTCGGTATCATAGAACAGATATCACCTCGTATTCGAAGGATATCCGACAAACCTAAACTTCTGCCATCGAGGCGAAAACTTATCTTGCTGAGTCACCCTGACATAGGCAGGACAACCCCAAACCTTAATGTAACTAAAATTTGGTCTCCTACCATACCATATCTCATACGGAGTCGTAGGAACATTTTTTGAAGGAATCTTATTCAAAAGATGTGCAAATGTTAAAAGAGAGTAGCCCCATAAGAAATATGGCTAATCTGTGAAACTCAACATTGATCTGACCATATCCAATAAAGTTCGATTTCTCCTCTCAGACACTCCATTGTGTTGTGGAGTACCTGGAAGAGTATATTGAGTGAGAATCTCATTCTCTTTCATATAATCAATGAACTCACCACTCATATATTCTCCGTCTCGATCAGATCGAAGGCATTTAATATATTGACCAGTTTTTTTTTCTACTTCATTTCGGAACTCTTTGAACTTTTCAAGAGTTTTCGATTTATGTCGCATCAAATAGACATAACCGTACCGTGATAGATCATCGGTAAAGGTAATGAAGTACGAATAACCATTGTGAGCAGTCTGACTTAGTGGACCACATATATCAGAATGTACGAGTTCCAATAAGTTAGTGGCACGGTGTCCAACACCTGAAAATGGGGCTTTGGTCATCTTACCCTGAATACACGATTCACATGTTGGATAGGATTCAATGGTGAGATCTGGTTTCAAACCATTCCTAACCAATTGGGTAAGGCGTTTAACGCCTATATGACCTAGCCGCATATGTCAAAGTTGGTATTATAACAACAGGTAACTACGTTATTAACTCACTACAAGAAAACTGGGGATTAGAGACGGAAATATCCGTCGCTAATCCGTCGCTAAATGAAGTTAGCGACGGAATAGAGACGGAAAATTCCGTCTCTATTTATTGGTCGCAAACGGATAGCGACGGAAATAATAATCCGTCGCTATTTTTAGCGACGGAATATTCCGTCGCTACTTAGAGACGGAATATTCTGTCGCTATTTAGAGACGCAATAGACACGGAAAATTCCGTCTCTATATAGAGACAGAATATTTTCCGTCTCTAAATCCGTCGCTACATAGAGACGGACTATTCCGTCGCTATTTACCGACGGAATTTTGCGTCGCTATTTAGAGATGGAAATTCCGTTTCTAATCCATTTTTAGAAACATAAAATCCGCCTTTAATATTCGTTTATAATTCCTACGAATTTTTTTTATAAAATTATTATTTAAAATTTTTTATTAAATTAATTTTATTTTAACCAATATTATTAATATTAGTACGTAAAATTATAAAATAAATATATTAATTACTTAAATTATAAAATGAAGACAACAAATAGTAAAATAAAAATTTTATTATATCAGGTTTTGAAAAGTACAACATAAAAAAAAAACATATAAGCTAATTCTACTTATCTCTCTGCTCACAATTAGTCGGATGATAAGGTGGTCCTGAAGAGGAAGGCTGTGAACTCAAGTCTTTCATCATTTGAAAATACCGCTCCATCTCTGCCATCTTCTGTTTGAGATCAAGCATCTCTTCATTTCTCTTTCGTTGTTCTTCATCCAGTCGTTGTTGTATATTCTGCATCTCAATTCTAACTCGCTCTTGTACCCGCTGCTCAACTGTATCATCATAAGTCGTATTATAGTACGATCTACCTGAGCTGCGTAACGAATCTGGATATGAAAGCGATGCAAGAGAGCCGAGACCGTACACTCGGCGTTTCTTAGTATCCACTCCAACAGCATCCAAGTATAGGCGATTGGTGTCGGGCTGAGTTTCATGTTCACCAGTTTCCTCTGAAAACTGAGATGCCATCGCTACCATTTGCTCCACAGCAGCCTACCATTAATAAAAAATATATATAAGAAAGGAAAAATGATTTTGAAAAGAAAAATTATTTAATTCATAAACATAAATTTACATTAATGTCGCTCGATCTCTTGTCAACAAAAGTACCATCCTTCTTTGTATGCATATGCTTAAACACCTCATAGCCCGTGGGTGCACGTCCTAACTGAGATTCCTATTTAAAAAATAAAGAATTACCAAATAAGTTGAATAAAAGTAATAAAAAATAATCGCACGTTTAAAAAATCTAACCATATCAATAGAATGTTGAATGGTAGACTTCGAGCCACCGGTGTGTTTAGAAACACCTGATCCTTCTCCAGCCTTCTCAGTCTTTCTATTTTTTGATGCTTGCTGAGATTTTAATTTGAACTCTGTACTTCGCCAATACTCCTGCCATTTATTCCAAACATTATCCGGAACGCAGAGTGGCTTCCCTCCTTCTTTATATTTATAGCGCCATTTACAGAGTTTATCATTATACCGATGCTGACACACATTATTCCATGTAGTCCTAACAGCGACCGCATGCGCAGAATCCCACTGATAAAATTTCTATAAAAAATTAAAAATAATGTGAATAAATAATTAGTAATCAACAATGACAAATAATACATTATATAATAATAATATACCTGAAATTCATCCCAATAATACTCTTTTATATCTTTAGGCACTTTAGTCCACTGTGTGCCCTCCTCTGTAAATTTCTCCTTAAATATTTCTCCGATCCTGCGAGAGGCCGAAGGTATGAACCTGCGTAAAAAATAGTAAATAAATGATCCGACTGAATTCGATCATGCTAATTAGTAATCAAGACAACAACAACAATAATAATAATAATAATAATTAATAATAATAATAATAATATAAGTTTTCGAAAATCATACTGATCATGAGTAGCAGGTATAATCATAAGTTTGGTACAACTCATTAAACTATGTGCTGCATGAGATGATCCGGCTGAATTCGATCCTGCGGATGTCTGAGTAGTAGAAAAAAATGTAGGTGGAATTGCAGAGGGTCTATCGTCCTCTGGTGTGGAATGTGATGAGGACCTTTGGCCTGACCGCTCAACTCCTCGTCCTCGACCAGCTGACTGTGCTCCCCGGACCATATCTATAATCAATATACAACAAATTATTTTAAAGCCAGTGCTGCAAATATTCTTATTTTAGGAAACAAATCACCATACAATCAAAACTTTATATCATATATTCTCTGGCAAAAGCCTAAGGTTTCTCTAGATTCTTCATGCAGTTAAGTCTCATAGAATTTTGTTTAAGTTTTTTTCTAAAACTAAAAAATAACAAATTTTTTCAAGGTCAATAATAATATGATTATATGAATGACAATAAGACAAGAGAATGAAGAATTTCAGAAGCTCAATTCCAGCAGCATTTATTGATCTGAATGATGGCCAAATAATAATGGACTACATAAAGAAGAGAAACAACTCAACAGGAAGCTTCCAATTTCAAAAGACGGTTATTGGTAAAAGGCTAGCGCCAATGGTAGATAGCTATAGCTCCAGAGGTCCATTTTTGAGCTGCCCAAATATCCTAAAGCCAGACATTTTGGCCCCTGGCTCATTAGTATTAGCATCATGGTCTCCAAAGAGGAGCTGCTCACTTATAGGAAGAACAAGAGGACCTAAGGTAGTGATGTTAGTCTTAAGGGCCATACCAGCAATAGCCATTAAATCTTTCGACACCCCAGTTTTTCCAGCATCATCCTGCTCTTGATAAACACACTTAAATGCATTATCATCAGCCCCTTTTTATTTGTCCTCACCACATGAACAAGCTTATACTTAGCCCGGTGCCTATCCTTGACTTTATTCGATAATAAAACCGCAGAACCCCCAACTCTAAACAAACAATTGGGATTCAACATCGATTTCTTGTTCCCAAAGTACCAATTCTGAGTAATATTTTCAGTACTAACAACAACCGCATATGTATTCCTATGTACTTGCAACATGTCCTTAGCAAGATCTACAGCTATAACCCCAGCACTACAACCCATACCACCAAGATTAAAGATCCTAATATTACCCTTCAACTTATACTTATTAACAATCATAGCAGATAATGAAGGTGTAGGATTAAACAAACTACAATTAACAACAAGAATACCAATATCTTTAGGCTTGACATTAGTATTAGGCCAATGGTGTAACTTGTGTAAGCAGGTTAAGTTTAGGTGATAGAACTTCATATTAAGTTTAGGTGATAGAACTTCACTAAACTATTCATGACTCACAGCACATTCTCATCCATGACTCACAGCAAAAGAAACTTAAAATTCAACATCAATTCCAAAAAGATTATCAAAATATGGTCTTAAAAACAAAATTTAAGAAACAAATTGTCATCTGTCACAATGATCAAGAATACTAAGCAGTTTGTGTGCTTAGTATAAGCAGTTTGTGTGCATAAGCAGTTTGTGTGCAAATGATCAAGAATACTATGAGTTGAGCTATAAATGGCTGAAGTAAAATAGAACACTAATATTAGTAGTAGCAAGAAAAGTTTGCCAAGGATAAGAAGGATCATGGACTCAGTGTTAACATTAGATTAAATAATAAGAGATTAAGTGTCTAAACAAAATGTCCAAATCATCTTCATTTTATAGAGTAACAGTAGCTGTGGATAAGAAGGATAAGAAGGATCATGGATCATGGAAGAAAATGCTATAGAGTAACAGTAGCCGTGCAAATCATCAAATGAGAAAGACAAACTACTCATTGTCTGAATCATCAAATTGTCCACCATCTTCATTTTCCTCAAATTCATCAGATTCTTCATCTGATTCTATTTCTATTTCTGGCTCATCGTCTTCTTCAATATCCATGTCCTCAATATCGATATAATTTTCGTCTTCACCAATTAATGGTTGAGGTTCGGCATCTGTCACAATTTCTATTGCATGCATTTCTACAACATCCTCTTGAAACGCAACTCCACATGACATCGAGGTTGTCAAAGATGTTTCAGGAACTTCAACAACAGCACGGGCTTTCACTTTAGACACAGACCACCAATCGCTTGGATTTTTCCGTATGGTTGGATAAGTGGTGTAATACACTTGCCCTGCCATAATAAATGGATCATATTTTCGATAACTCCTTTTATGATGCACATCTACAAGCTTGTATTGCTCGTGAATACGTGTACCAATATTCGGAGTCAGATCAAACCATTTGCACTTGAATAATACTGTTCTTTTAATCGGTAAGGCAGGAAACTCTAACTGAACAACTTCCAATAACACACCGTAATAATCTGTCTCAGTTGCACTGTGATTAGATCCCTTAATACAGACACCGCTATTCATTGTCGCTCTATCCGAACTGTGATGTTCCGTGTGAAACTTGTATCCATTCACATAATATACCGGAAATGTTTTGACTTTTCGCAGCGGCCCTTTTGCTAAGTCCTTTATGAATTTGTTAGAGATGTTCGAGGATGGATTACGTGCCTACACAAGATAATAATTTGAATAACATATTTCTTTAAGATTTAATTTATAAATTAAAAAAAAAAGGTCTAATTTTTTGTTTTATACTAACATATGTTTCGAACCACAATGCAAATTCTTGGTCAAGTTTGTTGTCAACCACAGCTTCATCAATACCTGGTTGAGTTTGCCTTAACTCCGCAATGTACACACTAACAAACAGAATAAGTTATCTTGAGTAAATACTTATAATAGAAATACTGTGCAATAAACTTATAAAATTTCATAAAAGTAACCACTTACTCAATATAAGGTCTAATTTCCTCGCAATTCATCAAAACATATGTGCGAGCTGCATGATATTCTTTATCATCTATAAAGAATCTAGATCTCTCCCTGCCATATGATCGTCCCGAATTTCTGAAAATTGAGATCGTCCCTTCATGTTCTTCCCCTTCACCCCCACGAGTATCATCGTTCCGTGGAACTTTTCTATGTCTGGTGTAAACATGTGGCTGAAAGTAATGAGCACAAAATGATGAAGCCTCTTCAACCAAATATGCATTACATATTGAGCCTTCGACTTTAGCTTTATTGGTGACATTATTCTTCAGTCGACGAAGATACCTCTCAAATGGATACATCCATCTATATTGCACAGGACCTGCTATCCTTGCTTCATAAGCCAAATGGATCGGAAGATGTTCCATAGAGTCGAAGAAACTTGGAGGGAATATACGCTCAAGCTTACATATAATGACAGGAATGTCTTTCTCTAGCCGCTCCATTTCTTTTTCAGTAATGACAGTACAAGTAAGATCTTTGAAAAAAATACTCAATTCTGTCAATGCCTGCCACACATTTGCTGGAAGTAATTCACGGAATGCTATGGGTATTAATCTTTGCATAAACACATGACAATCATGGCTTTTCATTCCATACAACTTGAGCTTTTTCATGTCAACACATCTTCCCATATTAGATGCATATCCGTCAGGAAGTCGAAGTTCTTTTAACCACTTACATAATGCTTCTTTTGCAGCCTTATTCAACATGTAACAAGCTTCAGGATACACAAATTTTCCATTTTTTTCAATCCGATGTAACTCCGGACGTGAACAGAACTCCTTCAAGTCTTCTCTAGACTTGGCATTATCTTTTGTTTTCCCTTCCACATTCATGACAGTGTTGAAAACATTATCAAAGAAATTCTTCTCAATGTGCATTACATCTAAATTATGTCGAATTAATAATGTTTTCCAATAAGGCAAATCCCAAAATATGCTTCGTTTCTTCCAACCACACCTGCAGTTCCTGACTATGCGAGCATTATTATGATCAGCATCAAGATCTGTAACCTTTTTCAATCCATATCCTTCAATCTGCTCTAATATCTCAAAACCTGACTTCACAGGTTGTGCCACTTTATGTACTACATGCCCCTTCATGAACCACCTCTTGTTTCTTCGAAATGGATGCTCTGACGGTAAGAACTTGCGATGGTTGTCAAACCATGAAGTCTTTCCACCTCTTGTCAAAGTAAATGCGTCTGAATCATCCATGCAATAGGGACAAGCTAACTTACCTGCAGTACTCCACCCTGACAACATAGAATATGCAGGAAAATCACTGATAGTCCACAACAGAGAAGCTCGCATCTGAAAATTCTGTTTACTGTATACATCATATGTCTCTACCCCCACCTCCCACAATTCTTTCAACTCAGCAATCAAAGGTTGCAAGAACACATCCAACTTCTCTTTAGGGTTTCTTGGCCCAGGCACTATTACAGACAGAAACATGTATTCATCCTTCATGCACAGCCATGATGGCAAATTATATGGAGTCACTATCACTGGCCATGAAGAGTATTGTTGCCCTGTTTGTCCAAATGGTTGAAATCCATCAGTGCAAAGACCCAGTCTAACATTTCGAGTTTCAGCTGCAAAAGATGGATACATCTGATTAAAATGCTTCCAGGCTGGGGAGTCTGAGCAATGCCTCATGACACCACCCTCTTCAGTATCATGCTCGGCGTGCCACCTCATGTTCTTAGCAGTGGCATTAGATGCATACAATCTCTGCAAACGGGGTGTTAGTGGAAAATAGTACATTTTCTTATAAGGAACATTAATTTTCTGCTTTGCTGATCCTCGTCTCTGCTTCTTATACCGAGGGTGGTTACAGAACTTGCAACTTGTTAAGTCAATATCATCACTCCAATATATCATGCAGCCATTATGACAACAGTGAATTTTTTCTACTGGTAGACCCAAGCCTTCAATTAACTTCTTCGTGCTATAAAAGTTGTTAGTCATTACATTATCCTCTGGAATCATTTCATGTATAAATTGACAAATATCATCGTAACATCTTTCCGAAAAATGGTGTTCCGCCTTCAAATTCAAGAGTCTAGCCACCGCCGATAATTGTGAATGCCCGTAAGGGTTTCCATGCCAAATCTCTTGCTCTGATGCTCTAAGCATATCATAAAGTTTTTGTGTCGCGGTATTTGGAGTCTCTTCACAATCATTTTGATTGAAAGTAGGTCCTGCAGCATCCAATACCATTTCTTGAATTGCGTTGTTCACTTGGGTATACTCGACTTCTGGACTTTGACTATTATCTAGTTCCGAGATATCTCGTTGTTCAATCTCCCCATGTTTATACCATATATAATAGTTTGGTACAAATCCATATTTTGCAAGATGAAGTCTCACAATATCAGGGTCAAAAAAACTTCGATTTTGACACCTACGTTGGTTACATGGACACTTAATTTTCATTCCATCCATAAATGTAGGATGACTTTCTGCTATCTGCATAAACTCCTCAATACCCGCAATAAACTCATTCGTCAGATAGCCATCTTTTAACCTAGTATTGATCCACTGTCGATCTGATCTCATCATTTTTGCTGATAACTGATGAAAATATAAATTGTGACTTTATTGGGAAAAATTATGACATGGTTCATTAAACTCAACTCTTGGCATACAATAGAATAAACGTAATGAAAGACAGGATTCACAACTAACTTGCAATTACTTCCGAGTTCTATTCTACTACTTATTCAACATAAATGGGAAAGTATATTATTCTACTGCCTTCACCAATAACCATACAACCAATATATTGATTATAAACCTTAATTTTCAGCTTAATTTTAGATCTTATGAAGCAAGTTGTACCTTGAGGTTTGAACTAATCACTGAAAATATTTATTACCTTATATGAAAATTAAATTCAATTTTCACACATCTAAGTAAATTGTCAAGTCCTTATTGGATTGTTATAATTAAAACAACCAAAATAGAACAAAATTGCAAAAAAATAACAAATACCTGATGCTGATGAGGTGACTACGGATAGTGATTGGGCTAGCGAGCTGCGAGATGCGACCTATGAGAAAGTGAGAGACCGAGCTACAGCTGATTTAGCAAATATTTTCTGAAACATGATTTTGCAATAATTAAATATATGTATAACATTATTTCAACCTTAATGTTATATTTGAAAGAACAAGCCAGTACCAAGCTCTTCTAATTGAGAAGTACGAACAAGTAGCCTTTGTAATTGTTCCAAAGAAACACTTTTGAACCTTCAACACTTTCAATGCAACTTGCAAGACAAGCTTGAGTATTGTATGACTGTAATTCTATACTCCCTTGTTTTCAGCAAATGGTTCCTACGTTAGATATGATAAACTTAAAGTTGTTGATAAGTAATAAAAACAATATAAAAAACATGGACTGAAGGAGATGCAAATGTGACGCAACCAAAATCCATGATGAATCCCAGATGCAGAAAGTCAACTGGACTTCAAGAAGAGAACTAGGGCTGTCACTTTTACTTCTTAAAGATGATATCGGGAATCTAAAATATTTTTAACATTTATGGTTAAATATCTGTTAGGATCATTTTACAAGAATAACAAAACTTTACAATAATCAGCAGCGGTAACCTAAAGATCTAGTTGCTTAGCAAGGGCCACAGATCGGCTCAAAACTTCCTCTTGTATTCGGGGATCAGTATCACCATACGCTCGAACAAGCATGGGCAGAACATGTGATATTAATGTTCATGACTATTCTACAAAAACCATAAAAAAAGATTATATCAGGTCATATGTGGCCAGCGAAAAAAAGCTGCTTAAAACCCATTCAGCCAGGCCCTTGGGGGCAAACTTTTTGAGGGATTATAAAGATTAACGAATAAACAGAAACTGAATATGAGACTTATGAATTCAGCAACATTGCCATTTATTTCCTTTTTCTTTTAAGTATTGGAAACAAAGAAAATTGTATCAAGTATATCCAAAACTTCCATCAACCAATACAAAATAATCTGAAAACCACTTCCCCCCATTTAAATGAACAAGGAAAAATGATGAATCTTGAAAATCCTAGGGAACTGAAGACCCAAAAATAACAGTCTGTTACCTTGTTGGTAATAAGGTCTGCATGCTTCGCAATTAACAATAGTGTTTCCCCAGAAGCAGAACTAAAGACAGGGAAAAGAGCTGGCAGTGTTATCAGCTTGAAATCATTTTTATCCTACAATAAATTGAGAGTAATCAGTTCTTCAATCAAAGTAAACTCACCAACGCATGATATTGGCAATCACAAAATATAAACTATATCCATTACAAACCCATCTACTTCATATCGATCATCTACAGTCAACCAAGACGGCCACCAAAACAATTGCTAAAAAAGTTAAATAAAAAAAAAATAAAAACTTACCGAAGTAATCTCTGTAAGTTTAGGGTTAGGGAATTCTTGTGTAAGTAATCTGTGAAGTTCCTAATGAGAGAACCAAAGTCGCCTCAGATGGCAAAGAAATTTGAGTATTTAGGGATTTGGCTGTGACTGCCAAAAGAAAAAGACGAGCTCGTTTATTTAAGCAGATTTGCGACGGAATTAATTTACGTAGCAGTTCTGTCACTATTTAGCGACGGAATAAAAATCCGTCGCTAAATTTAGAGACGGAATTATAATTCCGTCGCTAAATAGAGACGGAAAATTAATTCCGTCGCTAGATTTAGCGACGGAATAAAATATCCGTCTCTAATTAGAGACGGATTTTTATTCCGTCACTAATTAGAGACGGATTTATAATTCCGTCGCTAAATTTAGAGACGGATTTAGCGACGGATTTTAATTCCGTCTCTAATTAGCGACGAAAATTAATTCCGTCGCTAATTAGCGACGGATTTATAATTCCGTCTCTATTTAGAGACGGATATTTTATTCCGTCGCTAAATTTAGCGACGGAATTAATTTTCCGTCGCTATTCCGTCGTTTTTTTTCATTCCTGCCATAATTAGCTACGGAATTTTTTCCCGTCGTAAAATTCCGAAGCTAATATTATAATCCCTTTCAATTCCGTCGCTATTCCGTTTCAAAATATAGAAATGGAGTTTTCCGTCGCTAATTCCGGATTTTCTTGTAGTGACTCCAGTATTTAAAATATCTTTAGAAGTTTGCAATGTATAATGACCATGCTAGTTTGGACAACAAAGGATCTGAATATTACGTTTATCATATAAATACAAAGAACAATTCTTAATATTAATACGATAACCTTCTGTATCCAATACAAAAAGAGATATAATATTAGCTACACATCCTAGTACAAAATGGCAGTCATATAAAAAAAGTGTCACATTCGGTAAAGGGATCTCGCATACTCCCACTGTAACTGCATCCAGAGAGTCTCCACTCCCGAATCGCAATTGCATCTCTCCAGGCTTCAGTTTCTTACTTTCCTTCAGCACCTACAACGAATTACAAATGTGAACAGGACAAACAGTTCTAAAATCCAGCTGGATGTAACGGCTTCACAAGCCAAAGATATATCAATAACTGGAAAAATAAATGTACCTGATGTAGATGCTCTCTCCCTCCTCAGCTGGGTAATGTAGTCAGGACAGTTCATTTTCCCGTGCCCGACTTTGCTGTAGTAATGGCACTTGTCGTCAGAAGCCCTCTTTTTTGCTATCTTTGTCTGTGGTTGAGGACCGAAACCATTCTTCTTCTTCCCTTTCTTCTTTTTTCCCTTTGACCAAGTCTGGGAAGAAGCAGAAAGTGAAGTAGGTCTCGGAGGGCGAGTCGGTACTCCCTTCTTGAGGTCCTCTTCCGCCGTGAGCAGCATCCTATGCAGCTCATGGTAGGTACAGATAATCCCATTCATGTTGAAGTACATCACGAATTGGTGATATGAAGCTGGGAGTGAACCAAGAATGACACTCCTACCGATAATGTCATTCAGATGGAGATTATGTTGCCTCAGTTGATCGATCAAATCGATCAAATGAAGAACATGTGAGCTCACAGCTTGCCCCTCATCTAATCGCGTATGGAACAGTTCTATTGCGACCTTATGAACAACAACTTGTTCTTGGTTCTCAAACGATTCTCGTAATCGTGACATCATACTATACGCATCTGGCATGCCATAATATTGTTTCTTGAGTCCCGGAGACAGTGAACTTAGGATGTATGATTTAACTTTTAAATCATCATCCTTCCAAGCTTGGAAAACTTGGAGTTCCTCTGGTGTTGCGTCTTCTTCCACAGCAAGAGGCAGTGGACCCTCAAAAACATATCCCAACTTCTCGGAATCGAGTACAATCCTCAAATCCAAGTCCCAATCAGCGAAGTTCTCAGCGCCTTTGAGTTTGTTCGCATCCAACATATGCACAAACTGATTAGTGGATGGTGCCGCCATCGTAAATCTATCATATAGATTACGAAAAATGGTTAGCAGAAATAAAAGCAGTTTCATATAATATCAAAAGCATTAACTAGATCATGGATTTTTAATCTAAAATTGCCCCTCCCACTAAATCATGCAATACTGTAATCCTCAAACAGAATACAAAGATTTAATAATTAAATTAAATACAAATAGTGAAAGGTTGATCCCATGAATAGATTTCAGCTCACAGCAGAGGCACGGTCTCGCCTACGTATATTCATCAAGTAGACAACTCATTGTCAATCACTCAATAATGACTCATGTGTATATGGTCCTGGTCGTTTCTCGTTGTGACAGCTTGGGCACGTTCACAAGGAGACATACCAAGGTTAAACTCATCAATGATAAACTCAAGCTACTTGCGTAACCCTGACAGCTTGGGCACGTTCAGGATTCCGCTTTCGCTTGAATTTATCTAGTATCTGATATACATCCGGTATAAATAAATTTCTATCGGCTACACCCTCACAGCAGAGGCACGGTCTCGGATGTAGACACGGAAAAATATTCATAAACCGTATTGACAAGACAGACCATGTAACATGCATCAAATACATAATTAACATTAAACCTTATTAATTAGGGATTTTCCGCAAAAGATTCTTTTTAATTTATTTAATCAAATTAAATAACTAATGCATGTAACATGTAAAGAATAAACTAATCATTGAATTTAAAAGGCATAATCATATTAGGGTGGCCAGAATCAGACTCGCTCTGATACCATTTTGTAGGGATTTTATGGCGGAAATCCGGTAACGCAGCGGAATAGTGGAAAATCAAAATTTTCCGATTTCAAAATTTTTTCTCGGATCAATTAAATAAACTTATTTATTTAATTATCCAATGATCAAATTCTGAAAAATTACACAAGAGATCAAATTTCTTAGTAATTACCGAATTGCCCCAAAACTTTGTAAATTAATCATTTTAGTCCAAAAGTTGTCAAATATAATTTTGGATGATTCTAAATCATTTCTATAATATTTTTCAATACATCCAATGCATCAAAACAGATTTCACATAAATCCCCAATTTTTAGCCAATGTTGTGACTACCCCATAATTCTCAATTAATTACAATTTGGTCCATTTTGTTCAAAACATGCCAAGATCAAGTCCAATCAACCTAAAACTTTACAAGCATCATAAAACTCCATAATGCATCACATATATGAAAAGACCCAAATTTGGAGTGGGTTAAGAACCCTAATTTTTCAATTTCACCACATTATCCAATTTCACCAAATCTTTAAAATCCAACACTTTAATCCATTCAATACTTCACCAAACAAGCCTCACCACTTTGAAATAACTCTAGAACAATTCTAGGTCACCAAGGAGTGGATTAACAACTCTAGAATGGCAACTTGATTTTCCAAAAATCAAAAGTAAGTCTTTTAAACCATTTAAAGCTTACTTACATGCATCAATCTTTCATACAAGTTCTCAACCAAATAAACACAAATTATAAGAGTAGAAAGAACATCAAAGCAACACAAAATGATGCTAAGCTTGTTAGAAACAGTTTCCATGTTGAAGGCTTAGAAGAAATACTTACAAAAACTAAAGATTTTCAAGCCTTTTTCATTAAGTCTCCAAGCTTCTCTCTCAACTTCTTTTGTGTTTTGTTTTAGTGTATTTGAACTTATGAAACCCTAAAATGAAACAAAATAATTTATACCTCCCATTTTTACCTTGGCCAAAATTGGTGTATAAATAATATCTAGATATTTTTTTGTTTCACTTAAATGCCTTTACAACTTGTTAACTTTATCATTAAACCATTTAAAGCTTATTCAACAAGTCAAGTAAAGTATCTTTAAGTCATCTCAATAATTATCACAACTTAGTATATTTATATTTTTAATTAATTTAATAATTTAACAATTAAATAATTAAATAATTATTTAAATACAAATATATTAAGTATATGTATTATATTTACATTAAATATCAAATACATATATATTAATGGTATTAGTCAAATATCTCAATTTGAATATTAATTAATGTGTATTTGATAAAATCTAATACTAAATGCAAATACACAAAAATTAGGAAATGACAATTGGGTCCCTTCACATGTACTTTTACGTTTAATTTTTAAACGACTTATAAATAATCAATATTATTTATAAATGTTGCCCTAGTGCTCTACGAGTATATTTCATTAGTGAGACTCTCTAGATTCATGCATATCCGTCACGAAATCCAATTTCGTGACCATAATTTACCTACCCGTAAATTATGATGACCACGGATAAACTTGCTGAATCATACAGGTCGAGGTCATGACAAATGTATAATTCCTCCGTCACAGGTATCCGGATAATTCCAAGAGATATAGATGTAAACGTCAAATCTGTATAGGGATTATCTCGTCGACGTCTCTATTAGCAATCTCAAAATGAGAACACTTAGAACTTATTTTCAAAGTGTACCATGGGCCCATGGTTTTTATCTGATTGCTAATCATATATGGACTACCTATGCTCTGTACACAGAATTGACGGATCCTATCTCGACACACACAGGACACCTTGAGGATCTATCCACACCCAACGAACAGGCGGAGGTCTGATCTAAATAGATCGGTGACGTAACTGCCATCTAAGTGTGGAGGATGTCTCATGTGCCCACAGTGCTATCTCAAGTCGAAGAATCACAAATGCTACTCAACCCGAGAAGATTCTTATTGACGTTGGTGTACCATCCATTAAGAATCTTCGGTGAGTCGTTCAGTATGTATCTGCTATAAACACTTACACGTCTATACGAGTCTCCAAGACTCATTGTTTATTGAGAAACCATTGGAATCATATATTCCAGTATACGACAGGTACCGGTCTCAACGGGTTTACTTTACTGACCCAGTAGTGTAAACCTTGACCAGGAACTGTCTAAGAATGACAACGTCATGATACAACTCAATGTCAGTTGCGACGCTTTTGCAACAGTATCATGACTAATCATCCTAAGGTCTATTACGTCTTTACCATATTAAATGATATATTATATTACAGAAACTGCTTATTTTATTCATAATAAAACGTTTTACATAAGTATTTTCAAGGAAATACAAACGGGAATTGGCGCTTTGAGCTCCAACCCCAACACGCTCTTAACATGCATTGATCCCGGCAATGGATGATATGCGATGACCTACAAAACCAAATAAATTTCACGGGGATAACTCGCATCGGATTGTCATACAGCAAAATAGCCTCAGCGGGATGCAACCCAGCCCTGAGCCGATCTGATAAAGAGAGGCCTTGGAGGAAAGATTCTGACCCCACGCCATCTAAGTCCCTTGGCCGCAAAGGAATGAACTCTCATTGAGCTAATAGACACCAATAGGACCTCGGCGGGACGTAACCTAGTCCCGATCCGGTGTAAAAACTTGGCCACAAGGGAATTTACTCTTTTTGTGCCACCAACACTTGTTCATGGGGGAGAAACTCTAACTCCATGCCAACGAAGATAATAAGGCCTCAGTGGGATGTAACCCGACCCCGAGCCGGTGCAATAACTTGGCCATAAGGGAATGTATCCTCTCTGTGCCACCAACACAGCCTCGGCGGAGTCCTTGCAGCCCTGAGTTATCAAACAAACTGGCCCTAAGGGAATGTACCCTCATTGTGCCACCAACATGGCCTCAGCGGAACGAATGCAGTCCCGAGCCATTAAATAAACTTGTCTCAGGGGAATATACCTTCATTGTGCCACTACCATGGCCTCGGTGAAAAGAATGCAGCCCCGATCCATCAATTTCCTTTACACGACTAAACAGCGATGGAAGATTTTCAACCTCCGAAAATCATTATGGAGACTGGAAATGGCGTCCCACTTCAAGTTATCCTTCAAAAATAATACCAGGATAAAAAAAACAAGACAAATAAAACGATAGTGATTGTAGAACACAGAATTCAGCGACGCTGTTTCGGGCTCGAGGCCAGGTCGGGAGTACGGAGTAGCCCGCGGGGGAACTAAACCGGAGAAATAAAATGGATTCGCCACCCAGTGTGAACTGGGAAAATGATTTAAGGCCGCACTCGCCCCTCGCAAGGGAAGACCTCAAACTGTTGGGTTCAGAATGGTCCCTTACTTATGCCACTTGTAATAAATGAATTTGTGCAATAATCTAACCAAGTTTACGCAACAATAACCTACATTTAAGTTCGCATACAACCTATATCTAAGTTTTCATGCATAAAAGTAAGTCGAAATAATGGCAAGCACGTAATCTCATGAACGCATTAAATTGATAAACATGGCAATATAAATAAATAATAATCTAAACATAAACCTAGAAGAGATATAATTAAGTTTCTAATACGAAAGAAACAATTAAATCATGCTTGTAAATAATATGCTAAACAACTAAGTCATGCATAAAAATAACGTACTAAATAACTAAATCATGCATAAAAGTAGGGGTGTCAAAACGAATAAACGAATCGAATTCGTGTCGAATACTAAACGAATCGAATCATAATATACTAAATTCGAATTCGATTCGTTTATTAAACGAATCCTGATATTAGGATTCGAATTCGATTCGTTTAATAAACGAATATTCGTATTCGATTCGTTTATTCGTTTACATAAATTTAAACGAATCGAATCGAATTCAATATTCGTTTAAGTATTCGTTTAATAAACGAATATTCGTATTCGATTCGTTTATTCGTTTACATAAATTTAAACGAATCGAATCGAATTCAATATTCGTTTAAGTATTCGTTTAATAAACGAATACTGAATTCGATTCGATTCGTTTACATAAACTTAAATACAAAATATTAGCAAATTCATTATGATAGAATACAAATCCTTACAATTATCCTTAAATTTCAAATTACATCAATTACATAATAATAATTAAAATCTTCAAAATATATTTTCATCAGCATATTTCTTCGTTTCGTGGTACTGTTAGTAGCATCAAATATCCCAACCTGCAATGAAATAAGAATTAGAGTGGACATTTTGAATGAGAATAGTGGAGAAACAATCCAACACTACAAACCAAACCAAACAGTAGAGAGAAAATGGGGAAACGAGAGAGAGAAAGGAAAAAGTCGAAGAAGAAGCAGGGGAGATAAAGATTGGATGCAGTTCGTCCCTACCTGCCTGCGAATCGTCGACGCAAAAGCATAAAGAAAGAAACAGAATTGAAAAGAATTAACAAAAGAACATGCTAAAGAAAGAAAGAAACGCAAAGCAGGAAGAAAATAAAGAAGAAACCAAAAAAAAAAAGAAAAAAAAAAAAGAACATGCTGAGAAAAGTAAAACAAGTGTTTTTATAATTATCAAAGAACAAAAGTACAAAACACATATTTGAAAAGCAAAAAGAATTAACAGATGATCCACTTACTTTTTTGATAAAGAAGGTTTAATGAAGAAAGACTGAAGGAGATGAGAGGCGGCAGGCGGCAGCTGTTTTAGGTTTGATGAATTAAGATTTTTTTAGGTTTAGTTTTTAATATATACGGTGGTTTTAGGTTAATGAGTAATTACTAAAATAACCTTAGTAATAAACACTTTCATTCAAATAGTGAAGGATAAATTTATAATTTAATTAAACGAATCATAAACGAATTCGAATCGGATTCGATTCGTTTATGATTCGTTTAATAAACGAATTCTAAACGAATAAACGAATTGACAAGCTCAAATTCGGATTCGATTCGTTTAATAAACGAATCGAATCGAATTGACCCATTTATTAAACGAATCCAATTTTCCAAACCCGTATTCGCTTTAAAGCGAATCGAATCGAACGAATAAACGAATCCTGACCCAAATTGACACCCCTACATAAAAGTATCATACTATCTCTAATAGACAACAATAAACACAAGATTAGATGAAACGAAATATGTGCGTTTCTTAAGCGGTACGTGGAATTGTATCCCGAGTTCAGACTGCACTACCATCCATTCGGATTCTGCTACGGAATTTACGTCTGGGTTTCCATCCGATATACCACGAGAGATAGCACAAAATCATTCATACCATGGCCACAACACACATGAATCCACAATATGCATGCGAAGAAATAATAATAAATAACAGAAAAAGAACAGGAATAAATAAAAGGTGCTCTCAGGTCTATCCTCTTAAGTGGCCTCTTGGAAGTGCGTTACACGGTTGTCGGAAGGGTTGATGCTCCGTAACTTTTCCGATTTAGTGGTTCATTGTTTTCCTTCGTTGCCTCGCTGTTTTGGGCTGTTGTTTGCTCACTGTTTTTACGGTATTTGAGCTGTGTTTCAGGGTAGAATTTTCGATGATATGAGTTACAGTTTCAGTGCAGTTTTTGGGTGTTTTTAGGCATTTTACAGGGCAGGATTTTTGGTGGTTGCTGGACAATTTTCAGGGGATATTTTTGGTGGTTTGGAGTGCAGTTTAGAGGCTATTTTTTGGTGGTTTCAGGGGTAATTTCTGGTTGTGTTTTGCGATTTTTTGAAGACAGTTCAGGGGGTGAATTGCGTGAGTATGGAGGCTGGTTTCAGGAGTATTTTTATGCGGTGGTGAAGGTTGGTTGAGTGCGTTAGTGGGGGGCTGAGTGTGGTTGATGTGTGAAGAGGGAGTGAGGTGGCGTGGCAGTGGAGGGTTTGTGAGCAGCGTGGGTGAGTGGTTTGTTTGAGGTCTGAGCGTGAAGGGTGAAGGTCTTGTGAGTGTTATGGGTCAGTGTGCTGCTGAGGCCTTCACGTGTTCGGCTGCATGGAGAAGGGGCGTGGATTAAAGGCTGATTATCTTATGGGATTGCGAGTGGTGTGTGATTTGTGAGGGACGTGCTTGTGAATCAACCATGTGTTGGTGGCGTGTGTGGGTTTTTTGTAAGGGACGTGAGGTGGGGTTGCGAAGTGTGTTTACGTGAAGGATGATGGAGAGTCAGAGCTGCTATTAGGGTTTATCCTTTTGGTTTCTGTTATGGCCGTGAAATGGAGAGATGAGAGGCCGTGAACTGTTTGGTTGATTTGTAGAAGGGCGTGAGCAGTTTTTGGGTTTCTTATCTTTTGGTTGTGGCCGTATATGGAGAGAGGGGGGAGCTGAGAGTTGAGAGGCTATTTACGGTTTTCCGAGAGGAGAGAGGTGAGAGAGGAAGGTTTTGTTTTGTTTTTGTGTTTGGACGTGAGTGCTAGCCATGAGAGAGTCAGGTTTGGGTGTCTTTTTATAGGAGAGGGTTAGGGTTGTCCTTGTTCGGGAAGGAAATAAATATTGTGTAATTATGGGGATATCTTTTAATTAGTATGCTATAAGGAAATGATCTCTCTAATTTATGGAGGTGATTTATTTTAGTTTAGGAAAGGGATTTATGGGATTTGATTTGATTTCTTTAATTAGGGAAGTTGATTTAATTTAATTATGAAGGTGATTTAATTTGATTTCTTTAATTCGGGAAGGTGATTTGTTTAGATTTTAACATGTGTTTAATGTGTTAATTATTATTTTGGATGGGTTTTGATGGGCTTAGGCGTGAATTAGAAGGCTTGTGGGCGTGTGGTTTGTTCTTTTTGGTGGGCTTGGTGTGTGGCTTGGTGGTGTGTGGGCTTGGGTGTGTGGCATGGTGTAGGTTTGGGCCGAGGGTAAATTTTAAAACAGAGGTCCAACAAGCAAACCCGAAGCTAAGGAAACGAATTAAATCCAACATGGTATTAATTTCTGAATTTCCCTTCTGACGTCCGTTTCCTGCGACTTCCGCAACTTAAAGAGTAATGCCTCCATATAAGGCTCATCATCAGGACTTACATGCAAAAATGCAGTGCCTACAGTCACCCCCACTTTGATGGGACTTGTGCAGTATGTGACAATGACAATCCTATTAAAGTTATGCATGCATTTTTACTTACCTGGCTCGCCAGCTACTGCTTGACTTACATGTTGCTTCGAACTGAGTTAATATGATGGTGAGGTGCTTCGACACCCAAGGTTCATCCCTGCAAGATGCTACGATCTCTAGGAATCACTACTGAACTGCTGATAAGAGGTGGTCAATTCCTAAACCGTTACTGATGTGAGATGCTTCGATTTCTGGGATTCATTCCCAATCTGAGTTGATGACGTGGGCCTCGACCCTGGGATTCATTCCCGAAACTGATGACAGTGTAGGCCTCAACCTTGGGATTCATTCCCTAAACTGCTGACAACGTGGGCCTCGACCTTGGGATTCATTCCCGAAATTGCTGACAACGTGGGCCTCGACCCTGGGATTCATTCCCGAAACCACTGACAATGTGGGCCTCGACCCTGGGATTCATTCCCGAAACTGCTGACAACGTGGCCCTCGACCCTGAGATTCATTCCCGAAACCGCTGACAATGTGGGCCGCAACCCTGGGATTCATTCCCGAAACTACTGATAGGGTGGGCCTCGACCCTGGGATTCATTCCCCTGGGATTAATTCTCGAAACTGCTGATAGTGTGGGACTCGACCTTGGGATTCATTCCCGAAACTACTGATAATGTAGGCCTCGACCCTGGGATTCATTCCCATGGGATTCATTCCCGAAACTGCTGATAGTGTGGGCCTCGACCCTGGGATTCATTCCCCTGGGATTCATTCCCGAAACTGCTGATAGTGTGGGCCTCGACCCTGGGATTCATTCCTCTGGGATTCATTCCCGAAACTACTGATAATGTGGGCCTCGACCCTGGGATTCATTCCCGAAACTACTGATAGTGTGGGCCTCGACCCTGGGATTCATTCCCGAACCGCTGATGGTGTGGACCTCGACCCTGAGATCCATTCCCGATGCTGCTGATAATGTGGGCCTCGACCCTGTGATTCATTCCTGAAACTACTGATAATGTGGGCCTCGACCCTGGGATTCATTCCTGAACCGCCGATGGTGTGGGCCTCGACCCTGAGATCCATTCCCGATGCTGCTGATAATGTGGTCCTCGACCCTGGGATTCATTCCCGAAACTACTAATAATGTGGGCCTCGACCCTGGGATTCATTCCTCAAACTGCTTGTCTTTGCCGCTTTTTCCTTTTCTTCAAAACCTGCGAACAAAAACAAAACAAAAAATTGCGTGAATGTGATGTGTATGCATGTATGCATGAATGTATTTCCTATTCCGATGGGTTAGGCCTTCCTTGTGCTCCTTGGGGTCATTTGCCTACAAAAGTCTCTGATCGCCCCCTGGGTCTGCTTTCTGCCGACTCTCTTCTGGTGTTTGTTCAGTTCTCTTTAGTCTTATGGCTCAAGTTCTCGATATATCCCTTATTCGCGAGGTGGTAGACTGGTCGCCCCCAGACTTGGCTTAGCTTTCTGCTCTCCGCTGTTTGCACTTGGTCAAGATGAACCACATGATGTGGCATTCCATATCAACATACTATATCACATGCTACGAAATAGTCCCAATAGTTACACATATTATCGTCCTCAAAGAATGCCCAGTATTGAAACCAGAGAACCTTCAAAATATTCAATGCAACTCAAATCCAAGTCTTTGAGTAAATGATCTAAGCCAGACTCAAAGTGTGTGTGTGCAAAGGTTCCTTTGCAGATTCATCCCCAGGTAAGCCAACTCAATGATTTCGTCAAAAAATGGGATCGATGGGTCAAACCAACCTAGATGGTTTTCTTTCTCTTTTGTCTCTTTCTTTTTCTTTTAATTTTGAACTTCTTTTCTTTTCTTTCCTTTTCTTTTTTTTCTCTTTTTTTCAACACACCTACCCTTTAAGGTAGCATTTCTCCTCATGGTGGTCCTAATACTCGCCTATGGGTAGCTTCACCCTTATCGGTTATAGGTGGTTTAATTCTTTTCCTTAGAGACTTTTCTTTTATCTTCAACCATACTACACATCATAACACAAGCAAATCATGATAGACATTTAGGCGAACGGTCATTCACCGACCTACAATTTCTTCAACTAGTCACTTTGCTAACTACTCAGGTTTTCACTGCTAAGAACCATAATCAAGTGCTTACGAGTCTAACATAGATAAATCACTCAAAGTATCAGATAAAAGCACATCAAGAGTTTATCGTTTCTAAGATTTCACCCTGAAGCAATCAATTTCATCATCGGACTTATGCCTAACTATTAAGGACTAAGAACAAACAATTTTTTTTTCTTTTTTTTCTCTCTTCTTTTTTTTTTTTTTTTTTCATTTTTTTTTCTTAATGGTCTTTCTATCATTGCTGTAAATTTTTATGTCCCTCGATTTCCTTTTCCCCGATATCCATGTTTGCTAAACTCTTTTTGACAAATCTTTCTTTCTTCTCTAACCCAACAGATATCTATGATGGCTTTTAAGACACAAGGTTAACATGATGCGTGTATTCATGAGATGTGTGATGCATGAGATATAATATGCATTTGTTTACCAAAAGCATGAAGGGGCAACTTCTATGGGATATATGACTATGGTTCATATGCGGGTTTATAAGAGTGTAGACAAAGGCTCCCGCTGGCGAAAGATTGCCCACAACTAGGTCTCCTCACTCAAGGGTTCGAGCGACCAAATGAGCGCACCTTTTTTATACGCTAAGGTACGTGCCAACGAGTGATGATACATGACTGACTGTCAAATGGATTTCTTATTGAAGTTTCCCCAGAGGGAGGGTGGAGCGGACTCTCTTAAATACCCAAGCCTCTTAGGCTCTTATCGCCTTGGTGACATGAATAAACAATAGGTCCTCCAAATTAGTCCATCGAGTAAATGATTATCCAGGTGCCTTCACAGCTTTTCCTTTCAGCCATAGAAATGTAGTGAATGAAGGAAGACACCAAACCATTACCCAGCTCTAATAATGCCTTTGATTAAACCCCTTCAACCCACTGTAGACACGGCTAACTAAAGCACAAATCACAAACATTACAAGACATTATTTTGGGGCCGATTCTCTATCCCCAGTGGAATCACCAGACTATAGAACACAGAAATCGACGACGCTGTTTCGGGCTCACGGCCCGGTCGAGAGTACGAAGTAGCCCGCGGGGGAACTTAACAGGAGAAATAAAATAGAGTCGCCACCCAGTGTGAACTGGGAAAATGATTTACGGCCGCACTCACCCCTCGCAAGGGAAGACCTCAAACCATTGGGTTCGGAATGGTCCCTTACTTATGCCACTTGTAATGAATGAATTTGTGCAATAATCTAACCAAGTTTACGCAACAATAACCTACATCTAAGTTCGCATACAACCTATATCTAAGTTTGCATGCATAAAAGTAAGTCGAAATAACGGCAAGCACGCAATCTCATGAACGCATTAAATTGATAAACATTGCAATATAAATAAATAATAATCTAAACATAAACCTAGAAGAGATATAATTAAGCTCCTAATACGAAAGAAACAACTAAATCATGCTTGGAAATAATATGCTAAATAACTAAGTCATGCAAAAAAATAACATACTAAACAACTAAATCATGCATAAAAGTAACATCTGAGATATGTGTGTTTCTCAAGCGGTACGTGGAATTGTATCCCGAGTTCAGACCGCACTACCGTCCATTCAGATTCGGCTACGGAATTTACGTCCGGATTTCCATCTGAGATAGCACAAAATCATTCATCCCATGGCCACAACACACATGAATCCACAATATGCATGCGAAGAAATAATAATAAATAACAGAAAAAGAACGGGAATAAATAAAAGGGTGCCCTCAGGTCTAACATCTTAAGTCGCCTCTTGGAAGTGCGTTACACGGTTGTCGGAAGGGTTGATGCTCCGCAACATTTCCGATTTATTGGTTCATTGTTTTCCTTCGTTGCCTCACTGTTTTGGGCTGCTGTTTGCTCACTGTTTTTGCGGTATTTGAGCTGTGTTTCATGGCATAATTTTCGGTGATATGAGGTGCAGTTTCAGTGCAGTTTTTGGGTGTTTTTAGGTATTTTACTGGGCCGGATTTTCGGTGGTTGCTGGGTATTTTTCATGGGCTTTTTTCGAAGGTTTGGAGTGCAGTTTAGGGGCTATTTTTTGGTGGTTTCAGGGGTAATTTTTTGTTGTGTTTTACGGTTTTTTGAAGACAGTTCAGGGGGTGATTTGCGTGAGTATGGAGGCTGGTTTCATGAGTATTTTTATGCGGTGGTGAAGGCTGGTTGAGTGCGTTAGTGGGGGCTGAGTGTGGTTGATGCGTGAAGAGGGAGTGAGGTGGCGTGGCAGTGGAGGGTTTGTGAGCAGCGTGGGTGAGTGGTTTGTTTGAGGTCTGAGTGTGAAGGGTGAAGGTCTTGTGAGTGCCGTGGGTCGGTGTGCTGTTGAGGGCTTCACGTGTTCGGCTGCATGGAGAAGGGGCGTTCGGTGGATTGAAGGCTAATTATCTTAATGGATTGCGAGTGGTGTGTGCTTTGTGAGGGACGTGCGCATGAATCAACCATGTGTTGGTGGCGTGTGTGGGTTTTTTGTAAGGGATGTGTGGTGGGGCTGTGAAGTGTGTTTACGTGAAGGATGATGGAGAGTCAGAGCTGCTATTAGGGTTTATCCTTTTGGTTTCTGTTATGGCCGTGAAAGGGAGAGATGAGGGGCCGTGAACTGTTTGGTTGATTTGTAGAGGGGCGTGAGCAGTTTTTGGGTTTCTTATCTTTTGGTTGTGGCCGTATATGGAGAGAGGGGGAGCTAAGAGTTGAGAGGCTATTTATTGAGAGGGGAAGGTTTTGTTTTGTTTTTGTGTTTGGGCGTGAGTGCTAGCCAGGAGAGAGTCAGGTTTGTGTGTCTTTTTATAGGAGTGAGTTAGGGTTGTCCTTGTTCGGGAAGGAAATAAATATTGTGTAATTATGGGGTTATCTTTTAATTAGTGTGCTATAAGGAAATGATCTCTCTAATTTATGGAGGTGATTTGTTTTAGTTTAGGAAATGGATTTATGGGATTCGATTTGATTTCTTTAATTAGGGAAGGTGATTTCATTTAATTAGGAAGATGATTTAATTTAATTTGATTTGATTTAGTTTGGGCATGTGATTTAATTTAATTAGGGTGGTGATTTGTTTAGATTTCAACATGTGTTTAATATGTTAATTATTATTTTGGATGGGTTTTGATGGGTTTGGGCGTGAATTAGAAGGCTTGTGGGCGTGTGGTTTGTTCTTTTTAGTGGGCTTGGTGTGTGGCTTGGTGTAGGTTTGGGCTGAGGGTAAATTTTAAAACAGAGGTCCAACAAGCAAACCTGAAGCTAAACAAACGAATTAAATCTATCAGGGTATTGATTTCTGAATTTCCCTTCCGACGTCCGTTTCCTGCGACTTCCACAACTTAAAGAGTAGTGCCTCCATATGAGGCTCATCATCGGGACTTACATGCAAAAATGCAGTGCCTACAGTGATATATCATATACCTCATACAGACCCAAAAGAAACAACAAGGGAGCCTGAGCTAGCGTCTTACCCCATCCCATCCAAAATAATAATTTTGAACCTCACAGTTCCACATTTCGGAGAACCGAGCTACGGATCGAGAGGGCGGCCAACGCCATGAGATTTTACCCATGCTAGGCAGGCCCCGAGTATGTAAACGCCATGAAGACCATCAGGCCTTCCATGTGCTATGCTCCTACGGATTCCGAAATGGGATGGCCAACGTCATGAGGATATTCTCCCTCCCCGTACTAGGCACATCCCAATACTACAAACGCCATGGAGGTCTGTGGGCCTTCCCTGTGTTATGTACCTCCAATAACGGGCGGAAAATGCCACGGAGGCCCGTGTGCCTTCCTCGTACTATGCAAACCCAGAGGTATCATAGTTACGAAGCCACTAGTCATCCATACGTGTTATGATTACCTTGAGGCACCAAACACCATACCAACTCGTTCGTCGAGCGTGCTATGGATACCCGAGGCACCAAAAGCCAATCAGGTCTTTACGCTGTGATCATTCCTCAAAGATGCAAGTCATTGGGTGTTAACGTTCCAGCCCGGGGGTTTGATAATGATACCAGGGACTGGCGTTCCTCGGGGGTGCACATTTTTCCCATATGCCTTGCATCTCTTCATGCATTCCAATCACGAGTATTTCATAAGAATATTAAACATGTCTTTCCCATTCAAATAATAGACAAGCATAGATGAACAAGCTCTTATTTAAAATGGGAAATTCTTATTCATATTCAAGGTATCTACTTCCCTTCTTACTACCGTGAGTGACATTCTAAGAAAGGCTCTTACTAATATCTTCGAATAATTCTTGCAAGTGTTGTTTACGATTTTGATCGGGGGCTTCCAACTTTATCCTCTAATGTCCACTTTCTTTGGGTGTACGTGACTATGCCTCAGCTTTTTGGAAGAATGGAAGAAGTCGTCCTCATGAATTTGGACCACCAACCTCATAGCCGATTACTTCTTCTTATATTCCCACTTGTGGATCCACCCTCAGATGTTTCACCATTTATGCAAAAACAAGCCCGAAAAGCCACCACTTGTGCATAACAAGTATGAGGCACTATAGAAACCGATTGAGCACACCTTGCATCGCGGCTCTCCTACTACTCCATGACGATTGTCGTTACCAAGAACCAGAAAATCGGTAGTTCGAACAAAAACCACAATTTCTCTATGAGGAGCTTGTTCATCCTTAGGAGAAGCTTGTCCGTCCTTATGAGGAGCTTGTCCATCCTTAGCACCGAAGGGCAAGAACCTCTAACTTCTGACATTATATTTCATTCAACAGCTCAATCCTAGATGGAGACTTCTGATGATGTTCTTTTACATTTCATTCAACAATTAATGGGGTCGTCTACTCATCTTATAAACCTTGAGGATCATTATAACTGAAGTTACTGGAAGTATCTTCTCAACATCTCAGTATTCCATGGCGTTTTGAGCCGGGTACCGTCTAGCTGCTCCAATAGATAGGCACCCGATCTGACGACCTCAGTTACTTTATATGGACCCTCCCATTTGGCACCCAATGAACCTTCCTTGGGCCTCCCGTATTTAGAGTAACTCGCCTCAGGACCAAGTTTCCGGGGAGAAATGATCGTATTCAGACCTTCTTATTATAGAAACGCGCCATCTTCACAAAGTTTCCTGAAACCGTTACTATCAAACCGCTTCCCATTGTCCGTGATGATAGCCCTGGGGATCCCGAAACGACACACAGTGTTCTTTCTGACAAAATATGTTTCCTTCTGCTCGGTTATCGTGGACAACTGCTCAACTTCCACCCATTTGGTTAAGTAATCGATTGCAACAATGGAAAACCTGGCTTGACCCCGACCTGTAGGCATCGGCCCAATGATATCTATCCCTCATTGGGTAAATGGCCATGGACTTGACAATGCGGTTAGCTGCTCGGGGGACTGGTGGAGTATGTTGGCATTCCTCTTTCATCCATCACATGCATGGGCAACCCTGGCCTAGTCCTGATGCATCGTCGGCCAGAAGAAATCTTATCTGAGTGCCTTGTGATCGATTGACTGGCCTCCTCCATGGCTTCCACAAATCCCCTCGTGAATTTCTCTAAGCACATAATTTTCCTCATTGGGTCATCGACACCTTAAGTATGGCGTCGTTTACCCCCTCTGGTATAATACCTCGTCTAACAAGCAGAACCTTGCACTCCGATATTTCAGCTTCCTCGCCTCTTTCTTCCTCTCGGGCACATCCCCGTCTCTAAGTACTTCTTGATCGGATTCATCCAGTATGCCTCCCTCTCGGCATCTACCTCTATTATGTCCGACCTCCCAACACTTATTGATTGTAAGCATCCCAACGGAATTGTTCAGGGAATTTTTGACTTGATGGATGATGCAAACCAAGCCTGGGATTATGCCTGCTAGTTGTTCTCCCATTCGACCTGCTCGAACACTACATTCATCATTCCTCCAACTAGTTTCTTTACCTCGGCCTGAAAAGCAATCATGTTCGGCTCCCTTGCCTGGAATTCACCATTCACTTGTTGAACGGCCAGTTGGGAATCACTTTTTACTTTCATATCTCTGACCCCGCATGCCATGCAGAGTCTTGGTCCTGCCATAATTGCTTCGTATTCTGCCTCATTATTCGTAGTTTCGAAAGCAAACCTCAATGCGTAGCTCAACTCCTCTCATTCGTTACTTCTGAGAATCATTTCGACCCCACATCCTTGTGTGCTGAACGACCCGTCGACAAACAACTCCCACTTAGCTTCCTCTACTGCCAAAACCTAAAGCCATGTGAACTCCACAACAAAATCAGCCAACACTTGCCCCTTGATCGATACCCTAGGCATATATGATATGTCATACTCACTGAGCTCTACGGACCACTTCACTAGATGACCCAAGAGCTCCAGCTTGTGTAATATTTGCCTCAATGGATGGTCGGTATATACTCCGATGGTGTGGGCTTGAAAATAAGGGCGTAACTTCCTTGCCACAGTGACAAATGACAGAGCCACCAACTCATGAGCTGGGTACCGAGTTTTTGTATCCAATAGGGCCTTACTAGTGTAGGCCTTTGGATTTTATCCACTTCCTGCACTAACACCAAATTCACACTATATTCGGAAACAGACAAGTACAGAAACAAAGTCTCACCTGGGATCGACTTCGCCAATATTGGGGGTTGGTCCAGGTACTCCTTCAGCTGCTGGAATGCGTCCTCGCATTCAATTGTACAGTTGACTTTTTTCTTAGCCTTCTTGATCAGTTGGAAAAAGGCGTGACACTTGTCGGTGGTCTTAGAAATGAAACGGTTTAATGTTGCCAACGACCCGTTAGACTATGCACTTCTTTAACCGTCCTCAAAGGCTTTAAATCCAATATAGACTTGATTTTCTAAGGGTTTGCTTCGACACCCCGGGCACTAACCATGTACCCCCAAAACTTTCCCGAAGATACACTAAAAGCATATTTGTTCGGATTCAGTCTCATATTGTGCTTCCTCAACAGCTCAAATGTCCCTCTAAGGTCATCCAGATGATCCTCGGGATTCTCTGTCATCGTAATCATTTTGTCGACATAGACCTGCATTGTTTTTCAGATGAGTGGTTTGAAAACCTTGTTCACCAACCTCTTATATGTGGTCCCGATATTCTTCAATCCAAAAGGCATCACCTTGTAACAGTACAACCCTTGGTCAGTAATGAAGGCTATCTTTTCTTCGTCCTCGGCATGCATCCTGACCTGGTTTTGCCCTGAGAAGGCATCCATGAAATTGAGCAGTTCATGACACGCCGTATAATCCACCAACTTATCTACCTTAGGGAGTGAGAAGATGTCATTCGGGCAAGCCTTGTTCAAGTTAGAAAAATCCACATACATCTTCCATTTCCCACTGGAATTCTTCACCAATACCACATTGGATACCCACTCCGGGTACTTGACCTCCTTGATAAACCCGGCCTTTAGCAACTTTTCAACCTCTGCATGAATCGTCATGTATTGTTCTTGGTTGAAAATCCTCCTCTTTTACTTCACCAGCTTATGAGCCCGATCAACCGCTAAACGGTGGCTGATAAATTTCGGATCAATCTCGGGCATGTCCATGTTCCCCCATGCGAAGACATTCGCATAACTCTTCAGAAAAACTAGCTCAATTTATTCCAACTCTTCCCATGCCCCTAATTGGGCAGGATCCTCGGGCGGGAATCGGCCGACTCAACTTCTGCCTCATCCCCTTCTATTTCTTTCCTTTTCACCCCTACGTCCTCAATACAAAGCGTTTCCTTAGAAACGGTAGCAAAACAATTGGCTTCCACAAACTATCCCGATTCCTCCCTGATTCAGGAACTTCAGCTTCAGGTAGTAACAAGACATAGCCGCCCTTGAGTTCATCATAAAGAGCCACCCTAAGATCATCTGATAGATGCTCATGCAATCTACAATGGTAAAATCCATCATAAAGGTCTGGGTGTGATTAGTCGTCCTTAGGGTAATAGCCAACTGTATCCTACCCAGTGGAACTACCGATGCTCTTCCAAACCCATACAACAGTGTCGCGTCCCGGCCCGTGTCAAAGTGAACCAAGTAGCCAGGGAAGAGGAATACGTTCCTCTGAATAATCTGTTGAGGCAAATCGCCACAGAGATCCAAGGCAGAGGCCTCTTGACAGAGCCTAATTTCAGGAGATACCCACCGGACCGGAGGAGTGAAACATCCTATTGTATGCACCATAATTTGAAGGGGCATACGACGGACGGATGCAAAGATTTGCGAGAACAAATGGAAGACCTAGCGTGCAATGGTTATCTGAATAACTACATCGACCATGAAGTAATGGCAGCTAGGCAGAGATCGAACCGCAGACAGGTGAACATCATTGCTGGAGGAAGAACGCTAGCCGAAGATTCTAATCGGTCGAGGAAGAATTATAATCGTACCCGAGGGCCAGAGATTTTGGCAATGGAACAGGCATCGGGAGCTCAGGGTGGTCGGTCAGTACCAATAATGTTCACGGATGAGGATGCTCGTGGGGTGAGATTCCCCATGAAGATGCCTTGGTGATTAAGGCAGTGATCGGTGGTTTTGAGGTGGACATGATTCTGGTGGATCCCGGAAGCACGGTAGATGTAATTTCCAAAGAGGCCCTGGACGGCCTTGGGGTGGAATATGCAACCCTTACTGATGATGGGACTCCCTTATACGGCTTCGGAGGTTCAACAGTGGTTCCATTGGGAATAATACAATTGGCAATGACAGTCGGGACCCTTCCCCGAACTCGGACGATTATGACGGACTTCACAGTGGTAGACTGCATGACCAGTTACCAGGTTATCGTTGGTCGGCCATTTATGATGAAGTTAAAAGCCGCAATGTCCTGTTACTACTTGAAGTTGAAGTTTCTTACTAGGGACGTGATTGGAATCGTGTGCGAAAGTCAGAACGCCACCCGGAGTTGTTTCACCACCCTCTCAAGGGAGACTCTTTATATTGAAGATGGTGGCCAGAAGAGCAATGGAGACGAATATGGGGAAGCAATGAGTAAAGCTCAGGTCCACGGCCAAAGAAAATTGCTCGGTTAGGAGCAATTGAAGAGTTAGAGTCAGTGGAGCTGTTCGGGCTAGGTAAAAATATAAAAATAGGAGCAGACTTGGGCGAAGACCTGAAACGGTACTTGTTGAAGTTCTTAAAGCAGTATCCGGATGTGTTCACATGGGGGCATGATGATATGCCCGGTATAGAATCGAAGTTTATTAATCATCGTTTGGCGGTGGATCCGGCCCACAAACCGGTCAAGCATAAAAGAATGATCTTTAACCAGGAACGGTGCTAGGCAATAGCCACCGAGGTAGAAAAGTTATTGAAAGCTGGATTTATCAGAGAGGCAAGGTGCCCGGTCTGGGTGTCAAATGTGGTCTTAGTAAGAAAGCCCACCTGGAAGTGGAGGATGTGTGTAGATTTTGTCGACCTTAACAAAGCTTGCCCAAAAGACAGCTTCCCACTACCGAATGTGGACCAATTGGTTGATTCAACAGCCTGCCACGGGCTGCTTAGTTTTATGGATGCATTTTCATGGTATAACCAGGTCAAGATGCATCATGGGGACGAGAAAAAGACAACATTTATCACCGACCAAGGGCTGTATTGTTACAAAGTAATGCCCTTCGGTTTAAAGAATGTTGGGGCGATATTTCAGAGGTTGGTAAACAAGATCTTCAAGCCATTCATCGGCACATCCATGTTGGTGTACGTCGATGATATGATAACTATGTCCATGGAGCCAGATTTTCATGTCACTGATCTAAATAAGACCTTCGAGTTACTGCGGAAGCATGACCTGAGGTTGAATCCGGAAAAGTGTGCTTTTGGGGTGGCTTCAGGAAAATTTTTGGGCTATATGGTGAGCTCCATAGGTATAGAAGCAAATCCTCAGAAAATTCGGGCTATTCTGGATCTAAAGTCTCCTGAAACGGTCAATGAAGTACAAAGCTTAACCGGTCGAGTGGCCGCAGTGAATCGGTTTATTTCTCGAGCAACCGACAAGTGTCACCCTTTCTTCAAGGTTATCAAGAAGGCAAAAAGGGAGGTCAACTGGACGACGTAATGCGAGGAGGCCTTCCAGCAGTTGAAGCAGTACTTGGCACAACCCCCACTCTTAGCAAATGCGATCCCAGGTGAGACCTTATTCTTGTACTTAGCTGTTTCTGAGCATGCTGTAAGTTCAGTATTAGTACAAAATGTCGATAAAGTTCAAAGGCCATTATATTATGTTAGTAAAGCTCTATTAGATGCTGAAACTAGATATTCGACGCATGAGCTTGTCGCCTTATCTTTAGTTACTGCGGCCCAGAAGTTACGACCTTATTTACAGGCCCATCCTATTGGGGTTTACACCAGTTGTCCATTAAGACAGATCCTGCAGAAACCGGAGGTCTCGGGTAGGTTAGTAAAATGGTCGGTAGAGTTGAGTGAACATGACATTTCCTACCTACCAATGGCAGCAGTCTAGGGTCAGGCTTTGGCAGACTTTGTGGTGGAATTTACGGCATCACAGATCTTGACTATTATGGAAGGTAGATGGGAGTTGTCAGTAGACGGATCTGTCTGCTCACAGGGTGGTGGAGCCGAAATTGTATTGAAAAGAGGTGAAGGCGAGGAGGTAATGTACGCCTTGAGATTCTCCTTCGAGGCCACTAACAACGACGCTGAATATGAGGCAATTTTGGCTAGCTTAAGGTTGTGTGCAGCAATGGGTGTTCGTAATGTAGTTGTGAAGAGTGACTCCCAGTTGGTCGTCCAGCAGTTGAAGGGAGAATTCCAGGCCAAGGAATCAAATATGATAGCCTACCTGGCATAAGTAAAAAGAATGATTGGAAGAATGGGGAATGTACAATTTGAGCAGGTCAGTCGGGAAAATAACCATCAAGCAGACTCTTTAGCGCGGCTCGCTTCGTCAATCAGATCGGAAAAGCCCAGAACAATCCCTCTGATTTGTCCCCAAGTAAAAAGTATGGGAGAGCCCGAAGTAATGGAGCTGGATGTGGAAAACGAGTCTTCTTGGATACAGCCGATCAGAAAGTATTTGGAAACTGGGGAAGTACCAGAGGAAAAGAAAGAGGCCAGGAAATTGAAGTATAAAAGCAGCAAGTTTTCTTTAATTGAATGAGTGTTATACCGGAGGGGCTATACAGTGCCACTTTTGAGATGCCTAGCAAAAGATGAGGTCGATTATGTGCTCCGAGAGATTCATGCAGGAATTTGTGAGAGCCATGCCGGGGGATAACCAATTGCCTTTAAAGCTTTAAGGCATGGTTTTTACTGGCCAATAATGCATCAGGACGGGATGAGGGTAGCCCGGAAATGCGAAGGATGCCAAAACAATGCCAACATCCATCACATGTCGGAGGAACAATTGACTACATTATCCAGCCTCTGGCCGTTCGCTCAGTGGGGTCTGGATATCATTGGCCTGATGCCGAAATGGCGTGGATAGACAAAGTACGCTATTGTGGCCATAGACTATTTCACCAAGTGGGTAGAAGCCGAACCTGTGTCTGCAATCACAGAGAAGAAAACAACCAAGTTTTTGAAGAAGAATATTATCTGCAGGTTCGGGATTCCACGGGCCGTCATCACAGATAATGGGAATCAGTTCGACAGCAAATGCTTCAGGAAGCTCTGTGAAGATCTCCAAATCGCCTTAAGATTTGCTTCACTTGCCCATCCCAAGTCCAATGGACAAGTTGAAGCAACCAACAAAACCATCAAAGCAAATCTTAAGGCTCGGCTCAGAGTTTGCAAAGGATTATGGGTCGAAGAGCTACCATAAGTATTATGGGTGCACCGGACAACCTGCAAGGACTCCACAGGGGAAACCCCGTTTTCCTTGTCTTATGGGTTTGAAGCAGTTATTCCGACAGAAGTTGGGATGACTACCCACAGCGTCCAGCATTTTGAGGACGAGCAGAATGAGGAACTCATCAGAAATCACCTCGACCTGATCGAAGAAAAGAGGAAGAGGTCGGCTATAAAGACAGTAATCTATCAACAAAGAATGGCTCGATTCTATAACAAAAAGGTTCGGACCCGGTCCTTCCTTCCGGGCGTCCTGGTTTTGAGAAGAGTTACTTTGAACACTCGAAGGCCAGATGAGGGTTTGTTGGGTGCTAAGTGGGAATGGCCGTATAGAGTTGCGGAAATTATGAGGCCGGGTGCCTATCTTTTGGAACAGTTGGACGGCATTCGGCTGAAGAAGCCTTGGAATGCTGAGATGCTGAGGAAATATTTCCAATAAGTTTCTTTCCCGGGCAGCAAATTTGCATAAGTGACCCGACCGAGGTCAAAGACTTAGTTGGAAAGCCTCTCTTAAAATAACCCACATAGAGTTGTAAGAATGGCAGTATGTCCCACGAATATGAATAAAACTTTCACTCTTGAATTAAGAAGCTTGTCCATTTTTTTTTGTTTTTTAATTAAATGTGAAAGTTATGTTCAATATTCCGGGGACATACTCGGTGCGAAGGGATGAATTGAGACCATGAAGGGCACCAAACTCATGGCACGCCAAACACTGGTGTCATTATCAAACCCCCGGGTGGAAGTGCGCCGACCTGGCTCCTATCATTTTAAGTGGATACAGATCGATTCAGGGGATGAAGTGCATGAGGGAGCACGCGAACCCCTCGTGGCAGTTTCAGACTCCCTAGGCCGGAGCGTAACTACCTCATGACTTGCGTCTTTGAGGGTCACCTCGGGATGGCGACCACGGGGAGGGAGTGCCCCCGTGAAGCAATCTGCCTAACCGAGTCGGCAGTATCACCCAGGGATGGCGACCGCAGGGAGGGAGGTCCCCCGTGAAGCAATCTACCTAACCGATTTAGGGGAGGTGACTGTGGGGAGGGTGTTCCCGTAGGTTTAGATTGACCCATGGATCAGAAGAAGCATGGCACAGGGAGGTCTATTGCCCTCGTGGCGCATGCAGGCTCCAGAGCCGCCCAGCATGAGGAGGTCTTTTGCCCTTGGGTCTCGGCCGCTCACCGATCCATATCTCGGCTTGCCGGGACACTGAATTGTAAGGTTCGGAATTATGTTTTGGAGACCTCGGACGGGACGCTGTCTCGGGGGATCTGAGTTGTTATTTTCACTTGTGAAATTTTTTCATTTGGGGTATGTGCTAAGTCACCCCCACATTTTACCAGCTTTATTTTATTCTAATCTTTATTTTTGTTTTTCGCTGGTCTGGCAAGGGGACACTCGCGCCAGAATTAGCAGAGCCTCGAAGGTTGATTTTATTCCCTTCTGTGTAAATCTTGGTTATTATTCGGCTCGGGGCTGGATTTCGTTCCGCCGAGGCCGCATGTTTATTCGGCTCGGGGCTGGATTTCGTTCCGCCGAGGCCGCGTGTTTATTCGGCTCAGAGCTGGATTTCATTCCGCCGAGGCCGGGTGTTTATTCCAGTCGGGGCTGGATTTTATTCCGCCAAGGCCACGTGTTTATTCGGCTCGAGGCTGGATTTCGTTCCTCTTAGGCCTCGAGGTTATTCGGATCGGTGTTGGATTTCGTTCCGCCGAGGCCGCATGGTTATTCAGCTCGGGGATGAAATTAATCCCACCGAGTCAGCCTCTTTGGTCTGGGGACGTAACATTCCCTGAGAGCCAAGTGTTTCTCTCACCTCGGGGTCGGGTTACGTCCCACCGAGTCAGCCTCTTTGGTCTAGGGACGCAACATTCCCCCAGAGCCAAGTGTTTCTCTCACCTCGGGGTCGGGTTACGTCCCACCGAGTCAGTCTCTTCGGTTGGTCAGACCTCGAGTGATCGTTTGCAAGAATGCATTCAGAGCCAATTATGGAAGGCGAGAAGTGCAACAAAACATGTATTGACAAAAGTGAAATAAAGTTATAAAAAGTTATTACAAGAAGTGTATTTTTGTTTAAGTTTACATGGGGCCTCATTCTGGTTACCCCCTACTCATCGGCCCGCGCAGGGGCAATTGGCTCATCTTCAATAAACTCGGGTGGCAGATGGCTAGGTTCGGCATCAAGAGAAGGGGTAGTGGCTTCCATATTAGGGGCCACGGTAATTATAGCTACAGGAGCAGGACCCTCTCGTCGATTTTCTTCAGGAGCTGGAGACGCCGTGACGAATGAAATGGAATCAGGATTCAGTATTTCTTCAGGAGAAGGGGTAGCCATTTCTGAAATTCTTCTTGGGAGATCTCCCTATTGCAAAACCGAATGGCCGCACGGATGGGCCCCATATCTAAGTTGGGCAGCACCATCGGGATAATTTCAGCACAGTCCCCGACCCCCTCAAATCTGATTGAGTCCCGCTCTTCCTCCAACTCAGCTTCCTTCTTTTTGAGCTCCTTGTCCTTAGCCCTCAGCTTGGACTCAAGGCTGCATACTTCCACTCTCATGACCATGTTGTCGGCCTGGGCAGCCTCCAAGTTCTTCTTGGTAGCCTAGGTATTTTTCCTTTCCACAGAAGCTGCGGATCTGAGAGATTTATTGGTTGAGTGAACCTCGATTGCGGCCAGCTCCAAGTTTTTTATCTCCTCGTCTTTTTTGGCCAGCTCGGCCTCCATCTCAGTAATTTTTCTTTGAAGCCTCTAGGCTTGACCTCCTTCAGATAAAAGGCTCAAAAAAGGATCTTTATTCTTGGCCGCCAGATAGTTTGCATGCCGAGAAGAAGTATAAAGTCAAAAATTAGATTGAGTCTTGAACTCAGAACGGAAGTGGGGAAAAGATCGTTACCTTAGCCATTTGGGAGCATAGCACAGAGATCGCATCCTCGGGGGAAAGGTCTTCATACTTTGGGATCTTTGCCGGAGGAACGGCCTCGGCCAATTCATTGATTTCCGGCACAAGATGATTGGTGGCCTCCCTGATGTCCTGGCAAAGGTCCTTAGCGCCAAGAATCACGGCACCCTTCCATGTTTTGGAGGAGCCCTCCGGCATTTCCTTCTCTATTCGAGCAGCCTGCTTTCTGCTCATGGCTTGTTCCTCCTCAATCTCCCGAGCAAGGTAAGCTTCATCTGCCCCAATCAAGCGTCCTTTTTTTCTTTGTAGGCCTTGGGGGGCTCGCAGGTCGGGCGGTGGTTGGTGGTGATTCCCTGGAAGTGGGAGCCGAAATTTGGATGGTCGGCGGAGCCGTTTCTTCAACCATTTTTTTGGTCTCAACAGCTGTTGGCCGTTGCCGAGAAGGCCCGGCCCCAGACTGACCGGATTTTTTTGTTGCACCGGACATTTGTTAAAGATATTTTGGGCGTCTCGACATTCCTGCAAAAGACAAAGGCAAGAACGTGGTCATTCCGGAATCTAAATAGTTTGAAGTCATCATTATGCCTCGCAAAAAATGGGGTTAGTTGGGAGGTCAGTAAGAATCTACCTATCCACCCCGGGACCTTCGGGGGAGCAGTAACAAAGGCTGCATCATTGACCAGTTTCTTCCAGTAGTCAGCATAACGCCGAGCATGCTTTATCCGCATCCGGATTCGATGAGAGACCTTGGGAGCATCCCTCCAGCAGGCTAAAAATGGTCAATGAGTTAGAATTTTATCGTGAAAGAGAGAAGCAGAAATACTAAGAGTTAGATTCCTAACCTCCCGCTCTGAAGATATATGGGATTGAAGTCTCCTCTTCATATGTTCTCATGACCCTTCCCCAGTTCCCCGTGGCCCAGAACCACGAATCCTTGATGTTTTTTGTTGGAATCGGGGAGCTTGCGGACAATGTTTGATGATTCGGCATAGGCGGTGAGGTAATACCAACCGTGATGTGTTCTGGGGTTGGCCTTCAGTCTATACAGCCTCTTCACCTCTTCAAGGGTCGATTCGCCGAGGCCCGCCCAATGCCAAATTATGTAAAGACCGGCCAAAATCCTCCAACTATTCAGGCTTAACTGACAATGGATGATCTCCATCTCGGCCAACAGCCAGCCAAAATAGGGTGGAATTGGCAGTCGGAGTCCGCATTCGAAGAAGGCCGGGAGAAGGGCCACCGAACCCTCATCGGGCTGGCTAGCGCGGTCAAACGGGCGAGGAACTTCAAGGATGATGTATGTTGGGATGTCATAGCGTTGTCGGAGCAGCTCCAGATCATCATTTGTTATCTTGGAAGGCCGATTCATATCCAGAGCCGAGTGGTCGAGTTCTCCGGGCTCCGGATCCTTCCGAGGAATTCTAAGGTTGTAGGTGTCTTTTTCAGTTTCGGAAGGGGTAGGGGTGTGTAGGCACTGCATTTTTACAGATAAATCCCTATGATGAGTCTCATTTTGGAGACACTACCTTTTAAGTCACGGAGGTCACGGGAAACGAACATCGAAAGGGGAAATTCAGAATAAACAAGGTTCACTGTTTTCGTTAGTGCTGCGTTCGTGTTTACGTTCGAACGTCAAATGGATTGCGGGCGTTCGTGCCGCGTTCGAGGAAGCGTTCGAACGGTGTCGGTAATTCTGGTTTTGCTGCTAGCCTCACATCCAGCCCAATTAGCCCCCCAAAGCCCATAAAACACATCCCAAATTAAATAAATAAATATTAATTTAAACATTAAACATTAAATAAAATATTTAAACCATTTACCAATTAAATAAAGCATTTCCCAAACTTAAACTAAAATCATGCCTAATTTAAATAATTTGAATATATTATACTAAAACTAAAAAGAAGATATACCTAATTAAAATCTATCCTAACCAATTAAAGCCAATCATATATTTGACTTCCTAATCTAATAAGATAATTACCAATCTAAAATATTGTATTCCTAAACCAAACCATATCAAATCCCTTGCTTTCTTTGTCCAACACCAAATCAAATCCCTCTTTAATTAGCCAAATCCCTTTCCTTGTCAAGCCTAACCCTTTGCCTATAAAAAGAACCCTTCACCAACCTTCTCAACCCTAGTCCCTAGCTCATACACAACACACAGAAAAATTACAGGAAGAACACACCCAAAAACAGTAAGCAAAAGATAAAGAGGAAACGGCAGCGAAACCACAAGGAAACAGTAGCAAAAGACGGAGAACGACGACTCAAAACAGTAAGACAACGAACGAGAACAGTGAACCAGTGAACCGGGAGAGTTGCGGAGAATCCACCCTTCCGACGATCGTGTACCGTACATCCGAGAGGTGATTTAAAAGGTTAGACCTGAGGGCACTTTTTCATTGGTTTATATTCGTTTTTTTATCATTGAATTCTATTCGCATGAGAGTCGTTTATGGATGCATGTTGTGGCTTGAATGAAATGGAAGAGTGTCGTCTCTTGTGGTATATAGGATGGAAACCCAGACGTAAATTCTGTAGCCGAATCCGAATGGACGGTAGTGCGGTCTGTACTTGGGATACAACTCCACGTACCACTTGAGTAAACGGCACCTTCTCTTGTTTTGTGTTGCTTTCATTTATTTATTTTTCGTCACCTAAATTCTGCATGTTGCTTATTTATGCATGGTTCAATCGAGCGCATGGGCTTAGTAAGTGGAATGAAAGATCCCCTATGGGGAGGGGTTAAAGCCCTTTACCACGATGCTTTGCCGCGCCGGTTGATGTGTGTTCGATTGGATGCAAGACACGTTCAATCGGACATACTTAGTTGAATATGATTGTCTTTATGTTTGTATGCATGATGTGATGTGACGCGCATGGGCTTAGTATGTTGGTCTAAAGGTCCTCTCTTTGAGAGATCAAGAGCCCCCAAAAGGCCACCTTTACGGCAGTACTTCGCCGCGCCCCTTCATTTTGTTGTTTATGTATTGCGTCCCATTTCATGCATCAGGTCTGTTCCCGTTCGAACGCGTTTACGAACGCAACTCAAACGCGCATGCATTTTTGCCTTATCATGCATCAGGTCTCATTTCCGTTCGAACGCGTTCACGAACGCCATACGAACGTGAACATTCTGTTTCATTTTCGTTCGAACGCGTTATCAAACTCCATACGAACGCGAGCATTCTGTTTCATTTCCGTTCGAACGCGTTATCAAACGCCACACGAACGCGAACCTTCTGTTTACCGTTCGAACGCGTTTACGAACGCTACACGAACGCGCACACACTGAACTGAGTCTGTCTTATCATATTCATACATAATTGCCTCTTGGTTGATCTTTCTTGTGTTATATAGCCAACCATATTATTTGTATCCCTGCATTTATCCATTCTATGTGTTCTCGGGATTGTATTCAAGCATGATTAGGCTGTTAGCATGTTATTTGGTTAATAGGTTCATGAGATAGTACTCAAGCATGATTAGGTTTTTCTTAGTTTTCCATATTATAGGATTGAAATATGTTCATGAGATTTCCATGTGATGTTGCATGTTGTGATGAACTTGTTGATGTATGCATATGAATTTAGAAGCATGATATTTTTGGAAATAAATGTTATTTAAGCCTGGTTAAATTATTACATAAATCCTTTTATTACAAGTGACATAAGTAGGGACCATTCCGAACCCAACGGTTTGAGGTCTTCCCTTGCGAGGGGTGAGTGCGGCCTTAAATCTCATTTTCCCGGTTCACACCGGGTGGCGACTCCATTACTCTCCGGTTTAGTCCCCCGTGGCTACTCCGTACTCCCAACCAGGCCGCGAGCCTAAGACAGAAAAGTGTCGCCCAGGTTCTGTTGTCCACAGTCTGGCGACTCCACTGGGGATAGAGAATTGGCCCCGAAATATTGACTTGTGATGTTTGGATTTATGTTTTAATTGACCGTGTCTATAGTGGATAAAGTGAGGGTTTAATCAAAGGCATTTTGAGGCTAGGTAATGGTTTGGTGTCTTCCTTCATTCACTACCTTTCTAGAGGGAAAAGCTGTGAAGGCACCTAGATAGCCATCTACTCGTAGCCTATTGCGATGGACTAATTTGGAGGACTCGTTGTTTATTCCTGACACCAAGCGATAAGAGCCTAAGAGGCTTGGGTATTTAAGTGAGTCTCGCTCCACCTTCCCTCTGGGGAATCTACAACGGGAAATCCATTTGACAGTCAGTCACACACCATAGCTCATTGGCACGTACCTTAGTGTATAAAAAAGGGTGCGCTCACTTGGTTGCTCGAACCCTTGATTGGGGAGACCTAGTTGTGGGCCATCCTTTGCCGATGAGAGCCTTTGTCTACACTATTGTGAACCCACCCATAGACCGGTTTGTATGGTTAAAGTAACAATTATTTCCTTGAGTATGTGCTTGTGGACCATCCTCATTTGGATGCAGTTGGACCATTGTCGGAAATGCGAACTTGCTGGGCCATTTAAACTGGGGCGAGTTCGTGCCTTATGACCATTAGGCCCAAAGCTTCTGAAATGTTGATGGGCCATTTTGTAGAAATTATTGTTCTATGTTTGCATTATCTTTCTTGTATGCTTGTGTTTGGGAACATCGTCGTTTGGATCCATTTGGACCATTTGTCATGAGATATGGGCTTGTTGGGCCATTTAAACTGGGACAAGAACGTATCTTATGATGATTGGGCCAAAGCTTCTAAAACGCCAATGGGCCATTATATGTTTGGGAACGTTATCATTTGGATACAGTTGGACTTCTTGCCATGAGATGTGAACTTGTTGGGCCATTTAAACTGGGACGAGTTCACTCCTATGACAGTTAGCCCAAAAACTTCTAAAATGATGATGAGCCGATTTGTGTGAAAATTTTAATGAGTTGATATATTTCTTGTATCGCATACATATCATGCATCCCATGCACCCCATGCATACATATACCATGTTAACCCAATTTTGTCTTGAGAGCCATCATAGATACCCGTTGATTAGGGAATAGGGCAGACTTGTCAAAAGACCAAGCAGCCACCAATAGTACCGGCAAAAGACCTAACCCAACGGAATAGGAAACTCAATCATGCATGCATGCATACACGTAACATATTTGCATCCTTTTTGTGTTTGTTCTGTTTTGTAATAACAGGTTTCAAAAGAGAAAAAGAAAAAGCGTCAAATATAAGCCAACCAGAAGCAGCAACAGAACAGTGTCAGCAGTCTTCAGGAATGAATCATAGGGGCGAGGCCCATATCAGTATCAGTCTGGGGGCGAGGCCCATAGCAGTATCAGTCTGGGGGCGAGGCCCACATCAGTATCAGTCTGAGGGCGATGCCCATATTAGTATCAGTTCAGGGGCGAGGCCCACATTAGTATCAGTCTGGGGGCGATGCCCATATCAGTATCAGTTCAGGGGCGAGGCCCATATCAGGGGGCGAGGCCCATATCAGTATCAGTCTGGGGGCGAGGCCCATATCAGTATCAGTCTGGGGCGAGGCCCATAGCAGTATCAGTCTGGGGGCGAGGCCCATATCAGTATCAGTCTGGGGGCGAGGCCCATATCAGTATCAATCTGGGGGCGAGGCCCATATCAGTAGCAGTCAGGGCCGAGGCCCACTTCAGCATCAGTTTAGGGGATGAGTCCCAGGGTCGAGGCTCACATCACTATCAGTTCTGGGAATGAGTCCCAGGGCCGAGGCCCACATCAGCATCAGTTTGGGGCGAGGCCCGTATTAGCATCAGTATCAGTCTTGCCGGGTATGGCATTCTGGGGGCGAGACCCACATTACATCAGATTAGTTCTGCCGGGAATGGCACTCCGAGAATGGAGATATAGTCCGGGAATGAACAGTTCGAGAATGAACAAGCCGGGAATGGCACTCCAAGAATGGAAACACAGTTCGAGAATGAACAAGCCGAGAATGGCACTCCAAGAATGGAAACACAGTTCGAGAATGAACAAGCCGGGAATGGCACTCCAAGAATGGAAATACAGTTCAGGAATGAACAAGCCGGGAATGGCACTCCAAAAATGGAAGCACGGTTCGGGAATGAACCACCTCACAGTAACGGTTCGGGAATGGACCACCTCACAGTAACAGTTCAGGAATGGACATCTCACAGTAACGGTTCGGGAATGAACACCTTACAGTAACGGTTCGGGAATGGACCACCTCATAGTAACAGTTCGGGAATGGACATCTCACAGTAACGGTTCGGGAATGGACCACCTCACAGTAACAGTTCGGGAATGGACACCTCACAGTAACGGTTCGGGAATGGACCATATTACAGTAACAGTTCGGGAATGGACACCTCACAGTAACGGTTCGGGAACGGACCACCTCACGATGACAGTTCGGGAATGAACACCTCACAGTAACGGTTCGGGAATGGACCAACTCACAGTAACGGTTCGGGAATGGACCACCTTACGACAACGGTTCGGGAATGGACCACATCACAACACGGTTCAGGAATGAACCAGGGGTCGCAGCACCTCACCACCAAATCAACTCAACTCAACACATGGTAAGTCAAGTGGCAGCTGGCGAGCCAGGTAAGTGAAAATGCATTGCATAAACTTTGATAGGATTGTCACTGTTGCACATTACACAAGTCCCATCAAAGTGGGGGCGACTGTAGGCACTGCATTTTTACACATAAGACCCTATGATGAGTCTCATTTTGGAGACACTACCTTTTAAGTCACGGAGGTCACGGGAAACGGACATCGGAAGGGGAAATTCAGAATAAACAAGGTTCACTGTTTTCGTTAGTGCTGCGTTCGTGTTTACGTTCGAACGTCAAACGGATTGCGGGCGTTCGTGCCGCGTTCGATGAGGCGTTCGAACGGTGTCGGTAATTCTGGTTTTACTGCTAGCCTCACATCAAGCCCAATTCGCCCAAGCCTTGGCCCCACGCCCAAGCCCACTTAAAACACATATTTAACACATGGTGAAATCAAAACAAATCTAAAAATCACAAACCAATTAAATAAAACATAAAATATAATCATACCTAATCTAAACCAATCAAATATAATCACACCAAGTTAAAATCAATCAACCAATATATTATTCCCAAACTTAAAATATTGTATGCCTAATCAACATAAACTAAATATTCAACATTCCCTATCTAGCCAAGATTTGTCCCCCCTCAATCTTTGACTTCTCTTATCCAACACCAAATCAAATCCCTCTTTAATTAGCCAAATCCATTTCCTTGTCAAGCCTAACCCTTTGCCTATAAAAAGAACCCTTCACCAACCTTCTCAACCCTAGTCCCTAGCTCATACACAACACACAGAAAAATTACAGGAAGAACACACCCAAAAACAGTAAGCAAAAGATAAAGAGGAAACGGCAGCGAAACCACAAGGAAACAGTAGAAAAAGACGGAGAACGACGACTCAAAACAGTAAGACAACGAACGAGAACAGTGAACCAGTGAACCGGGAGAGTTGCGGAGCATCCACCCTTCTGACGATCGTGTACCGTACATCCGAGAGGTGATTTAAAAGGTTAGACATGAGGGCACTTTTTCATTGGTTTATATTCATTTTTTTATCATTGAATTCTATTCGCATGAGAGTCGTTTATGGATGCATGTTGTGGCTTGAATGAAATGGAAGAGTGTCGTCTCTTGTGGTATATAGGATGGAAACCCAGACGTAAATTCCGTAGCCGAATCTGAATGGACGGTAGTGCGGTCTGTACTTGGGATACAACTCCACGTACCACTTGAGTAAACGGCACCTTCTCTTGTTTTGTGTTGCTTTCATTTATCTATTTTTCGTCACCTAAATTCTGCATGTTGCTTATTTATGCATGGTTCAATCGAGCGCATGGGCTTAGTAAGTGGAATGAAAGATCCCCTATGGGGAGGGGTTAAAGCCCTTTACCACGATGTTTTGCCGCGCCGGTTGATGTGTGTTCGGTTGGATGCAAGACACGTTCAATCGGACATACTTAGTTGAATATGATTGTCTTGATGTTTGTATGCATGATGTGATGTGACGCGCATGGGCTTAGTATGTTGGTCTAAAGGTCCTCTCTTTGAGAGATCAAGAGCCCCCAAAAGGCCACCTTTACGGCAGTACTTCGCCGCGCCCCTTCATTTTGTTGTTTATGTATTGCGTCCCATTTCATGCATCAGGTCTGTTCCCGTTCGAACGCGTTTACGAACGCAACTCAAACGCGCATGCATTTTTGCCTTATCATGCATCAGGTCTCATTTCTGTTCGAATGCGTTCACGAACGCCATACGAACGTGAACATTCTGTTTCATTTCTGTTCGAGCGCGTTATCAAACGCCATACGAACGCGAGCATTCTGTTTCATTTCCGTTCGAACGCGTTATCAAACGCCACACGAACGCGAACCTTCTGTTTACCGTTCGAACGCGTTTACGAACGCTACACGAATGCGCACATACTGAACTGAGTCTGTCTTATCATATTCATACATAATTGCCTCTTGGTTGATCTTTCTTGTGTTATATAGCCAACCATATTATTTGTATCCCTGGATTTATCCATTCTATGTGTTCTCGGGATTGTATTCAAGCATGATTAGGCTGTTAGCATGTTATTTGGTTAATAGGTTCATGAGATAGTACTCAAGCATGATTAGGTTGTTCTTAGTTTTCCATATTATAGGATTGAAATATGTTCATGAGATTGTCATGTGATGTTGCATGTTGTGATGAACTTGTTGATGTATGCATATGAATTTAGAAGCATGATATTTTTGGAAATAAATGTTATTTAAGCCTGGTTAAATTATTACATAAATCCTTTTATTACAAGTGACATAAGTAATGGACCATTCCGAACCCAACGGTTTGAGGTCTTCCCTTGCGAGGGGTGAGTGCGGCCTTAAATCTCATTTTCCCGGTTCACACCGGGTGGCGACTCCATTACTCTCCGGTTTAGTCCCCCGTGGCTACTCCGTACTCCCAACCAGGCCGCGAGCCTAGGACAGAAAAGTGTCGCCCAGGTTCTGTTGTCCACAGGGTGGTATTAGGATCCTCTATTTTTGGTACTTCCGAGATTGAGGATGGCTTTTCGGCACAATACGTTTGAGGTTTTGAAGGCTCTGCCAATGAGGTTTCACTATCAGACATTCCTAAGCCGTCGAAGTGAGTGAAAAAGGTTAGTTAGTGGTTACTTTAATGTATCAAAGGTTCAGATAGCGACCCTAAAATGTCGACAACTAAAGCATATAGTCTATATACGCCTTATCAATGTCCACAAAACAAAAAATCTCTTCCTAACTACATCAAGCCAAACACATGTCCAAAAACAACTCGAAGTTACCTTAACCTATTACTCATCATTCTACCAAACACATATACACTACAAAAATCTCAAAAACAGAAACATGCTTCACCACATGCAGCAAAAACACAAAACAGACAAGAGAGAAGAATAAGATAAAATAGCATGAATCGCAACCCATGAAAATCAAAGCAAGGAGGTCGTTCAGAAGACTTACTTGGTTCTTTTGGAAGGGTTGAAGATCGCTCGGTGCGGTCTGGTTGTTCATCGAGTTCACTGGTCACAGTTGGGAGAGAAGGGTTCTCACAGGTGGAAAAATTCGAAGTATTCGTGAAAGAAGGCAACAGTGTTTACTCTGTTTTATTATAATCTGTTCAGAGCATTTGTGGCCATTGGATTAAACAAGAGCGTCGGATGTACGCCACCTGTCACTTCTTAAAGTAATCTTCCAGAGTTGGATAGACAGCTGAGATTGGGCGTCCTTTGAGTTGGCAACGGCGGTCGGATTGCTTACTTTTTGGCGGGAGGACGACGGATGGTTGACAAGTGGCAGGCTCCCGTTAAACCCTAGAAGTGATCTGATGGGCATTTAAGAGGATTTGACGGTTTCACGTCTCGATGGACGATTTACATAAGGGCAATTGAGAGATTTCGCTTCAGCTGGAAGGCAATCAGGCCGAACACCTTAGTCAGACCGAGGACAAGATAAGTGTAGGCCGATGAAATTCTTTTTCAAAGATCGACCACCAGTTTATCAGCGGTACCACTCTTTTTATATAGTTCCTGGCACCAACTCGTTTACTCGTTGGAACCGAGAACTATGAGACAGATGTTGGTGGTATTCCCAAGCATCAAGGCATTTGAACAGTGCGGCAGGGGTAAAAGGGTAACTTCCCTTTGACCAAGATCCATGATGCCGACCCGACCAGAAAAGTGTTGCCGACCATATAACATGGCATGTTTCGACAGAGAAGGCCGAGCACTCGGTGGCAAATACCGACCACTTTAGCACGGCTGGTCGGATATTATCAGATCGATATCAGTTTTTCTCAGATCGGAGGGTCGTTGTGACCGACCTCGGGAAGACTGAGCAGATGGTAAGATATTTTCCACCGCCTCATTCTTATAGGATAAAGTGATGGAACACTATTCTTATAGGATAAAGTGATGGGACACTATTCTTATAAGATAAAGTGATGAGACACTATCCTTATGAGATAAGATGATGGGATATGGTGATGATGGAAACAAGATATTTTCGGCCAAGTGGCCTTGGGGGAAGGGATTTCATTAATTAATTCACATGGGTGGTGTCATCTAGAAGGGGGGCAGAACCGCCTATTTGTTAGTATAAATAGGAGGGGGAAGTGCATTTGTAACGGAGGTTAGTGAATTAGTTAGCAAAAGCTAGAAAAAGTCAGTCGATTACAAAAGAGATCACAAATGAAGAATTAGAGCTACTCTGTAAACACAAACAACTCGGTTTCCACACTGACCGATCACAAAACAGGTCAGCCGAGTACATTTTAGTAATAAAACATCAATCTGTTTTGTGCCCGTGGACGTAGGTTGGATTCAATCCGCCGAACCACGTTAAAACTCTGTGTTGATCGGTGTGTTTACCCCTTTTTGTCAAAGTTTGCTTTTGGTTTCCTATAACCAAACAAATTCACTGTTGAATGAAGGTTTTCCCGGGAGCAATATTTCCCTTATTACCCCTGAGACAAAAATCAGCCGTCAACAAAAATATTTAATTAATAAAATAAAATAAAATAAAATATGTATGTTATTTGTAAATTAATATATATATTGATTTTAGGGTAAAGGGTAATTGATTTTTAGGTAAAAAAATATTTATGTAATTTTAGAGGGGGGGAATTGTCAGGGGAGGGACGAGAAGCAAATTTCTTTAAGACATCATGCTGATGGTAACGCATAAGTCATATCATTGGTTTGCACATGATCTATGTAATGTGAGATTTGGTCTGGGTAGTGATAGATTTAATCATTTTGGAAATATGTATAGTATGTGTTCAATGATGCTTATGCCTTATAATTTGGCACCATGGAAATGTATGAAAGACCTGTTTTTATTTATATCATTGTTGATTCCTAAACCAAATACGTCAAGAAAAGATATTGATGTGTATCTATCATATATATGTATATTTGAGATTTCAATATCAGATCATGAGTCATATGATTAAGTTTTTAGGGATGGCAGGAATAACTTTGTATATATTTGCTTTAGAAATTAATTTCCAATTTCATTGATATATATATATATATATCATTCTTTAATTAGCTAGAAGACCTGAAACGATTGTGCAAGATGGGAAGTAGGACATCCTGAGAATGTGGTGACACAAGGCATCGACGTGACAATAGGTACAAACTTTTATGTACTATAATTATTTTCCGATTAGTTTTCATAGATGATAACTAAATTGATAAGAAAAAACACATACTCGAAGTGTGTTTTGTTGTTCAGTAGTGTAATTGAGTTCGGTAATATCCTCATTTGCAGGGGACAATATATTAATATATAAAAGAATGTAAATTAATGTTTGTTATATGGAAGAAGAACACTGGATGGACTATATTGGAGGAATATTTAAAGAGACATTTTCCTAGTCTCATGTGTTGAAAATCTAGTATACGATATGCGGCGGAAAATTAAAATTTTTCAATTTTAAACATAAATTTCCAATCCAAGATCATAACTAATTTTCTTCATGCTTCATGATAATATTTATTTATAAAATATAAATAAAAACATATCTTAAACCTTTAAGTAATCCCTGTGTCGTTCCTCGCAAATTCTTCAGAGCCACCCACACGTTTGGCCTCCAACGGTATCCACACAAAGCTGAGAGTTAAGAATTTAGGATTTCTCAAATCCAAAATTATGTAAGTGTCTTTCCTTTAGTGCTAGCTTAAGAAAAGAGACTCGTTTTAGGGTTTATGGAATATTGGGAATGTTAGTGGTTTAGTGTCATTAAACATAAAATTAACATGCAAACAAACAGATCAAATCCAGAATACCAATCAAACTATGCAAAAACCCTAAAACTTGCAATATGAAGAAAAACCTGGAAAACTTGATGAAATGCAATCCAAGTCGAGATAGATCTCTGTCCTTAAGAAATTATTAGCCTCCGTCTCTGGTGCTTTGCGGATTCACAATGGCCAATGTTCTCACAGGATTCCTTGGATACTTCTTGTTCAATGAGCACTCCTTAACAAGTGTTTAAACTTGGAATATGGTGGAACTCTCTCTTAAAAACAATGGAAAATTGACTCACAAAATTCGGATTCTCTTTTCTATATTGAGAATGAACATGGAGCCTTCTTTATAAAGGCATGGAAGGGTGCCTCAAGGGCACCCTTTGGATTGGGGTATAACCCTCCAAAGGGTTATACCCCTCCTATGCATCCCTTGGAGCATAAAGTCACATTACACTCAATTTGGAGGACATGTCCCTATGGGGTACCATCCAAGGGACATGTCCCTCCTCCATCCAAACTATACCATTTGAAAAAAAGAATTTACAACAATCCCCCACAATTCTTCAAATATACATGCAGACACTTGAGAGAGTTTCCGTGAACTAAAGCTGCATCGAAATAGGTAGCTTTCGCCTTGAACCTTTCCTAGTGAATGACAATCGGATTCACTTAGCAAACCAGTGACCCATAGTCTTGAACTGTTCTGCCGTTGGTGTAAACCAAGACAATTGCCAACACACAGCTTTACTTTGACCATTTCCCGTTCTACGGTTGTGTTCATTTCGGCCCTGAACAACGATCCTGGATTCATCAAGCACTTTAGGGAAATCAACTTGTAAAATCCCATGGAAGCGGCCTCATTTATTACTTGAAATATGTGATCTACTATGAAGAGGTAATCTGCATTTACCCCCATTAAGACTCATCTCCTAATATAGTGATCATTAAAAGCCTTAGCTTATCCTAACTTTGACAGACAGCACTCGGCGTCATTATCGAAATGGGAAAGAGTACATAACTCTTCAGTGCTTGTTTTGAATTGCACAAAGTTTCAGTTGTCCCTTTTGAACATAGATCTTGGGATCTCCAGTCAGCTAGGTTGGGTTTCCACAGTGACAATTCTTAATTTATAGGCTTCAAGCCCATTCCCCTCGATGACTTCTCAACTTGCTCTCTAGGTAAACCTTTAGTTGGTGGATCCGCTAGGTTTTCCTTCGACTTAACATAATCGATCGATATTATGCCACTTGAGAGCAGTTGACATATGGTATTATGTCTCCGACGTATGTGTCGAGATTTACCATTATACATTATATTTTGGGCTCTCCCAATAGCCGATTGGCTATCACAATGTATGATTATCGATGGCACCGGTTTAGGCCAACTAGGAATATCCTCCAGGAAGTTTCTAAGCCATTCTGCTTCTTTCGATGTTTTGTCTAATGCTATGAATTCTGATTCCGTAGTAGACCGGGCAATGCATGTTTGCCTCGAGGATTTCCATGACACGGCTGCATTACCAAGTGCGAAAATAAATCCACTCGTAGATTTGGAATCCATTGTATCAGATATCCAGTTCGCATTGCTGTATCCCTCTAGAACAGTAGGAAATCTCTCATAATGTAGCCCATATTTTGAAGTTTCTCTCAGATACCTCAAAACTCTTACTATGGCTTTCCAGTGGTTATGTCCTGGATTACTCGTATATTTGCTAAGCCTATTCACATCTTGAGCGATATCAGGTCGTGTGCAATTCATGAGATACATCAGAATCCCGATGATTCTCGAGTACTCTAATTGCGATACGCTTGAGCCAGTATTCTTTGATAGATGAAGAGTTAGGTCTACATAAGTTCTAGCCACATTTAGATCTCATTTGTTATATTTCTCAAGTATCTTCTCAATATAATGAGTATGGGATAATATATATCCTTCTGATGTCCTAGAAATCTTAATTCCTAGGATCACATCAGCTACGCCTAAATCCTTCATATCAAATCTGCTGGATAACATTTTTTTGGTAGATTGAATCATTTCATGATTACTACCAATTATCAGTATATCGTCTACATAGAGACACACAATGACATATCCTTTTAGAGTTGATTTAGTGTACACACACTTATCACACTCATTGGTTTTAAACCCACTTGACAACATTTCTTTGTCAAATTTCTCATGCCATTGTTTAGGTGCTTGTTTTAATCCGTACAAGGATTTTACAAGATTTTACACCTTCTGTTCATGTCCAGGAACATTAAACCCTTCTGGTTGTTCCATGTAAATCTCTTCATCCAATTCACCATTCAAGAATGTCGTCTTAACATCTATTTGATGTATTTCAAGACCAAATATAGTGTTATGGCTATAAGTATTCTTATCGATGTGATACGAGTCACTAGTGAATAGGTATCAAAGTAATCAATGCCTTCTTTTTGTCTATAACCTTTTATGACAAGCCTTGCCTTGTACTTATCTATTGATCCATCTGGTTTCATCTTCCGTTTGAATATCCATTTGTAACCCAGTGGCTTACAACCTGGCGGAAGATCAACCAACTCCCAAGTATGGTTTTGTAAGATTGAATCAATCTCACTGTTGATAGCCTCTTTCCACAAAGGTGATTCCGGAGAAGACATCACTTCTTTAAAGCTTTGAGGCTCATTTTCCCACAAGTATGTTAGAAAATCGGGACCAAACGACTTCGACGTTATAGCTCTTTTGCTACGTCTAGGTTCGATTATCTCATCGTTTGCATGTTCATCTGATTTTTGGTCAACCTGATCACTGTCTTTGACAGTATCAATAGTTCTTTTGAGAGACTCTGTTCTTTGTCTTTCCTTACAAGGAAATGTCTCTTCAAAAAATGTCGTATTCCTTGACTCAATTATCATATTCGGATTGATGTTAGGAATCTCAAACTTGTGTACCAAGAATCGATACGCACTCTTGTTGCGAGCATATCCAATGAATATACAGTCAACAGTCCCGGGTCATATTCTAACCTTCTTAGGTTTAGGAACCATTACTTTGGCAAGACACCCCCACACTTTAAGGTATTTGTAGGAAGGTACATGACCTTTCCACAACTCATATGGTGTCTTGTCCAATCTCATGTAAGGAAGCTTGTTTAGAACGTAGTTCGCGTAAAGCAAGGCTTCCCCCACAAGTTCTGGGGCAAACCAGAACTTGTCAATATGGCGTTCATCATTTTCTTCAATGTTCGGTTTTTGCGCTCAGCAATCTCATTTTGTTGAGGCGAATAAGGAGCAGTGGTTTCATGAATAATTCCATGAACGGAACAGTATTCACCGAATGGTGACACATATTCACCACCTCTATCGCTCCTGATTCTCTTGATTTTCTTGCCAAGTTGATTTTCAACTTCGTCCTTGTAGTGTACAAAGCTCTCAATTGCTTCATCTTTGCTCCTCAACAAATACATATAACAGAATCTTGTGTTATCATTGATAAAAGTGACAATACTTTTTACCGCCTCTTATTTGCACAATATTCATATCACACACATCAGTGTGTACAAGTTCCAAGGGTCCAGAACTTCGTTCTATGGAATGAAATGATGTTCTATGCATTTTACTTTAACACATGCCTCACATTTATGTTGGCTATCAATTACAAATTTAGGTATAAGGTCCATGTTAATTAATTTACGCATCATATCATAATTAACATGTCCTAACCTCCCATGCCATACATTTTGTGACTCAATAATATAAGCAGAAGTTGTAGCTTTATTATTATTATTGTGTCGATTGACAGTCATTACATTGAATTTGAAAAGGCCCTCCGTGAGGTATCTTTTTCCAACATACACATCATTTTTGGTCAATACAAATTTATCAGAAACAAATACAAGCTTAAAACCAGCCTTGCTAAGGAGAGAGCCCGAGACCAAGTTCTTCCGAATATCTGGAACATGCAATACATTCTTCAATGTAAGCTTCTTTCTGGATGTCATCTTAGAACCATTGTGCCTTGTCCAACCACTCTTGAGGTTGATGAGTTTCCCATTGTTAGATGATCACCGCCATCGACCTTCTGATATGAGGAAAACATCATGCTATCTGCATAGATATGACGAGTAGCCCCAGTGTCTACCCACCATTCTCTCGGATTCCCGACCAAGTTGGCTTCAATTACCACTGCTGAAAGGTTCATCTCTGAGATCTCTTCAGTCAGCTGCTCATCTTCAGCGACATGGGCCTCATTTTTCTTTTTCTTGCCCTTGTCCTGAGACTTCTTATTTTTGTAGTCATTTTCCATATGACTGTTCTTTCCACAGTTGTAGCAATTCCCCTTGAACTTCTTGTTAGCCTGGAAAGAATCAGCTCCACTGTTCTTTCTCTTCTTGCTACCCTTTACACCATCGACGATGTTGGCCTTAGACTCCATAGTCTTGTAGTTGGACTTCTCAGACTTCATGTTTTCCTCTTCGATCCTCAGTCGAACTCCAAGGTCTTCAAGGCTCATCTGCTTCTTCTTGTGTTTCAGATAGCTCCTGAAGTCCTTCCATGATGGAGGCAACTTTTCAATTATAGTGGCAACTTGAAACGTCTCACAGAGTTTCATTCCTTCATCCAATATTTCATGAATGATCAATTGTAGTTCACCCAACTGAGACATTACTGTTCTTCAATCTACCATCTTGTAGTCCAGGAACCTACCCACGATAAATTTCTTTAGTCTGGCATCCTCGGTTTTATATTTCTTGTCGAGAGATTCCCAGAGAATCTTCGCAGAAACCATGCCTTGGTACACATTGTACAAGGTATTGTAAAGTCCACCCAAAAGGTAGTTCTTGCACAAAAAGTCGTCAGATGACCATGTCTCTTCCCGTAGTTGCTTGGCTATTTCTGAACACCCTCCACAGGCTCCATAGGATCTTTGAGGTATTTAGCCAACTGCAAAGTTGTCAAGTAGAACAACATTTTGCTCTGCCATTATTTAAAGTTTGCCCCACCAAACTTTTCTGGTTTTTCTCCATGAGAAACCGGTACTGTGATGTTTCCGCTAGCCATAAGTAATTGGAAAAAATCAACATGGGTCAATAAATCTACAAAAGATATTTTTTTACAACGATCAACAAATGATCTTGTTCAAATGATATACCAAGTATTCACTCGTTGTTCTATTGGACAATAATACCAATAAACACAAGTCCTTGAATTTTCGACTAAGGTTTTTTATGATAAGTAAATAAAGGAATATTCCCATAGGACGAGGGGGGTCCGGAGTAACCACTTAAATCCCTGACCACTTAGACTTTTATCGACTTTTTGATAGAATATCATTTAAACACTTCTTCAATAGAATCTCTTAGCAATTCAAACTCAATATTACACTTATGATTTTACATATCCCGCCAACGATTCTAGAGTATGGAAAATGTCTACTCTATTAAATCATGGCTATTAGAACATTGACTTAAGCTGATAATATATATATATAGAGTTTCTGAAACTACTTTCAGTACTCGCCATGGCCATGGACTTATATTATCACTTATGTCAAATCACGCCTCTTGGGATATCGACTCTATGTTATCCAGAGTGGCGAATCCTTTATTGATCACTCACTATCTTCGTACGCTTTTCATATTGCCCAATCATTACCCTATACGCAATCTCACTATGGACTACGGAGGTGTAATGTCAAAGCATACATGATCCACATATAAGATGCCATGGAGATCTCAAGTCTAAAGATCATTCATATTATCGTTACAAAGAGAAATCTCATAGACATGTGGATAACACTCCATATGGGTTCTCAAGCGGGTCAGTTCGATGTACTTGTTCTACAACAAGCATCCATATGTTAGACTAAGTGAACATTTTCACTAGTAGCTTATGAGATCAGTAACCTTCATTCGATAAAGAAGCTGACATAACATATACCGATCTAAACTGGATCTATCAATGTCATGTGTTGATAATCCTACGATCGGGAACATTTAAGAATGACTGGATCTCATAAATTAAACTTATTTTAATTCATTTAAACATCATTCTAAGGACTTTTATTTTACAAGTAGACAAAATTACTTATGGACAATACTTATAAACAATTTTCGAAATTTTATTAATCGATGTAATAATATAAAATTACATATTTATCCCTATTGGATCTAGGGCATTTAACCAACAATCTCCCACTTGCACTAGAGCCAATCTCTATAATATTTTACACCAAACAATTCAGCGTGCCTATCATGTTTCTGTTGGGTCAGTGCTTTAGTAAGAGAATCTGCTAAGTTCTCTTCAGTAGTAATCTTCTCTATCTTCACATCACCTCTTTGGATTATCTCTCTAATCAGGTGATATCGTCTAAGAACGTGTTTGAATTTCTGAAGAGCCCTTGGTTCTTTAGCATGTGCTATGGCTCTGGTGTTGTCACAGTACATCACAATCACATTGTTACTGTCAGGAACAACACCTAAATTTGTGATGAACTTCTTTATCCAAACTTCTTCTTTAGCTGCTTCTGAAGCGGCTATATATTCGGCTTCCATTGTTGAGTCTTCTGTTGTAGTTTGTTTAGAACTCTTCCAGCTTACTGCACCTCCAAACATAGTAAATAAGTATCATGATTGTGATTTGCTATCATTTTTATCAGACTGAAAGCTAGAATCACAATAGCCCAACACTTTGAGCTCGGAACTTCCTCCATAAATCAAGAACACATCATTAGTCCTTCTTAAGTACTTAAGGATTGTCTTGACAGCTATCCAATGATCTTCTCCAGGATTAACCTGATATCTGCTCGTAACACTTAGAGCATAAGACGCATCAGGCCTCATACATAACATAGCGTACAGGATTGATCCTATAGCAGAAGCATATGGGATTTGTTTCATGCGCTCAACCTTTTAAGAAGATTTAGGGCACATGTCCTTAGAGAGATAGATTCCATGTCTCATGGGCAAGTAGCCTCTTTTGGAATCTTCCATCTTAAACCTTTTAAGAACTTTGTCTATGTACGTGGATTGTGAGAAGCCAAGCAATCTTTTAGATCTATCTCTATAGATCTTAATTCCTAGAATATAAGTGTCTTCTCCCAAATACTTCATGGAGAATTTCTTGGATAACCATAGTTTGACTGATTGGAGCATTGGAATGTCATTTCCAATTATTAATATGTCATCCACATATAATATTAGGAATACGACTATGCTCCCACTAACCTTCTTGCATACACAAGGTTCATCTTCATTTTCGATAAAATCAAACTCTTTAATTGTCTCATCAAAATGAAGATTCCAACTCTGAGATGCTTGCTTTAATCCATAAATGGATCGTTGTAGCTTGCATACCTTGTTTATGTTTCTTTTAGAAATGAAACCTTCAGGTTGTGTCATATACACATCCTCTACAAGGTTTCCATTCAGGAATGCAGTTTTGACATCCATCTGCCAAATCTCATAATCATGGTATGCTATTATTGCAAGCAAAATCCTAATGGACTTTAACATGGAAACTGGCGAAAAAATTTCATCATAATCAGTTCCTTGAATTTATTTATAACCTTTTTCCACTAACCTAGCCTTGTAGGTTTGAACTTTTCCATATGCATCTGTCTTTCTTTTAAAGACCCATTTGCACCCAATGGGAGTTATTCCTTCAGGTGCATCTACCAGGTTCCAAACTTGGTTGGTATGCATCGAATCCATTTCGGACTTCATAGCTTCAAGCCATTTAGAAGAGTCAATGTAAGACATTTCCTCTGTATAACTAGTATGATCATCGTTCTCAATGATAAATACATCATGTTTTCCTTCCATGAGAGATTTATATCTTCATGGCTCATGTTGTATTATACTAGACTTTCAGAGTTCTTGAACTTGTGGTTGTTCCACCGCCAATCTTTTGCGAGTTGAAGGTAATTCAATGTCATTTGATGGTTCTGGGACTTCATCAAGTTCCAGTATACTCCCACTATCTTTTCTTAGAAGAAACTATTTCTCTAGAAAAATAGCATTTCGTGAAACAAACACATTTTGTTCACTTTGATCGTAGAAGTAGTATCCCCTTGTTTCTTTTGGATACCCCACAAATTTATATTTAATTGACCTTGCTTCCAGCTTGTCAACAGACGATTGCTTCACATAAGCTTCACAACCCCAAACTTTTACAAAGTTGAGATTGGGTCGTTTCCCATGCCATATCTCATATGTTGTTTTGCTAACAGATTCAGATGGAACGTTATTTAGAAGGTAAGTAGCGGTTTCTAATGCTAGTCCCCAGAAAGATGTTGGAAGATTTGTGCTAGACATCATTGATCGTACCATGTCTAACAAGGTTCGATTTCTCCTTTCGAAAACACCATTATGTTGAGGTGTCCATGGAGGAGTCCATTGTGAAATGATGTTATGTTCCTTAAGATAGTCTTGAAACTCGTAGCTCAAGTATTCTCCACCTCGATCAGATCGAAGTGTCTTAATGCTTTTGCTAGTTTGTTTCTCTACTTGGTTTCTGAATTCTTTGAACTTTTCAAATGATTCAGACTTATACTTTATTAAGTATACGTAACCAAAACGTGAATAATCATCAGTAAAGGTTATGAAGTATGAGTAACCACCCTTTGCTTGAATCGACACAGGGCTACATAAATCGGTATGTACTAGCTCTAGTAATTCGGTTGCACGTAGTCCTTTTCCAGTAAAAGGCAATTTGGTCATTTTACCAATTAAACAATATTCACAAGTTGCATATGATTCATAATCAAAGGGGTTCAAGTAACCCTCTTTATGCATTTTTGTAAGTCATGTTTCATTGATATGACCAAGTCTACAATGCCAAAGGTATGATTCTTTTAAACTATCTTGTTTATTTATATTGAGGATAATGTTATTTAGTTCCAGAAAATACAATCCATTGCTTAAATATCCAATATCATACGAAATATCATCATATGAAAATGAACAACAATTGTTCTTTATTATAAACTTAAAACCTTAATTGTCCAAACAAAATACGGAAATAATGTTTCTACTAAGTACTGGAAAATAAAAATAATTTTCTAATTCTAGAACTAATTCACTTGGTAATGATAGAAAATAAGTTCCTACGGCTAAAGCAGCTCTCCATTTCCCACTCGTAGGTCCACTTCATGTCTTTAAAGTCTTCTACTCTTCTTGAGGCCCTGCATATTATTACATATGTGAGAACCACAACCAGTATCCAATACCCAAGTAGAAGATTTACTATCATTAGGATTAACCTCAATCATAAATATACTTGAAGTATAAGCAACTACTTGCTTTTTCTTTTCCTCGAGGTATTTTGCACAGTTTCTCTTCCAATGCCCATCTTTTTCACAGAAGAAACACTTGCCATTGTCTTTCTTCTTAGTCACACCACTAGTAGGCTTGTGAGTGTTGGCCTTTTGGGCCTTACCCTTTGAACCTTTCTTAGGGTGTTTCTTAAACTTTTTGGAACCACTCATTAGCATCACATAACCAATCTGTGATTTTATGTCTTTCTCAGCAAGTCTTAACATATTAAGCCATTCAGGAAGTGTAGCATCCAACTTGTTCATATGAAAATTCAAAATGAACTGAGAGAAAGACTTTGGCAGTGATTGCAATACAAGATCAATAAATAAGCCATGGTCAATGATAAAACCAAGATCAGCTAATTTTTCAATGTGCTAATCATCTTCAGCATATGATCATTAACTGAAGAACCATCTTTCATCATGGATCGAAACAGAGTCTTCGATATCTCATATCTTTCAGTGCGAGCGGATGCATCAAACAACTCCTTGAGATGTGTTATAATTGTGCTCGCATCCATAGACTCATGTTTCTTTTGTAATTCTGATGACATTGAGCCCAGCATCACACATAATGTCTGCTCATTATCATCATAATGCTTCAACCAAGCATTATATTCCTCTTGTGTTGCATCTTCGGCAGGTTCTAGTGGAACACTATGTTCCAGGACATAAACCTTCTTTTCTTGCCTAAGAACAATTCTTAGGTTGCGGTACCAATCCGCGAAGTTAGGTCCAGTCAACTTATTTGCATCAAGTATGTTTCAGAGGGAGATATTGTTACTCATGTTTTTGTTTGGAAACCTATATGAAGAATAGAGAATTTTGATTAGATTTATTGCATTGATATAAACCATAAGATATTTGGACTTTTAATCTAATGGTTACTCCCACTATTTTATTTGAATTTTTTCAGCTCTCTTAGTGACAAAATTATTGTGGGCTATGATCCCATTTTACTTAAATAAAATGACAACGAGGGTTAATCACTTTATTTAAGTTCAATTGGGTAGGTACTTATTACCAATTACATCGCATGCAACTCATAGATTGTTAAGTTGACAACTCATGTCATGACAACTCTTGTCATCATATCTTATATGAAACTTAACATTTGCCTCCAAACTAAATGATCATGACGAGGGTCAACTCATCAAATATTTTGGTTAAGTCAAACCATTATTTATAATCTAAACATATTCGATGTTAAACTTGATCTTGACGAGGGCCAAGTAATCAAGAATAACAAAGAGTTCTGGTTTTGATTATAATAATGGAAGGCAATGTTATAGACTTAAATTATTCGGAGGGATTTTAGTTTTAATTTATTTTAAACTTTAGAATAAAGCATTTTGAATGAAAGAATGCACCAGTTAGGTTCCCAGAAGAGTGGAGAGGTCACAACGGTCCCACTTAAAACCCAAACTTATTAGGCTCTTATCGCCCTTTTAACAGAACCAGCTTGACATGCATTAATCAAACAAGCAGCTAAATTCCAAGTTTATTTAAAATAGATCTCTTATTTATACATCTAATGTATTTTAGTTCATCACGATTTCTTTAAAATATTCATAATATTTTATTATCCAATCTTATATGATATTGTTTCATTATGTTTAATTATTTATGAGACTTAAATATTTTATCCTAATCTTATTATAATATAATTTTAATCTTATTAAAATTGTATAATTAGAATCATTATTCTAATAGGAAACAATTTCCTTTATTTGAGATTAAATGTATCCTATTTAAATTTGAATTCTAGATTTTTAATCTAATTAGAAATTATTCAAATTTAATTTGTATCCTGATCTTATTAGGTTACTTAATTTAAATATATTTTAGAGTAAATTCATAATCCAAATAGAATTTTATTTCTTAATAAATTTTAATTATATTAGGATACATAAATTGAAAAATTAAATTAAATTCTTTAATTAAATTTTAATATAAATCAAATTTTATTTTTTTTACTGTTTTGTTCGCTCAATAATGATGACGTCATCATGACGTTACCATGTGGCGCATGATGACGCCACCACAGACCAGCAGCAACGCTGCTGCTGGTTTAATTTGAAGGTGGCACTGTCTTCAAACAACAGTGCCGAAATTCCTTTTTTTTTAATTATTTATTTGATTTAATTTCCCATTAAATCAAATTTCAATTAATCTCAACTTTATCATGTCCCATAAATTTAAACATAATCTTAACAATATACATATAATCATATCAAAAACATGCAAATTAATTTAGGCTCATGATACCACTGTTGGAAATCTAGCCTACGTTATGCGGTGGAAAATTAAATTCTTTAATTAAATTTTAATATAAATCAAATTTATTTAAAATTTAATTTTTTTTTTATTTTTTTACTGTTTTGTTCGCTGACGTCAGCATCATGTACATCTATTGCTGGATAAAGTAAAGAATTTTGTTGGTCTCGTGTGCACAATGTAATGAAATTAATGTAGAATTTAATTTGCTATGGGAAATCATTGCTCTTATTGCTTAATTAGCATATCTTCTGTCATCATATATTCACTTGGTTTTCTTAATAAAATTTAATAGATAATAAATTTAACATGACGATCTGTGTTTATCATTCAAGGAAGCTCTTATGGTTGTTGCTGTCGTAACATCTGTAATGGAGTTCGTGAACATGCGATGACAGGAATCTCTAATGGAATTGCTTTGCATATGCAACATTACTAATTCATTAATTATTAAACATCATATTACACTCATCAACATTAATAATTTATTAATTATTAAACATCATATTACACTCATCAACATTATTAATTCATTAATTATTTATTTAAGCATATATATATATATATTTAGTTGATAAATTAAATAGTTTACAGAAAAATTATATTTAGTTAATTAATTAACTAATCTACATATATGAATCATAAACCACTAACAAAAAGTATATAATAAACATAATCATAAAAAATGAAAATAATAAAGAAATATGAAAATTGAAAATTTTATGGAAAATTGATTACAATTTTTTTGAAAATTTGTAGGAGAGTTGTGAGGTTGCAGAGGAGAGATTCTCATATTTCAGAGGATGAAATTGAAGAGAATGAGAGAAAAAGCAGAGGGGGAGAAGGGTTGGTGGCATTCTGCGTTATAATCTATCTTTAGCGTCGAAACATTAAATTCGACGCTAATTGTGTGATTTTTAGCGTCAAATCTCCTATTTCGACACTAAATTTCTAATTTTTAGCGTCGATTTAAAATTTAGACGCTAAAGATTAAAAGATTGTCGGTGGAATCTTCATAAACCTTTAGCGACGCTACTTCGTCGACGCTAAATTTCAAGTTTTTGGCGTCGAATATGATTTTTGACGCTAAAAGTATAACATTAAACGTCGTAATTTTATGTTGACGCCAAAAATTATTGAAATAGTTAAAACACGTTAGCGTCGAATAATTTTCGACGCTATAAGTCGTACTTTTAGCGTCGATATGTGAATTCGATCAAAAAAGTTGAATATTTGGCGTTGAATATGATTTTCCTCGCTAAAATCTTGATATTTGGCGTCGAATATTAATTACGACGCTAAAAGTGATTATTTGCATCGAAAGTGGTTTCGACGCTAAATTATTGGACGCTAAAGGCCATAATTTTTGTAGTGCATGCAAGCCATTCGCAGCCAGTTGAACAGCTCGAAGGCCTAAGAGCTGCACCGCGGATACTAGTCTTTAGACCAGCAGATGGCAATGAAACTGCAGGTGCTTACAGATTGGCGATTGCTAATTGTGATGTGAAAGATTGCTGAAAATTTCGAAGGTACATCAATAGATGAAGGTATTGCCGTCAAGGGTTACTAAGCGTGTTAGCGTTGAGGCTGGTTCTCTAGTAGGATGGAGGGAGTATGTGGAAGTGAAAGGTAAGGTGGTTGAGGCCGAAAATTATATTATGTTTCGAGTGTATATGCATCTCTCTCACAGCAGCTGGGTCCCACAACTGTGTGGGGCCCAGCTGCTGTGAGAGAGACAGCATATACACCTGAAACATGATATACTATCTCGATTGAGGCTAGTGATGCTTATTTGGATACATTCAACAAGTATCTTCTCACGAACCCCTCCCTAGAGCGGGTCCAATTCTATAAATGGGTTCGCGGGCCTCTTTAGTGTTGAGGGTTCTCTAAGAACAACCTAGGATCAATTAAGCATAAAACGATGTGAATACGCAAAGTAAAGAAGCGGAAAATACTTACATTGCTCGGCTAAGGATGTGTAGACAACAAAATTTTTTGCCTCCATGGAAGTTGCTCCAAGCTTCTCCTTTGATGTATGTTGAGCTTCCAAGCATGTCCTTGAATTCCAAACTCATGGATTAGTGTCCCTAACACATTTGAATGACTCCTTTAATGTGCTAGAATCCAAGATTTTAGAATCAAAAATCTTCAACCAAGAACCCTAGGTCTCGGCAATGGAGGGAGTGAGAGAGAGGGAGTATTCGGCTTTTACAAAAAAAAATGAGAGAGAGAGTAAAATTATATGTGTTGTTTTTTATTTTCAAAAAATCAATTATCAAATACCAAAACCAAACTTTTGGTATTAGTCATTCCAAAATGACAAAGAGTGATTTACAAGTTACCATCAAATCCAACTACTTCCATCAACCAAAAGGTGATGAGATAGACTAGATGATGTGACTTGTGCGGGCCCACTCAGTGCGGGCCCCACTTTAATTCAAAATCTGAGTGGGCCCGCAAACACTTTCCAAGCTCGGGTTCGTTAATTCCGAATTAACGAATTTTTCGTTGCGACGTAATTAAATCAAATTTAATTAAATAATTATGTCTAGCAAAATTACTATTCACATCGCTCGCGAATTAATTCTAAACTAATTCGTTTGCCCGAATTAAAATCCAATTTTAATTCCGTTATGAAATCTAATTTCATTTAATATATCGAATATATTATTTTATTGATTAATTCCAAATTAATCGTTCTCTCTCTATTAATCGAATTTTATCCCAGATAAAATTCTCCGTAATTAATCATAGATTAATTTTCTCTCTCTTCCAATTAATCCCAGATTAATTATGTCTGAGTCATACGTCATCGGTGAATCTTCGGGAAGCGACCCATGAGATCCCTGGATATGTTGGCAGTAAATCCGGTCATCGGAATATCCGAATACGTGCGTACCTAGTACCACGTTCTTACCGATTTACAAGACATGGTTGGCTTCTAGCAAAGCACCGTGCCTACCCAATTCTCCAGAAATATTCTTTTAGGAATATATAATCTATGTCAGGCGTAGTATACATAGTATTGCGTATAGCGATCTAGTATCGAATGTCACATGCTAGGCCTGAGGCTGGAATTGTGTCTGCCTCGTACGCAGCATATATCGGATCTCTGGTAACTAGTCTCTATAATCGGATAATCATGACCTAGTCATATTATCCCGATGACTGCAGTACTAAAGAGTACTAGTTCCGTATCCTGCGTGATCATCATCTCCATATGACTGGAGTGATACTTCCATCTTGACATCACACCCAATACACTACGATTCTCAGTATACCCAGAAGAGCGTGCACAGAACCTGTTAAAGCCCCGGACGACCAAAATCAAAGTATACTGATTGTCGCAAGTATTAGCGATGCAAGTCTCAGGTTAAGACCAAATACATCTACCCCGATTCGGACTCCCATAGACACATAGTCATACTACCAATGGAATTCTAAGGGGTCTATCCAGAGCGAAGCTGTGTCCGTACCATCGGTAAACAGAACCTCCTATTACACTTGCATTAGTATCCAATACCCAAATATATGAGAACTATGATGTTACGCTTCCATAACACACACAAGTGTAATACTAGTCTATTCCGCATTATCGATGTCCAGTCTCGATAATACTACGACTAGGGATATTTAATGATTAAAACTTAGTGGATTAATAATGTCTCATATCTTATTAATCCGGAACTAATCATATGGACTTTTATCATTTATATATCCCGGTAATCTAATTACAAATGATAAAAGAGCAATTTCCTTTGTCACATAGTTAATTTGTACAACAACACCATGTTCTGTACAAATATAGTGATGCTATGAGTCATAATTGTCCAACATTTAGTTCGAGCATTCTAATTGTCACGCAATTCAAAACACATATGTAAAAATAATACTTATTAAATTACAATTTAACAAACCTCCAAATAAAGTGGTTTACAATACAAGTCTTAAAAATATGAAAATATGTCTTAAATGTCCGGACCAACTCGAAAAAGCGACTGTGACACGTGGATCAAATCTCGATATTGCTACTGCTGTACTGACGAACTACCTGTGATGTTTAGGAAAATGAGGGTGAGCTTAAAGAGCCTAATAAGTAAATCACCCATACTCTCAACATGACATCACCATTAATAATATTTGAAAATAACATATACTATAATAAGCACAATCTCAAGTAACCATTCTCACAACAATACAAATATCCATCAAACATGGTTGCTAATTTGGGTCCGGTATAATAGTGGATTGAAATCAATGTGAGAGTACTTAATCACAACTCCCAAGGTTTCCCACCATATCATCTTACATAATGTGTAAGTGGGAACTGAAACATGCTCCACCACTAATTATGCATAACATCTCATAACCTCTCATCACATCTCATCTCATCTCATCTCTGACCACTATTATACAAAACCTGACAGTATAACATAACAACACACATTACCCATTATAATCAAATCTCATATTCGATCCATCAATCTCATCTCAACAATCACGAATTTATATTTCTCATGTTTCCAATAAATAAATATATATATATATATATAAACTTTCACGACAAACATCAATCAACAAGCAATTATGTTAAGGGAATCATCGTGTGTTGTACTTACTTCAATCCACACAAAAGTCCTCTATATGTCTACATCATCACTAAGTTCTGAAAAATATAAAATTACGATCATGTCCCTCAACTTTGCTAAATTATAATTTTACCTCAAACTTTTTAAATTTCCAATTTAACCCCAAAACTTTTCTACTATGTCCATGTAGTCCTAAAACTCTCAAATATTACTTATTAACCTATAAAAGTCAGAATTTACAGATTTACATTCCTAATTATGCCAATATTCAATTTTGTTCAAAATTTTCAAAATCTTACGTTTATACCCCAAAATTGTAACAATCACATACCAAGCTCTAACAACCTCCAACTTTCACAACGAAGGAACCAATGGTCAGTATACATCATGAGTTTCACAATGATGGTGGTGGTGACGGCTGATGCACGGTGGTTATCAACGAACGATCAAACGATGATAATTATCATTTTTGACTCGTTTCTCAACAACTGAATGTCGGATTTGGGCAAACGAAGTGTAGACACTGCGTATCTCGACGAGAGAAAGATTATGGTCTAAGAGATGAGGAACACGCACGGCGGCGCGTGAGCGCATGGCGGTGGAGACGCGACGGCGCGTGAGGGCTAGTTCGGCGGAGTCTCGGCGGCGGAACGGTTTGTCTCATTGAGAGAATTCTCCAGATGTGGTCACTCACTGGAAACGGTGATCGAACGACGTCGAACGAGACATTTTCTCTCTCTGGACACACTTTCTCTCTTTCTAGTTGTTTCTCGCTCTACTAGTTTCGATTTTCTCTCTAAAAAATCCTTGGAAATGCTCTCAAATCTCTCTCAAAGTGTCTTCAACATACACTACTCACCATCTCCCTTAATCTCACATAAAGGACTCACACAAAATAGAAAATAATTGACAAGAACTCACTTGGGTTGAAACCAAGCAACCCCCAAGCATCTTTCTCAAAACCCCAAGAACTTTGAATACTGATTTTGTAGGAACAAAACCCAACCAAGATCAGCCCCTAACCACCATGAAACTCACGTCCATGATAACCACAAGCATGAAATCAGATTGTATTTTGCTAGCAATGGAGACGCCACTAAGTTGCCAAGCTTAGATAAGTCAATTTGAACTTGAAAAGGAGAATCCCTCCATCAACAAGGTTTTCGGCCATAACCATGGAAAGCTCAAGCTTTTCTCTCTTTCAAATGTTGTATATTACGTTGGTTGTCTCCAAAATACAAAGAAGAGTCATATAGTAAGGGTTACAAGAGAGTAAAAAGACTAAAATGACCCTAGAGCTAAAATTACCAAAAGCCCTAAGTCAAGCACCTCAACCACGACCATTAAGGTCCTTTTGCACCTAAATAAACTTAAAACAAAGATTAGAAGCTAATCTCACTTAAGCTAATTGAGGTGCTTACATGCTATAATAAATTGACGTGCTTCCGGCTAAGTAGATATCTAACCATAATTAAGCCTAATGGCATAGTCAACCATGCTAATTACATCATAAATAAAGTCAAAATGTCGAGCAGAAATGACAAAAATGCCCCCATTTGGCCGAATTCAACATAGTCCCAAAATGGGTGAAATCGGGTCAAAAGGGTGCTGGTGCTGAAGCTGCTCTGCTATGCTTCAGTCTGAGCTGATCTGGGTCAAATGAAATAGCTCTGAGCTAGTCCCGCAAAGGCCTCTCTGATCTTCTTTGCTCTTTGGCGTGTGATTGGACCTATTGGCAACTGTATGGGTTCCTCCAAGTTGTTAGCTGCATCCTGTAATGTCTCTGGTGTGGTTGGACTCATGTCAATAATAGGGAGATGTTGTGTTTTAAATAGGTTAGGAATGGGTGAATGATTGCATATTTGATTGAATTAGGGATGGGGTGGATGATTATTTTGTTTGATTGTTGGGGACAAATAAACACATTAGGTGTCATAATAATATGGTGGGGATTAGTTAGGGTTTAAAGAGAAAAAGAAGTTAATGAGACATTACGTATGATTTTACCGAAGAGAATGTAACCAAGGTTGTGAGATCACTGCTAACCGAGTACAAATCATTGTTTTAAAAATTGGAGCGATAATTGAATCGGTGATCTAAAAAATTCAATGAGTCACAGATTCGATTGGTCAACCGGAAGAATAAAGTGACATCATAAACCATTGTTTTAAAAATTAGAGCGAAAATTGATTCGGTTTTTTAATTAAGGGTTTTACGGACCAGACTCATGATCAGCTAATTTGTCCGATTAGTCCTATCCTATTTTGAAAAGACCGGTAGAACCAAAATTTCCAAAAATTTTGAAGTATCTCCAACCACCTCTGGTAATTTTTAAAAACGTTTTTAATGAGTGGTATAAATTCAATCATTTAGCCAACCTGTTGTTGTGTAATTCCCATAATTTGCTCCAAACCACACGCAAGAAGCTAAAACTGTGTGGGCTGTTATTTCCCCTTATGATCTTATATATATAGATGATCAAATTAAGCTTCTTATAATTCGATCTCTTGTGAATAAAAAAAAGGGATGGTGAAATTGGAAACCAAAGCCATTGGCATCTTATTAATGGCAGCATTGATGATAGGCATGGCTTGTGGTGATGCAGAAAAAGAAAGAGTGGATAAATGCAAGGTACCATGCATTCCTTATTGTGTGAAAGTGCTGCATGAAGATCCAGACAAATGTAGTTATGCTTGCGAGGTTTACTGTGCTAATAGAAAAGATGTTTTCTTTGGACATGGACCTTCCATTATTATTACACGTTTGCAGAACCACTTTGGTCCTCCTCTTTAGTAATGTTATGTGAATTTAATCCAAATGCCTACCGAACATGAATTCAATAATTTACTCTCACCTTTCAGGTCGGACTGCCTGAAATATCTATTCTTAATGTATCGTGTGATATAGTCTATTATTATTCATGAATGTATCTTGTGATACAATCATCTAAATATTCTCTTATATATTCTCTTATGATTATTAATTATTAAATATTTATTTTTATTACTTTCGACCTTCTTGCGTTTATAACGTATTATGAAATTAATAAATATATGCCATTATAGTTATGAGAATTTATTTTGTATTATAACTTTTTATTATTTTATTATCGACGAGTTTTTAGACTGAAAGAGTACTACTAAAATATTGTTTTAGACACTATTAATTAATTATGTAAGTATTTTTATTTTTAAAATTGTACAAAAACAACAAATTATTTTAAATAATACTCTATTAAATGAATAAATCAATAAACATTAAAGTATTGAGCTCTTTATGACCTTGATAAGAGGATAACATCGTTGGGTATCATGTTACACACCCTAGATATCCCTTTCTAAATGACACACTCCATACAAATTTGAATTTTTTTTTTATTTGAATTATAATATTTTATTAATATATTTTTACGAAAATTATAATATATTATAAAATCTTATATTTTACAACAAAATATTTATAAAATCTTGCATTTTATTATTATATTTTTTTTTATAAAAATTACATTTTACTTTTAATAGTAAAATATTAAACCCAATATTTTTTTGTCCAATTTAATATTTTTCAATAATTCTTCTAGTAAAATGTAAGTAATTTTTATAAAAATATAATAATAAAATATTACATCACAATAGGTCTATTTTTTATTTCATATTTTATGATATAATAACTAGAGGTGAACAATTTGTCAGGTAAAAAATCAACCAGATCCGACCCGGTCGAGTTTGAGAAATTTAAAATATGATATCGGGTCACATAAACCCGACCCGTAAAATTCGGTTCGGGTCACAGGTTTTGTGAAAAAACCGATTTTATCCAACCCTACTAGAAACAAGTGTTGAATTAGTTAATAATACAAAAGCAATCAAATTAAAACCGAAAAAGTAATGAATTTGAGGAGAAAAAATGAATGAAAATATATATTGATATTAACTCAACAATTTCCCATTTGAGTTATACTCTTATATCATCAACTTTGTACCATTAAAAATATATATTTCAAATTATTCTAATCCATTAATCTATAGTGAATAACTCTTTTAAAATTCGGATTTCGAGTCTTCATTTTCGCATTACCCAGCCCACTCGAGTTTAATAAAATTGGAAAAAAAACCCGACTGGACCGGAACACCCATAATAACCATAAATCAAAATATGCGCTGTTTCACAAGTGTACACTACCCAACCCGCCATACAAAATTCTACCTGGCGCCCCTTTAGAGTGTTGCTCAAAACCTAGGCAAAAACTCCACCTCTTTCTCTCTATTGGGGTTTGGTTCTTGTGGAGATAAATCTTTTCAAAGTCTCTTGGATTTACCAGGGTATGTTACTTATTATTTACATTTCTGTTATGGTATCGGTTTCTGTGCTTTAATGTTAGATTCATTCTCAAACATAATAAACCCTTGTAAGTTTTCACTTGAATTTTTTCTCTATGGTTTCATTTGTAACTTAAACAGTAAAACAAACAGTGTTATGAGATGGAATTGTAGTCTTAGGCTGTGAGGATTAGTTATCATATTGTTGTAGTTGTGAAAAATTGTTGTTTTAGATGGGTAATAATAGCAACAATAATGTGGAAATACCCAAATGGCTAAAAGGGTTGCCATTGGCGCCTGAGTTTCATCCTACAGATACCGAATTTGCTGACCCAATTGCTTATATATCAAGAATTGAGAAGGAGGCTAGTGCTTTTGGTATATGTAAAATCATCCCACCATTGCCTAAACCCTCGAAGAAGTATGTTTTTGGTAACTTGAATAAGTCACTTTTGAAGTGCCCGGAATTGGGTTCTGAGGTGAATTTGTCAGATGTTAGTAATGTGGCAAAAGTGGGTTGTCGTGAAAGAGGTAATGAGGGGGAGGCGAGTGCAGTTTTTACAACTAGACACCAGGAGTTGGGAGAGTGTGTGAAAAGAGTTAAAGGGGTTGTTAATAATGATAATCCACAGTTAGGTGTACATAAGCAAGTGTGGCAAAGTGGGGAAGTTTATACCTTGGAACAGTTTGAGTCAAAGTCCAAGGCTTTTGCTCGGAGTTTATTGAATATAATTAAGGAGGTTTCACCATTAGTTATAGAGGCATCGTTTTGGAAGGCAGCTTCAGAGAAGCCTATATATGTGGAGTATGCAAATGATGTGCCTGGGTCAGGTTTTGGGGAACCAGAGGGCCAATTTCGCTATTTTCATAGGCAGAGGAGAAAGGTGAAATCTTGGAAGTCGTATCGGAATAGAGGAAAGGCTGATGGAAGGAATACAGAACTAGAAAGTGCAAGAAATTCCCATAATGATCAGATTATACATTCTTCTGATAAGAATGATCCCACTATATGCTTAGAGACACCCACCTTATCTACAACTTCATCTACTATTCCATTTGATGAAAATTCACATTCTTCTAGACGAAAGAGTGTAAATGGTAGTAATGATGTGGAAGGTACTGCTGGTTGGAAACTTTCAAACAGCCCTTGGAATCTGCAAGTCATTGCACGCTCACCTGGATCACTGACACGTTTCATGCCAGATGATATCCCAGGTGTTACTTCTCCCATGGTTTATATTGGTATGTTGTTCAGCTGGTTTGCTTGGCACGTTGAAGATCATGAGCTTCACAGCATGAATTTTCTTCACACTGGTGCTCCAAAGACTTGGTATGCTGTCTCGGGAGATTATGCATTTGCTTTTGAGGAATTTATTCGGAATGAGGCTTATGGTGGTAACATTGACCGGTTAGGTATGTCTATGTCAACTTTAATTCTAGTTATTTTATCAAAAAATTTGAGCACAGTAAGGGGCTAAATTCTGAATTTTTGTTTCAGTGATACATTTTACTGTCACAGGTTAAATCTGTGTTGTAGAAAGATGGAAAAACAAATTATGTTACCCCTGATAGAGGAACCTAAATTCTGGACCTAAATAGTCCGTATTTTAGAGGATGAGCCTCAGTGTAACGGTAAGGTTACTCCATTATAACCTGGAGGTCATAGGTTTGAGTCGTGGAAACAGTCTCTTTGCAAAAAAAGTAAGGGTAAGGCTGCGTATATATTGAATCCTCCCTAAAGCACACAGTGTAGGAAGCCTCATGCGTTGAGCCATCCTTTTTTTTTTAAGTAGACTGTATTTTGTGTTGTTTGGTGGTTGATAAATTCGGATGAATTTAGAATTTACAATCCAATTTCAGTTCATTTGAATATATGTTACAATAGTTTTACAATTCAATTTGGACTAAAGAATTGCCGTCGCTTTAGGCATGTTTCTCAATCTGACCACTGATCACTGGCTTTTCAGCGTAATGCTTTGTTTTATCTGTGAATTTGGTACTTCTATATCATTTTGGTAGTTGAATCCCATTTTCCTGTATTGCCAGCTACTCTGTCATTACTAGGGGAGAAGACAACTCTCATATCCCCTGAAGTTATTGTTGCATCAGGCATTCCTTGTTGTAGGTGAGATTGTTTTTCCCAATTAATACTAAACTGTGCACTTTCTGATGTTCTTGGTTAGTATTTACAAGTTCTTGGATGTGATCGATTTAATTTCCATGCATAAAATTGGTCAGGTTTGATTTGTGCTGATAGTTTTTGTTGAAGTTCTACTTATGTCTATTATGGTTTCTCTTTTAGGTTAGTTCAGAACCCTGGTGAATTTGTTGTGACTTTTCCTCGGGCTTACCATGCAGGATTCAGCCACGGTAATTGCTTTACAGTTTGGTTGCAAATTTACAAGATCTTTTCGCATTTATGACTCCCAAATGGGCAAATGGCAATTGGTATATGGTGAAATGATGTATAAATACAAAAAAATTGGAATATAATATTTTTAGAATATTTGGGTTTGATGTATGGCTTGTAGAATATCAATAAATGTTCCCAAAAAGACCTGAAAGGCTTAGTTAAAGTGTTATATTTTTACATGTTGCTGAGAGATAGGAGCAACATTACCAGAGCCATTGCCCTCCGTTTCTTGTAAAATGGCTGTTTCAATCCCTTATTGGTATTCATTTAAGCATATATTCCAAGTTGGTACCTATGCTTGTCATACTTCCATTTCCTCGTCAAATTAGATGACAGCAGCTCATTCGGTCAAGCCTTTAGTCTGGTTAATATTGCTACACCATTTTACTTCTATGCAAGTTTTATTCATTTAAAAATTACATGCAAGCTTTAAATTTGAAAGGAAAAGTAATGTTCTCATCTGCTAAAGTGCTAATAATGCTAGAAGTTTTTTAACTGTTTTACTTGATAGGTGATGTTAATTTTATATATATATATATATTCATTTTGGGGATAAAATTGTTGTTATTCCCACTCCCACAACTGCCATGGGATTAATCTCTATTCTGCCGTTAAAGTTTTATGAATCGAAATTTGAATGTATTGTTGCTGAAAAACTGAGATGTTTTCGCTTTACATAAGCTGCTTTCTACATATTTAGTATTTTCGTGGATTACTTAGCGTTCTTTCTTCAACATAGGTTTTAATTGTGGGGAAGCTGCTAACTTTGGAACTCCACAGTGGCTTACGGTGGCTAAGGAAGCTGCAGTTCGAAGAGCTGCTATGAATTATCTTCCCATGCTTTCCCATCAGCAGCTGCTATACCTGTTGACCATGTCTTTTATTTCAAGGTCAGATTGTATCCTAAATTGATATGTTCCTAACGTTTTTCTTTCCTTTTTTGGATAAGAAACAGAAAAAGATGTTATTAATGGTAGTGGTGGACATGTCCCTAAGCTGAGTAGATAGTGACTGAAATTAACTGTTTTACACATTTCCATAGCTTCAAAAACTTGCTCTATTGTACATACAAAATTTTCATAATCGTCCATTATTGTTGTACTCTGTAGCTGTCCCCACCTAGTGGGAAAATGCTTTGTTTGGTAATGAACGGGCACTACCCTACCCCTATACCTGATGAGAAATTTCAACAGTCTTTATTTTCAGTTGCAGGGTTGGGTTGCAAGTTGGGTCCCTAAGTTCAATAATGTCTTTAGAATAATTTTTGGCTAGGCACAGTTGCAAGGAAGTTATGGCTGATCTAGGAAGAGCAATCGTAGATTCTTAATAGATTTGTAGTGCAATCTGGTCCTGGTTCACCCTCACAAAGACTTCTTTCTGTGTTCTCATACATAGCTTAGTCCATACATATTGCTTGTGTATGTGAATTTTTATTTTTTTTGGGATTGGGATATTTGGCTATTCATTCCTTAATCTTCTCGCACCTTTAATTCTTCAACTTATTTATAGGTATATGATGTCCATGGTAATTTACATTAGATTACACTCTTCTTCCTTTGAAAGAAATTGCAATTTATGGAGAACTAAACTAGAGCTCAATGGATTTAGTTCTGTTTAGTGTTTTCCTCCAAACAGGACAGAATGGGTTCTGAGAAGTTAAATATCTGAATTGCTCAAATTATTTTGTGGTTATCTGATTGTGTCTACAAAGATATAAGTTGGCACAACGTATTAACTGTTTCTCATTGTTGAAATTCGTGGGCCTAACTCAACCCAAAAGCCAGCTTGAGAGTTGAGGGTTGCCTAATGTTTATATTTTGAGTTTAATTGTTTATCTCAGCCGATGTGGGATATTTTCCTCAACACTCCCCCTCACGTGCAAATCGGTATTTTGCCTGGTTCATGTCACGTGGACAGATAGTGTGGGCCCACCCGTGCATGAGTGTGGCTCTGATACCATGTTGAAATTCGTGGGCCTAACTCAACCCAAAAGCCAGCTTGAGAGTTGAGGGTTGCCCAATGTTTATATTTTGAGTTTAATTGTTTATCTCAGCCGATGTGGGATATTTTCCTCAACACTCATATTACTTTTACTGTATTTATTCTGATGGCAGGGTGCCAAGATCCTTTTTGCCAGGTGCTCGGAGTTCACGGCTGAAAGATCGCCAGAAGGAAGAAAGAGAGTTGTTAGTGAAAAAGGCTTTTATAGAAGATATTTTAAAAGAAAACAAAATATTGGCTGTTCTTCTTGAACGAGAATCAACTTTTAATCCAGTACTATGGAACGCTGATTTTTTACCATGTCAAAGAAAAGAGTCTCAAGTGCCCACTGCAAATGATACTGTTACTAACACACCTGGAAAAACTGTTTCCGATATCCATTCTGAGAAACACAATGATCAGAATAATCTGCTTGATGAGACGAGCTTGTACATGGAAACTCAAAATGATCCGTGTATGGATGATGATGACATATCATGTGATTTTCAAGTTGATTCTGGAGCATTGGCATGTGTAGCTTGTGGGATTCTAGGTTTTCCATTTATGTCTGTGGTACAACTGTCTGAGAGGGCATCAATGGAACTGCTTGCTGATTTGGTTTATGAAGGACCAGGAGTTTCAGAATCAGAAAATACTCACCACTGTACAAACCTTAATGGCACCATGAAGAGCTTTGATTCAGGTATTCCACTGGTTGCTTAATCTGATAATTTGCCATCATTCTCAATTATTTCCTGACTTCTCTTCTTCCATGACTCTGTAGCATCAGTTTGGTTTTTAGGACTACAAATTCCTAGCTAAAATCAAATTTTCTCAACCTGAATATTCACATCAGAATAATTTTGGAAAAAAAAAGAAAGAAAAATGATAAAGTCCCGTACACGTGTAAATGTAATCATCAGAATATTTAAAATCTAAGAAGATACAGCTTCCCCGCATTCTGCCAATCTTTTGTGCATGTGGGGGTGTTCTGCATCTCTTTGTCAGTGAAATAAATATTAATTAATTTATGTGGTATAAAGAAGGCCTGCAGTGATTATTGCCAATCATTTTACTAATTTTTCATTTTTTTTTGGATGTTCACTGTGTAGTTTGGATTGTGTGTAAATCTTGGGGAATGTCTTTGCGTTCATTTAGTGTTCCAATATCTCTATCTGATTCTGGATGTTGAATTTGCTAATTTTCTTAGTTAGTATACTGAACTTGGTCAAAAAGGGACGTGAATCTTTAAGACTATATTTTGTTTACGTCTTGATTATTATTCTTATTTTTTGAACTTGTAATATCATGGAGGTGCTTGAGATGATTTATGATAATTTAATTCCACATGGAGAAGTCTCTTGGGGATGCAAGGGGTGTAAATACTTCATCTGTTTAAGAGAGTTAAAGTTTATGAGAGACAATCACGAGCCCTAAAATAATTTTGATGGTCTCTTGTTGGAAATAGATGAGAATAGAAGCCCTAAAATAATTTTCAGTCTCTTTTTCGAATTATATGAGAATAAGGACTATTAACATCATCACTGACTGGACTTCAAACTGGCTAAATAGCTTGCTTTATGCTCTATTTGTGCAGAGGATCTTTTTCCTGTTCCGGATATTTCTGTTCCACGAAACGATCTGCCAGTACCCTCAATAACCAAGTCCAATAAGAGATGGAACACCTCTAATAAGTATTTGAGACCTCGGATTTTCTGCCTCGAGCATGCTGCTCAGATTGAGGAGATGTTGCGGTCTAAAGGTGGAGCAAGCATCCTTGTCATTTGCCATTCAGGTGAGACAGCCTTTAAATCTATACTTTCCTTCATGGAAATTTTTAAATGAATACCGGTTCTAAATTTGACTCACTTTACCAGTTTTCATGCTAACTGTTTTTTTTTTTTTCTTACAAAAAAGAACAGGCTAAATTTTGCCGAATGATCCAAATATTAATTATTTAGTTTTTTTTTGTAAGAAGCATTCAGTTGTTGATTAATATCCTTTTTCTTTGTGTCATAATCACATCATTCCATTGGTTAACCAATCGTTATCACTTCAAGGATGGCAACAATTCTTGGTTTTCAGATTTTCTATTGATTGTGAACTGAGTTTGTAACTTTTAACACATTATTTTTTGAAGACTATCAGAGAATAAAAGCACATGCTGCAGCCGTTGCTGAGGAAATTAGCATCCCTTTCAATTATATTGAGGTTCCACTAGATGCTGCATCAGAGGAAGATCTGCATTTGATTGATCTTGCAATTGATGATGGAGAACTCAATGAATGTAAAGAAGACTGGACCACAAAACTGGGTAGCAACCTACGTCATTGCGTCAAGGTCAGAAAGAACTCACCATCAATGCATGTTCAGCATGCATTGTCATTGGGTGATTTGTTCTCTGAGAAAAGTTTTAGTTCAGATTTCTCAAAAATCAAATGGCAATTTAGAAGATCTCGCTCAAAAATTAATCTTTTTCATCCAGCCCACTCTAAACCATGCCAGAGCATTGAAATGAAAAACAATAAAGTAAGAGGGGAAAAGTTAGATGGCACCATTGTCAGAAAAGAAGAAAAACTTATTCAGTATTCAAGAAGGAAATTTAAGCTGAAACCAGATTTGTCTACAGGAGGAACTAGGGGTCTGGGATGTCAGAGAAATCTCGTGCCAGAAGTTTTTTCAGCCGCTATTTCTGACGATCTTGATAAGCACAACAGAAGTAATTTTGAAATTAACCATGATAGTATTGGGAATAGTGGAAGAATTTCTGCTGGATCTATTGATTCTATTCTTTCTCCAATTGGGATGTCTGAAGAGCTGCATGAAGTCCAGGTCCTTGATGCAACTAGCAATGAGAGTTTGAATTACTCGCCTTCACGAGTTGCAGATTCACTTGCAACCGCTACTTTAGTGGTTGATAGTATTGGGCAGACTGACACCGAAGCAATGAAGGAATTGTATATAGAGGGGGATCTTTGTTATATAGCAACATGCAAAAGTGCTGAGATGCAGCAAAATGACAATGATATTGATGTAACTAGTGAGAAAACTGAAATTTCTGACCATACTGTTGCAGTTAATGATGGATTTCAAATGCCAAGTGTGGATCAAGTTTCTGAAAATATCAACATCATGAATGAGACGTGTAACCTGGTTTCTGAAGTACAGCATAGAAAAGTGGCTGATAAGGATGCTTTTATGAGTGAACTTTCCAGTCATGGTAACTCGAGTTTATCTGTTGCTTGTCAACCTGTGGGTACTCTTGATGCACAGATTGAGGACTTGGCTTTGGATAGTTCTTGTACGATTTCTGATAATGAAGTGCGGCAAGATATTCAGGCTACTAACAGAAACAATGATGTTGAATCCATTTCGTATGATGATAAGCAGATAGATCAGCCTCCATCCTCGAAAGGAGAAAGTTGTGAAAATAGTACGAGAGAAATATGCGCTGTGCGTTTACAGAATAATATACAGCCTGAAAGCAATATTGGAAATGAAACTAATGAACTTATTTGCAGTTCTGTTAGACTGATGAATCATCCTACTTTTACTCCACCAGAACTTTCAGAAGTTCCAAGCAATGATTGTGCTGCTACAAATATTTGCAATGTTGGGACCAAGGAGGAAGTCATCTCATGTCCTGTTTCCCGGATGGACGTAGATCAGTCTTGCCCTCTCTTGGTGGGAGGGTGTTCTGAAGTTCCCAGAGAAATTTATGTTGAAGAAGACTTGGGTGCTGATATGACGTTAGACCCTGGAACACAGCTGGAAAATCAGACTACAACTGAAAGTAATATGGATGAACTTGTTTGCAGTTCTGGTTTACAGCTGGAAGAAAACCAGTCTATTCCTGCCCATATAGGAGCATGTTCTGAAGTGCCTAATGGGACTTTTGTTGAAGAAAAATTGGGTGTTGACATAACTATAGGTAATGAACTGCGGGAAGAGGCCCAGACAACAAATGCAACTGACAAGGAACCAAAACCTAGTTCTTTGACACCAATTGATCAGCCTACCCCTGCCGTGGTCCGAAAGTACTCTCGAGCTCGAAGAGAATCCTACTCTGCAGCAAAATTGTGCAATGGCAACAAAGCATGTTTGTCAAAAGACAACAAAGAGATGGAATGCAATGAATCCAATTTGGAAGATCCCAGCTCTAGTGCTGGAAAGGGAAGAAAAAGGAAGAGAGAATTGGAGCAGTTAACAGAGAACAAGTTCAATGGCAGTGGGTTTATCAGGAGTCCTTGTGAAGGATTGAGGCCTCGGTCTGCGAGAGATGCTGCTAATACAAATGAGATTGACATCCAAAATATTGCTGAGAAGCCGGGTACAAAGACGATGAAAAAACCTTCAAATGTGTCAGCTCCTTGCCATGATAAGAAAAAGATCTTAAAGGGGAATCACAGGTGTGATTTAGAAGGCTGCCGCATGAGTTTTGAGACGAAGAGAGAATTATCTTTGCACAAACGCAACCGCTGCCCCCATGAAGGGTGTGGGAAGAGGTTTAGCTCCCACAAATATGCTATAGTTCATCAGCGTGTTCATGATGATGAGAGACCGCTCAAATGCCCATGGAAAGGTTGCTCTATGTCATTCAAATGGGCCTGGGCTCGGACTGAGCATATACGGGTGCACACAGGCGAGCGGCCATACAAGTGTAAGTTTGAGGGCTGTGGCCTTTCTTTCAGGTTTGTATCTGATATTAGTAGGCATAGACGGAAAACAGGACATTATGAAAACTTATCTGCCTGAAGATTTGTTGTAAATTAGGCAGCTGTTGTAAAATATGGACACGGGGGGCTATGAAGATTCTGGGGCCAAAGAGGGGCCAAAGAGTCATGTAGTATAAACTCTTTTCAAGTGTTGTCTCAGATAGAGATTAGGGTTAGGCTGATCACTTCTGTTGGTGGGCACTCTTCAATTATTCTAATTTCTAATGAAATGATAGATGAAAAGCCTTGTCTTTCATCTTTCTGGAATTTTCCATCTTGTTTCTGTTTTTGGATAAGGAAATGAAGCTTTCCAAAAAGATGTTTCATATTCTTGGATGGTCAAATTATTTAGCTTCATGGATTGATTGTCTATATGGTAGGATGACTTTGTTTAATCATAATGAGCCTTTATTATATGGTTACTATTGAAGAGGGCTTGGGTCGAGTCAATTGTAAGCTTGACAATGGGGTCAAAAGGAGGACATCAATTTCTAAAATTGTGTTTTCTTGACCTTTTATTTTTATTTATTTTTAAACGACTTCCTTTTCGTTAGAGTAGATTTTAAATATGAATATGAATTTGTATCCAGTGTTGAGTGGAGGGTGTTAAGTATTTCATAATCTTATGTGACGCGTGTTTTAATAACAATGCACGATTCAATTATTAAACGAATTCATTTCTTAGTTTAGGAGGGGTTTTCTACTTCCTCTTTCCATCGTGAATATCGACATACGACATAACTGTTGGATGTTCCTAGCTAAGCTCAGGTTTTGATAAAGAGGATATTGTTTGTGATGGGAGTGTTATAGGAGGAAGAGATCTGGGCGAATGCTGTTATTGGCCGTGTGGCAAAGCAGGCGGTGAAGATGGATTACGAGAGAGTTGAATGGATTGGAATGTGATTACTAATGAGTGAAGGAAAGATTTGCAGGTTGACTGGTAATGCTAATATTTACATGGCATTGAGCCTCGGGTGTGTTTTGTAAGCTTGACTTGCTCTAACAGTAACAGACTTCTAAATTAGATAATTATTCTCAGAATTATGATTTTGGAAAAATGAAAGCAGCAGAATTAGGGTTTGGGTTTGGGTTTGGGGTGCATCTGATCTAGGGATTCCATTTACTAACAAGAATAGCAATTAATTTTTGCAAGTTCTTCACTTACATTACATTATTAAAATCTTAACTGAGTATGAGTAATTAGTGTGGTTATGGGTATTTTCAGATTCTGTTCAGGCAGAATTATGATCTAAAGATTTGGTTGGAGCATGACTCCTTTAATTAATTGGCTAAAAGATCCGGCTTTGCTTCCGGTTCGGAACCGGAACCTGATTGGTTCGGTTAGGGTTCTTACCCTAACCAAACCGGTTGGAACTGCTGGAACCGTTCAGTTCCAGCGGTTCCAACCGGAACCGTGCGGTGGAACCGGATGAAATCCTAGGGTTCCAACCGTCCCAACGGCTAGTAGCCATTGGGCTGGGGGCAGGGAGCAACGGCCCCCTGCCCCAACGTCCAAAAAAAAAAAATTTGGGATTTCCCAAATTACCCCTAATAATGGTAATAAAATAATTAATTTTAGGGGCAGTTTATGTACACAAAATTATTCTTAAAATGTATAAATAGGGGTGATTTTTCATTATTTCAACACAGCAATTTCTCAATTTCTCAATTCTTAATTCTTACAATTCTCATTCTCTTATTCTCAATTCTCTCAATTCTTACAATTCTCTTATTCTCAATTCTCTCATTTACAAATTACAAATTACAATTTATCATTCTCAATTCTCTAATGGCAAGCTCATCTGAGAACACAATGTCAATTGTGCCAACCCAAGAGAGCGGCCCTAGTATTGGTTCACGGTGAAGAGAAGTTAAGTCTCGTTCTTCGGATGTTTTCAAAATTCATTTTCATTTAGACGTTGCTGATGAATGGTCAAGAGCAGTATGCAACCATTGTGGGGTTTCTTATAAATTTTCTGGTGGATACGGCAATATGATCAAGCACCTGGAAAAACATCATCTGGTTGAACTTGGACTTGATACGACGCAAACTCAAATGGCCAAGTACACATCATCTAGTAGAGGTACGAGTGCTTTAGATTTGTTTAAATATTTTGATGCTAAAAATAGAGAAGAATTTGCTAAATTGACTTGTATGACACATCTTTTTTTAAGTTTTGGTGAAAAAATTACTTTTACGAATTACGTTCAAAATGATTTAAATCCTGTTGCATGTAGAATGATTAGAAATACAACAAAACGTCAAATTTTTAAATTATACAAAGATGGTAAAATTATTTTAAATGAAACATTTAAGGATATTAAAGGACGTCTATCTATTTGTTCTGATATTTAGAGTGACCATTGGCGAACACACTCATACATGAGTGTGACTTGTCATTGGATTGATGCATCATGGAACATGCAAAAATGACTTATTGCATTTAGAGTTTTTGATGAATAACATACTGCACAAAATATTTATAGAATGATTAAAGTAATTTTTGATAAATATGGTTTATTAGGTAAAATGTTAACAGTTGGATTTGATAATGCATCTGTAAATACTGCATCAATCAATGATTCAATACAAATATGCGAACCAAATTTAGGGGGTCTTTTTTTTCATGTTAATTGCACATGTCATATCCTTAATTTATGTGTTCAAGATGGTTTGGAAAAATTATCACATTTCATTGAGCCTATTAAAAAAACACTTAATTGTATTTGGTCATATTCTCAAGTTAGGAGAGAATGAGCCAAGTTTTATAAATTTAATGGTATTAAATCGATAAAATTTTCACGAGATGTTCCAACACATTGGAATTCAACTTATTTTCTTTTATGTCAAGCTTTACAATACAAAGATGTATTATGTAGTTTTTTTTCTCAAAATGTTCAACATATCACACTTTTTCTTAGTCAATGGGAAATTTGTGAAAATTTTTAGAGATTTTAAAAGTGTTTAATGATGCTACACAAATTTTTAGCGGAGTTTATTATCATATAACACATTTATTTATTTTTGAAAGTTTGAATATTGTTGGAACTCTCGATGAGCATGTTGATAGTAGTGATCCTAATGATATTGTTTTGTTTGAAGCTATTAATGTTATGAAACGAAAATGATTGAATTATTTTAAAGACATTTATGTACTTTATCTTATTGCTGCTGTTTTTTATCCTAAATTTAAATTAGAAGGTTTGAATAGTGATTTACCCGCTTACTATGGATATTTAGGAATATCAGATGAAGTTGATATTACAAGAATAATAACTAAAATAAAAATTGATTTAATAGAGTTATTTAATGATTATATTAGAAGATATAACTTGCAATCAGTAAGACAATCTAGTAGTAGCGAAACTGACCGGCGTAAACACACGCGTATAACGCAAGCGCACGTATCGTTCAAGTAGTATAAAAAGTATCGATCCCATGAGGACTTAATACCTAAGCTATTAATTTTATGAGGTCAAATGATTACTAGTATCTAACAGGTTGTTTGATAGATTTGAAAAGGCGACGATTCTAAATTTAAAAATAAGTAAATAAAATTGTTCGAAAGTAGGTTTAAGAAAGTTCACTATTAAAAACTATCTAGGGTTGTGATTTCTTCCAATATCATTTTAAAGATAAAGTGATTATTTTAAAGTTGGGTAATATATTGATTCATTAAGTTTAAGTTCCAATTATGGCTACCCCCGTCCGACAGGTATATTCCTATCCTGTAAGGAAATCTATTAAAGGGTTATCTATCCTTAAGGAAGATCGTGGGTTATTGAGTCTAAGGTCTTAAACTTAAAATCCCTATGTCTAGTTCATTTTAAGTTTACCAGTTCAATTTTATTAATGGCCAGTTAATAAAAAGCATTAAGATTAAGACTCAATAAATAAACCTTTATATTACCCAAACTATAATTTAACCCCTTATAAACCGGTGATATTGGATTTCATCACAACCCTAGATAACTGGCTTAGTTACGACACATATTTACGGGTAGTAAAAATTTAAATAAAATAAAGGACATAAAATAAATTCTGAAAATTAAATACTGAAAAGTAAATTGCTGAAAAGTAAAAAAAAGTAAAAAGTAAAAGTAAAAAGTAAAAAGTAAAAAAAAAAAAAGTAAATTACTGAAAGTAATTGCTGAAAAGTAAATTACTGAAATTAAATAAAGTAAAAGTACAATAAAAGAAAATACTGGGGTTAGAGGATCAACTTTTATTACTACTATTTTAGATATCTCCCTTAATATAATATATTAACTTTGCGTAATAATTACCAACCAGCCATATAGGCGGTATCTTGATTAAGTCAAATTAATAATTAATTACCAACCGACCAACCAGGCGGTATCCATACTTAGTCAGGTTAAAACCAATTTATAATTAATTTCCAACCGGCCAATATAGCGGTATCCTCATTAAGTCAGATTTTAAATAGTTTATATTTTATATTTAAGGAGATTAATCTAGATAGCAATAATAAAAGCTTTACATTTTACCCCAGCAAAGGGGAGTTACCTCCTCATTGCTTGAAAAATAAAAACTGCAAAAGTAAAGAAAGAAAAAGTTTGTGCGTAAAAGTAAATTGCGGAAAGTAAAAACTGAAAAGTAAAGAAAAGAAAGTGCGAAAACGGAAATTAATTACTGGAAGCTGTAAATAAACAAACAAGATACAATCTTCTTATTTATTCATTAGGAATTTCAAAGAAGAAAGTATGAATTTTACAAATGAAATGGCTTGGTATTTATAGGCAAAATTTTGCCTATATCAAATCATCCATCAAATTCTCCACCAAATCTATTATTAATTTCTCCACTAATTACTCCACCAAATCCATAATTGCTCTACTAATTGCTTATCTTGTTTGGTGTTGATTTGATAATTTTTATTAATTATTTATTAATTTATATTTTGCTTTGAAAATGATTGATAATGACTTTAATAATTACACATCACACACTTCTGTATGGTTCATCAATTTCGGTCATGAACTCTTCATAATTCGAACATATTTTCTCTTTAAAAGTTGTAGATCTTTGAGTCTTATTTAATCTGGCACTTGAATCAGCTCAATCCGATATCTGAGTAAAAAGTTATGCCCAAAATACGACAGATGCGCAAAACTGGAATTCCCAAAACTGCACTTCGTCAAAACGCCCTTTCAAGTTTCCAATCTCCAAAATTTCAAGTCCAATAATTGCCCTTATTTGACCCATATTTCATCCTAAATGATTTCATTGAGACCCGATATTATTTTATCTGCAAAATAAACTAAAACACATCAAAACGTTCATCAAACCCGAGAAACTAAACAAAATATTAAGTTAAAGGGGCGGTAAATATTGATATATTTTCCGCTCATCACACCCCCAAACTTAACATTTTGCTATTCCTCGAGCAAAACAACAAAATAAAAATAAAATTAAACTAAGCCACTTTCGTAGGGATCACGGTTGCATTTAGCATATGCAACAAGCCTTTAAACCCCTAGGTGTCCCTAGTGGACGAGTTATAGTCTTGTGAGGGCTTACAGCAACGATACCCACAAACGTTTTACAAAAGTAAAAATTAAACTAAGCCACTTTCGTAGGGATCACGGTTGCATTTAGCATATGCAACAACCCTTTAAACCCCTAGGTGTCCCTAGTGGACGAGTTATAGTCTCGTGAGGGCTTACAGCAACGATACCCACAAACGTTTTACAAAAGTAAAAAGATAATAAAACTAATGCACACAAAAGCAAAAAGACAAGAGAAAAGAGAATAAAGAAGTTAGTGACTAATTAGGTGAAACTTCTACTTCAAGTTACTAATTGTTTTCTTTCCTTCTAAATTACCGAATAAGTAAATTCTCCGATTATTTTTACCATTCTTCATATACACAGCCAATAAAATATTAAACAACTCATTTTTGCCCACAACAGTCATAAGTGCAGTTGATAAGAGAGTAATATTTTTGTCCTAAAGTTCTATCAGATTTCACACCTTTTTGTAGCAATGGAATAATTTTTCTCATTTTTCTGAATTTTTTCTTTGATTTTTCACTATTTTTTATTTATATACAATATCTTCCATCTATGTAGCGAGTGTTGGGTTGGTGACTCCCAAACCAGTTGGCTTTAGGGCACCAGGTGTTAAGACACCTCTACGGACTTAATTACTCAGACTTCAGATATATATATTTTTGCAGCATCTTCGATCCATGTAACGAGCTTTGGGCCAGTGACTCCCAAACCAGTTGGCTTTAGGGCACTAGGTGTTAAAACACCCTTACATACTTAATAACTCGTATCTCACGCGTTTTTTTTTTTTTACTCCATTATTTTTTGAGATGTTTCCTCCAATTAAACTAGAGCACTGAATATTACAAACTTTTCAATTTTAGCTCATGTCCGTATGTTACTATATATGTTGATAATATTTGTCAACTGAATATATGAAGATCCTTTTAGTCCGTTTTAAGGAGAATTTACAAATTAAATAATTTAAAAGTAAATAACAACAATTAACTTATTTCGAAAATAGGCTTGAGATACGTCTCAGGAGTGGAAACTCCTTACTCAGCTATCTCTTACCAATTTCTCATTTTTAGTCAAATAAAAATGCAAAATATTTTTGTAATTTTTTTGAAAATTTTCCAATTTTTTTTGTATTTTTCGAAAAATTTTGGACTAAAAATAAAAATAACACACAACTAAAAACAAGGTACTAATCAACTAATTCTCTCCCCCAAACCTAAATGAGACATTGTCCCCAATGTCTTAAACAGTAAAAGGAGAGTTAAGAAGGTCGTACCTGGTTAGCTGAAATCTACAGGAAATTAAAGGTTAAGATCCAGATTAACACGACGCCTCTTACCACGATCGTCCTCAGACCAATTTATCTTTGAAAGGATAGGATCAACTTGTGGTTCATAGGCTATGAGTTGGTCTATTAGATCCGGAGCTGTTCTGGCAGTAAAGAGGAGTTCTTTCAAAGGTTTTGACACGAACCCATTTCTCCGAGCATCATCAAGAAACACACAAAGAAAATCATAAAATCCATCAACGTTGAGCAGTCCAATTGGTTTCTGGTGTATGTTCAGGTTCGCCCAAGATAGTACTATAAAAATTTCCTCCAATGTGCCCAAGCCACCTGGCAAAGCGATAAAAGCATCAGCACGGTTAATCATTTCTACCAGTCGTTCAGACATACCTGGCACGATCAGTTCCTCTCCGTTTGATGATCCAATAAGATTTGTCTCTGCCAAGGGTTTTGGGATAATTCCCAAAACATGACTGCTTCCTTCCTGTACAGCCTTTGAAACGATCCCCATAAGTCCGAGATTGCCTCCGCCATATATTAAGTGCATATTCCTTGCAGCTAAGACTCGACCCAATTCCTGTGCTGCTTCTACGTATTGTGGTTTAGTTCCAACACTACTACCGCAAAACACACAGATGTTTTCAACTCGTCTTCTTGAAGTGGCTTTCATTTTTATATGTATTTCTTTCTCAACTCTGGATGCCTTCAAAAGTGCAATGACGGGCTGAATTTATAGTACCTGAAAAAGGGTGAGTAAAAATAGCACAAGTATCTTCCAGAGGACGATTAGTAGCGAAATAGTAAAATAAATCATGATAGTCAAAAAGGTCTGGATCCTGTCGGAGAAAACAAAAGAAAACAACAAAACAAATCACAATTATTAGGAAAAGACAAAGAGATATAATATGTGCAAGAAAAGTAACGGCTTGATTGACGTCTATGCGTCAGGGACAAGCTTCCCATCCAATTTTCTTATAAATTGGCAAACAGGGTCTTTTTGAGTCAGATTCCTGAGACTTAACAGTTGTCTTTCCTTTTGGAATTGTGCATATAACATGTGAATTTCATGATACACACATCCACTGGGATGCGTCTCAAGAGTTTTAGATATGTCATCCAAAGACTCCTTACTCAAGCCATCCCTAATGAAGTTAATCTTATCTTCGCGGTTATCGGACACCATTCCTAAAGAACGACAACGAGTATTACAAAATATGCGAGCACATTTATAACAAACACACATTCTTTTGGCTCTTCTCTTTTTAGTATATGTGCTCTTTCCTAAGCCAGACAGATGTGAAATAAAAGAGTCAGAAGACTACCTGCCAATCGGACCCGTGCTTCAATTAACCAACGAATGTCAGTAGGAATACCTTTGATCATCAGTAGTCTCATTCGTTCTAAGCGAGCTTTGTAAACTTTCATCAGAGATTTTTGAGGGAGAGAAGGAAATTGCTTGTGAAGATTTGCGAGAGCATCTTCCATCTTGAAATGACTAAACCTGCAAAAATTAAACACACAAAAATAAAACACACCAAATCACAATATATACACAAATTGCATGGTTGCCTCCCTGCTAGCGCTAAGTTTAAAGTCGTCAGCCAGACTTGGCTTCTCGAACGTTAAGCTGGATCTGAAAGTGTAACACTTTCTTTTTGTCGCCCAAATGATTCTCCCCAGTAGTGCTTGACACGCTTGTTTTTGACCTTGAAAGTTTTGTTAGCGTCAGGATCATGTATCTCAACGGCTCTATTTGGTAAAACTTTGGTGATCACAAATGGACCTGACCACCGTGATTTTAACTTCCATGGGAAGAATTTCACCTTTGATTTGTTTAACAGTACATTCTGCCCTAGTTCCAGTTGTATGCGCACTAACTTCTCATCATGTCTTTTCTTGCCCTTTTCTTTGTACAATTTGGCATCCTCAAAAGGCTGATTGTGAAATTCCTCCAATTCGTTGAGCTGGTGGAACTTTTTCTCTTATGTTGCTTGTTTCTTTTGGAACTTCCTCAGCAGTTGTTTTGGCTCCAACATCTTTGTTGATTTCAGTACCGCTTTTTAACATGATGGCATGACATTGCTCCTTCCCCATGTTCCTTGGATTTGGCTCTGTGTTGCTAGGAATGGTACCTGGCGGTCTGTAACTTTGAGCATTGGCCAGTTGTCCGATTTGATTCTTCAGTGCTTTGATGGAAGCTGATTGGCTCTGAAAGATAGCATCGTACTTTTTTAACTGAGCCAGCACTTCTGTTATTCCTGGTTCATTTGCCTGCTCCTGGCCTTTGTTCTGTTGCTGGAATCCAGGTGGTGGATAGTTCCGATGTTGGCCTGAATTGTTGCTCCATGAAAAATTAGGATGATTCCTCCACCCTGGGTTGTAGGTGTTGGAATATGGATTGTTCCCCTGCCTGTTGAAATTGTTGACAAAATTCACCGTTTCTTCAAGTTGGTTTGACTCTGGTATTCCTCCATATGGTGAACTTGTGGATCCAGTGGTAAGAGTCTCCATGAATTTGCATATCTGATCTAGCTTGGTGTTGACTGCTGTATTGGCTCCACTTTCATAAATTCCTGCAATTCTTTGGATCATGCTCCTTTCTGTTGGCCACAAGGAATTGTTGTTGGCCATTTCTTTGATTAGTTCCCAGGCTTGATCTTCTCCTTTTGCCATTAAAGCTCCTCCAGCAGCAGCATCGATTGTGGTTCTCATTATTCCAGAAAGTCCATTATAGAATGTTTGGACTTGAAGCCATTTTGGAATCTCATGGTGAGGACATTTCTGGAGTAAATCTTTGTACCTTTCCCAAGCTTCACAGAGGGATTCTGAATCTTGTTTTACAAAGGATGTGATGTCATTCCTCAATTTTCCGGTTCTGGCTGGTGGAAAGTACTTTGCAAGAAATTTGGTGGCTAAAGTGTTCCAAGTTGTGATATAGAACCTGCTGGTAGTGAATGTAGCCAAGCTTTAGCTCTGTCCTTCAAGGAATATGGAAAAACTCGCAGTCTCATTGCTTCTTCCGCTCTCGGTTGTAATTAAAAGTGCCGCAAACTTCCAGGAAGTTGCTAATGTGGGAATTAGGATCTTCAGTTGCATTCCCCCCGAACTGAACTGAGTGCTGAATCATCTGAATGCATGTTTTGATGTCACACACATTTGCTGGTAAGGGAGGGAGTACAATACAGGAAATGAGTCTGTCAACCACCGGAATGGTTCTGTCTCGAATGGGAATTGGTGGTGCAACGTTCAAAGGTTCAGGTTCCATGTTGACTAAAGCTTCTTGACCTTATCGCCTTTCCCTTCTCAACTGTCTGATGGTTCTTTCAATTTCTGGGTCAAGCGGTCGGAGTTCAAAGCTTCTGGTTCGTCTCATGTAGTTTCTGAGAACCTGAAACACAAGAAAACAAAAACAATAAGTAAAAAGAAATTAAATACAAGTAACGGTATCTAACCCCTAAACTAATAGTAAAAGATAAATAAGTACCCGGCAACGGCGCCAAAAACTTGACCGGCGTAAACACACGCGTATAACGCAAGCGCACGTATCGTTCAAGTAGTATAAAAAGTATCGATCTCATGAGGACTTAATACCTAAGCTATTAATTTTATAAGGTCAAATGATTACTAGTATCTAACAGGTGTTTGATAGATTTGAAAATGTGACGATTCTAAATTTAAAAATAAGTAAATAAAATTGTTCGAAAGTAGGTTTAAGAAAGTTCACTATTAAAAACTATCTAGGGTTGTGATTTCTTCCAATATCATTTTAAAGATGAAGTGGTTATTTTAAAGTTGGGTAATATATTGATTTATTAACTTGGAACACTAAATTATGTGTAAGCCTCTGTCGATGGTCAGACACAAATACCCAGTTTAACCCAATTGAACCATATGTCTATGTCAACCAAATTATCTGGATTCATTAAGTTTAAGTTCCAATTATGGCTACCCCCGCCCGACAGGTATATTCCTATCCTGTAAGGAAATCTATTAAAGGGTTATCTATCCTTAAGGAAGATCGTGGGTTATTGAGTCTAAGGTCTTAAACTTAAAATCCCTATGTCTAGTTCATTTTAAGTTTACCAGTTCAATTTTATTAATGGCCAGTTAATAAAAAGCATTAAGATTAAGACTCAATAAATAAACCTTTATATTACCCAAACTATAATTTAACCCCTTATAAACCGGTGGTGATTGGATTTCATCACAACCCCAGATAACTGGCTTAGTTACGACACATATTTACGGGTAGTAAAAATTTAAATAAAATAAAAGACATAAAATAAATTCTGAAAATTAAATACTGAAAAGTAAATTGTTGAAAAGTAAAAAAAAGTAAAAAGTAAAAGTAAAAAGTAAAAAGTAAAAAAAAAAAAAAGTAAATTACTGAAAAGTAAATTGCTGAAAAGTAATTACTGAAATTAAATAAAGTAAAAGTACAATAAAAGAAAATGTTGGGGTTAGATGATCAACTTTTATTACTACTATTTTAGATATCTCCCTTAATATAATATATTAACTTTGCGTGATAATTACCAACCAGCCATATAGGCGGTATCTTGATTAAGTCAAATTAATAATTAATTACCAACCGACCAACCAGGCGGTATCCATACTTAGTCAGGTTAAAACCAATTTATAATTAATTTCCAACCGGCCAATATAGCGGTATCCTCATTAAGTCAGATTTTAAATAGTTTATATTTTATATTTAAGGGAGATAAATCTAGATAGCAATAATAAAAACTTTACATTTTACCCCAGCAAAGGGGAGTTACCTCCTCATTGCTTGAAAAATAAAAACTGCAAAAGTAAAGAAAGAAAAAGTTTGTGCGTAAAAGTAAATTGCGGAAAGTAAAAACTGAAAAGTAAAGAAAAGAAAGTGCGAAAACGGAAATTAATTACTGGAAGCTGTAAATAAACAAACAAGATACAATCTTCTTATTTATTCATTAGGAATTTCAAAGAAGAAAGTATGAATTTTACAAATGAAATGGCTTGGTATTTATAGGCAAAATTTTGCCTATATCAAATCATCCATCAAATTCTCCACCAAATCTATTATTAATTTCTCCACTAATTACTCCACCAAATCCATAATTGCTCCACTAATTGCTTATCTTGTTTGGTGTTGATTTGATAATTTTTATTAATTATTTATTAATTTATATTTTGCTTTGAAAATGATTGATAATGACTTTAATAATTACACATCACACACTTCTGTATGGTTCATCAATTTCGGTCATGAACTCTTCATAATTCGAACATATTTTCTCTTTAAAAGTTGTAGATCTTTGAGTATTCTTTAATCTGGCACTTGAATCAGCTCAATCCGATATCTGAGTAAAAAGTTATGCCCAAAATACGACAGATGCGCAAAACTGGAATTCCCAAAACTGCACTTCGTCAAAACGCCCTTTCAAGTTTCCAATCTCCAAAATTAATATATCAAGTCCAATAATTGCCCTTATTTGACCCATATTTCATCCTAAATGATTTCATTGAGACTCGATATTATTTTATCTGCAAAATAAACTAAAACACATCAAAACGTTCATCAAACCCGAGAAACTAAACAAAATATTAAGTTAAAGGGGCGGTAACTATTGATATATTTTCCGCTCATCAGAAACGACCGTAATGGAATCTAAACTTAGCGCATGTGATCGTTGGTTATTACAACGAAATAAAAAATATAGGGATAACACGACTAATAACCCGTAATTAGATAATTATTTATCTATAAATTTTGAGTTTTCAACTGAATGTTTAGTTAGTAAAAATTTTCAAATCCTTGAATGGTGGAACCGACATCAAAATATATATAATGTATTATCAATTATTGCTAAAGAGATATTGGCAGCACTTGTTTCCACCGTTGCGGTTGAGCAACCTTTTGCATTGGAGGTAATATATTGGAAGTCAGACGGTCTTCATTACATCCAAGCACTCTAGAAGCAACAACATGTGTGGATGATTGGACCCGGGCTGATATGAGGCAACAACAAGATGCCCCTGATGAATTTGAAGACTTGTTCGATAATGTATCTGCAAGTGCAAACGGAACTGGAGTTGAAGGATCAATAATCACAGATGGTGATTGATAATTAAATATTTAAATAATTGTAAAATTATAATGGGGGAAATATCTTTAAAATATAATGGAACTACATGAGCTTTGATTCCTCTCACCTCTGGAGGATACGTAGACAACTTAAGTTTTTATAAATTTAAGTTCAAGCTCTTTAATTTATTTATTTTAGATAAGAATTTTATTTGTAATTTAATGTAATTATGTAATGTAAGTTTATTATATAAATTCAAATTCATAATTTTAATAATCTCAATTTTTTATTTTCAATAAAGAAAAAAAAAAAAACACGAATGGAACCGAACGGTTCGGTTTTGGTTCCGGTTCCGGTTCTACACACGTGGAACCGGTAACCGTTCGGTTCGATTCCAATTTGGAACTGAACCGAACCGAACCGCCGACCACCTCTAGCTAAATTATAAATTGACTGATCTTCACACCAACTGTTCCTCCCTGGTTCTTCGTTTTTGGTTAACAACCAACAACATATGCTTACCATAATCAAATTATTTTTTTTATTTTATCCATTGCAATGGCAGCATATCCATTCCCAGCCAAGTTACTAAGTCACATTATCATCCTATATATATATATATATATATATATATATGCCCGTGCCTACGACACGGTGTTATAAAATTTATAAAGAAATTAAGATTTTGTTATTTAATTTGTTTATAATGAAAATATTTTATTTTTTAATTTATTTGGTAGTTTTCATTTTCCATTTTTATAGAGATTTTATAATGGAAAGATTCTTTACCAGCCATTAGGTTATAATGAAATGATCTGAGCCGCCAATTAAGCCACATAAAAATACTCTTTGGATATATTATCTCTCTTAATCATAACCATTGGTTGTCTTCTTTTTCCTCCCACACCATTGTGCTTTATAATATAGATATATATATATAACTAGTAAATTTGATGTGTAAACAAAATTTTGATAATGGCAATTGAGCAATTTGACAGATTATTGACGTGATTTAAGGTAAAGTTTGAGGTCTCTTCTTTGAATTTGGATGGTATTTTGCATACATTAAGTTGTCATGTTACCATTTTCTTCGATTTGAAATCACCAGTAATGACCATGATAAAACGATATAAATTCAACCAACAATGATAGTATCCCTAGATCTCGTCCATTTAATTACCTTTGTCCAAAAATTGAATTTTAACTTCAACGAAAAAGAATCTCCAATATAAGTAAAAGGTATTGAATTTAACATACGAAAAAAGAAAAAAAAATTCATGTATACATATGATATTTGTATTTGCATTTGCAAATTTCTTTTTAATTCTTTTAACATTATGCATCTAATTTTACTACACGATATAAGAAGATGGTAGTGAATCATGCCTTAAATTTTATATTTTATATACATAAACTTAGTCGTGGTATCTATTCATATTTAAAATAATAATTTTAACAACTATTGAGCTTTAAAAACCGATGCTAATAATTAAAAATAATCTAATAACTATATCATAAATGACCATTTAAAATTAGTAACTTTTAATAATGAGAGGATATTATTTCTTCGTGAAACAATAAGTGAGCTAGTTATATTTCATTATGAATTTAAGTGGATATAGATAAGAAAATAATGTAGATTAATTCATCATGTAACATATATTGAAAATTTATTTGAATGTCTATTATTTTTTATCTGATTCATATGCTCACTCATATTTTAATTCATAGTTTTTTACGTTTTTCAACTAACCTAATTAAATTATAGTTAATAAAAAAATAAATTAATAACATTTAATGATTATAGTGAAACAATTAATTTTTTCCCCAAATCAAGGAGTCTCCAAGGCTCGTAAATCGTTATCGTAATATGATTGGATTGTGAGAGCTTTATTTATACGCCAATGAAAAATATAAAAATGGATCATTTATTGGCAAGACTATGGAAAAACTAGCAAAGCCCGTTTTCTAAATTTCTTATTCACAAAACATTACAGAAAACATATGAGCTCTGAGAAAGACCAAACTGCAAGCCTCCAAATCACCAGATTTTTCATTTTCACAAACAGAAAGATTAAAAAAAAAAAAAAAAAAAAAAAAAAACCCAGAAATCAATTAGTGCTAATGCTCACAATCTCCACCAATTCAATAATAAAAAAATCCAATCCCAATCCCAATCCCAATTCCATGTGCAAATCAAAACGCAGCACAGATGTGATCACTGCAAAATCAAAACCCCGACACTCGCGCTCATCATTCAACTCCAAATCATCTTCTTCATCAAACCCATCTTCATCTTTAAATTACCCAAGCACCGATTATTATAACTCATCAAAATCATCTATAATCAGCTCCACAGCTTCCCTTTCAACCCTCAAAGATTCTTTGCCCGAAACCCCTCTCATTTACGACCTCTCTGAAATCTGCAACGCCACCAACAACTTTCTTTCCAAGAAGCATAGCTCTTCCTCTTCCTCAAACTCGTGGCGGGGTACAGTTCGAGGGAAAGAGGTGATGATCTTCCAGCGCAAGCTCCGGCGTTCGTTGGATTTGCACCAGTTGCGTGAACGGTTGTCGGTTATTTGCCGGACTCATCATAGTAGTTTAATCAAGCTTCTGGGTGCTTGTGTTTCTGGGAATTATGTATATCTTGTTTATGAATTTGTTTCTGGAGCTAATCTTGCTGATTGTTTGAGAAATCCGAGGAATCCCAATTTCACTGTTTTGTCCACGTGGCTTTCGCGTATGCAGGTCGCTACTGATCTTGCTCATGGTCTTGATTATATTCATCATTTTTCGGGTCTTAATTCTAATGTTATACATAATCATATTAAGAGTAGTAGTATTGTTGTTAGTGATGGAAATGCTGAGGCTTTATGTGCTAAGATTTGTCATTTTGGGACTGCGGATTTGTGTGGTGAAGTGAGTAGTGAAAAGGAGAATGGGAGAGTGAAGAAAATTGAGGGGACTAGAGGGTACATGGCGCCGGAGTTTCAGGCTTCTGGGGTTGTTACACAAAAATGTGATGTGTATGCTTTTGGCGTGGTGGTGTTGGAGTTGTTGAGTGGGGAAGAGGCGTTGAGGTATGTTGTTGATGAGGATAGTGGTGGGTATGAGAGGGTTAGTGTGATTGAAAAGGCGTGTGAGGCGGTGGCTGGTGGTGGTGGAGGTGGAGGTGTGAGGAAGTGGGTAGATAGGAGGTTGAAGGACTCGTATCCGGTGGAGGTGGCAGAGAAGATGGTGTTGATGGGGTTACAGTGTGTGGATGAGGTTCCGGAGAAAAGGCCGGATATGAGGCAGGTTACGGGTTTGGTTTCGAAGATGTATTTGGAATCCAAGAATTGGGCTGAGAGTATTGGTTTACCTACCGACTTTTCAGTGTCAATGGCACCTAGATGAGGGTAATTTGGATACTGATTTTTGATGACTTAGCCTTAAGTCTGTGCTACTGATACATTTTAGAGTTTGTTTTTGCTATGATTTCTTTTTTCTTTTTTCCATAAAAGTGATTCTTTACGTATGGAATTTTGTAGATCCTAGGCCCTAGCTATTGTGAATATAGAACCAGTTAGATGCCAATCTCTGTTGTAGATATGTGGATGAATTGGTATTTGCATTCACTTATTCTGTTATGAATAATAATATACTTGTCACTTGATTCTATCCAAATTTAGAGGGGTTATGTACTGTTTGATTCATTTTCGTTATGTAAGCAAAGATGCTGATTATGCTAATTGTTAACCAATCTTGCAATGGCTCAAATTAGGCTTTAAACTACAGAACAGCTGCATCGATGTTTAGTCTAATTACTTTGATTGGTTATGAAGTTTTGGTTTTAAAGCATGGATTGGGTTTGTGCAACAATGCATTGTGTTTTGGCTTTTGATATAATGAACAACTTGATGTGATTTTTCGTGTTTGCTGAGAGCTTGTTGAACTCCTTCATAGTTTTAAGTGATGTGCATCCTCTGTAGATAAGATATCTAGATGCTCATGCAATAACCATATTTGTTATCTTGATGTGAGAATGTTTGTCAAATCTTTCATTAACCATTTAACCCTAGATTGATCCAAAGCACGGAGCTTGCTAGAATTCTGGGAGAACCAGGTACATTCACTCGAAGGTTCTTTCTGTATCCTGGCAAGTTGATGGTATGAATTTGAAACCAATGGAAGTGTATGCTCTATTCTGATTGCTATATGTTGAAAGAGAAAAAACCCCTGAGTTGGATCTTCTTAATTCTTTGTATTGACTCAACTTGAGCATGAATCAGACACCAACAATTCAATTCAATCTGTAATTAGAAAATTAACTTGACTACTGTTTTTATGTTTGAAGTCAATGAAGCAGATTCTTGGCTCAGCTGATTATTTTCATCCAACAAAAATCTTTAGACGATCTTCCATTCTCTTCAAGCTATGCGCGAGTAGGGTTTAGTGCGGGTTTGTCACTATCAAACCCGTATCCGCATATATAAATAAATTACCAAACCTGCCGCATACCCGTTGCGGGTTTTAATTTTCATTATCAAACCCGATTTTTTTCGGGTTTTTAAAAAATCGTCAGATTAAATTAATAATTGGATAGAACTAGAACTAATGATCGTCAACAGATCGTCACTTTTTTTTTTTTTTTTTTTTAATCTTTGTGAGTGAGAGAGATGAATAAATCAATTAAAATGCAGCAAATAGATCGTTTCTCGTCACTCGAAGTAGAAGCAGATTACCAGAAGCAGAAGACGCAGGTTGATGGAGAAGATGAAGATGATAAATGCAGCTGGGATTTTAGATTTGTGTTTTATTTTTTGTGAGTCCTTTTATATAGTGGATTTTCTTTGTCCTACAAAATATAAAATAAAAATTTAAGTTTGCGGAATAGCGGATATCCGCTGCAGGTATCTGCGGGTTTTGCTTAATTACCAAGCTTGTACCAAATCCACAGCGGATTCTGTTTTAATTTATCAAATCTGCTTAAATATTTACCAATTCATATCTATTACGGACGGATTTTTGCGGACGAAATTACCACCTAGCCAGATGTGATAATGTCATAGTGAGCTTGATATGTTATTATTTTAACAGGGTTTTTTTTTTTTTGCGTTTTGTTTTGTAATTGGAGTTGGAAACTCTTCTTCGAAGGGAGGCCCCATCCATTTCTTTTGCCTTTTTTATTAGGGAAAAAAGTATTAAAGAGAACATTTTGGATTATTATATTGGGATTTTTTTTGGAACCAATTATATAATCATATGATTAAGAGTAGTTCTACCCACCACAACAAGAGGACAAATCTTTTTTAATTTTCAATAATTTAGCTATCTGACACCACTGAGAATATATTTATGATTAAAGAACAAAATTAACCTCCGTTGTCTTTTAATTTTTTCTCCAACTAAAAAAAAAAAAAAAAAAAACATACTAGTATATACGCTTCTCAAGTATGTATTTAATTCATTTTGAGTAATGTGCTACTAGGGGCGAAGTCAAAAGGTAATCAGAGAGGATTTTGTAATTTTTAAGAATTTAATTTATAAATTCTTAATAATATCTCTATTAAAAAAAATCAGACATAAAAAAGGTTTCGCCCTGTATGTCCTCATAATTAATGTTGCCAGACAGGAATAACGGGTAGGATTCATTTTTCTGGAAAAAAAATGGAGAAAAAAAAAGAATAATTTTATAAATTACTATGCACAAATTATGCAACATTCTTATATAATTATATCATTAAACAAGTTGACAAATGGGCCGTAGGCTTGAGTCCGGGCCGTATGTTTCAGAAACATTGGAAAATAAGTGTTGGTGGTGTACATATAAATTTATTAGAGTGAATAGAGAAATTTATTGGATGATGCAATGTTGGGTACATAAAGAAACGTCTCGGGTGAACTAAGTAATCAGCTACACGATTTTTTTAATTTAGTTGGATATGGGCCGGGCCGGAAATTTAAGAAAGCCCGAGTTCAGGCTTGCCCCGTTGTCATGTATACTTAAAGTCCTGGCCCAGGCCCTTATATATTTCAATGTTTTTTTACAAAGTAGAATTGAAGACATATTTTCTTTCTTTGTGACTTCTGAATAAAATCGTAAGATTAATGTCAGATTTAGGAAGTTTGGGATACAAATTAAAATAGCATTATCACAATATCTCATGTCTTATCATCTCACAATGCTAGTTTTGATTTATTTTTAATATTAAATGAGAGATTACAATATATTTATCGAGACTTGAAACTATCAGGATTTGATGTATTAAATATCTTTTATATCTACCATGAAATTATAACCCTCAAATTAAGGATAGGTGAAAAGATGCCTCCAAGTCCAAACCAATTAGCGGTATTGTTAAAACCATTTTTAATTTTTTTTTTTTTTGAATGGATACAATATAAAGAGTTTTTATTTTTTCTTATTTTCTGAACATGTTATTATGGCTTATGCTAGCTTTTTATATTTTGCTTAATATAAGCTTCGGGTTTGATTGATGGATTTAGGTTTGAAACAAAAATGTAAAATATAAGATGTAGAATTAATAGCCTATAATTTTTAGTTTATTGTCCCTCAGAAAAATAATAATAACAAAAATTTTTAATTATTTTTTTTTGAAAGAGAGAAGAAAACCTAAAATTATAAAAGGAAAACGGGTTATGGGTTTATGGAGCGGGTTAGTAGTGTTATCCAATAACATTCAGTTTAAGTCCTTGGGTTATATAAATAAGATTTACATACAATTCAGAACAGAATCACTCTCACTTCTTCTGTGTGTTTTGCCAAGAACCAGAACAAGCAAAGCAAGAAACATGGCAACCACTTCTCGTTGTGTTTATTCTCCATCATCATTCTCACTTCACAAAGATTTTACAGTCAAAAGAAACTCAAACTCAATGTCATTAATAGGTCTGCTCTCCTTCTCTCCCAAAACCAGCTCCTTCTCCACTGGCCTTATCTCAATTTCCCTCAACCAGAAGCGTCGCAGAAACTCACTCCAAGGTGAATTTCTTTAATGGGTTTGATCTTCTTTTTAGTTTTTACCTTTTACTATGTTCATGAATTGGGTCTGTTTTTTTTTTTTATATTCTAATGAGTTATTTTCATATTAGTATCAGTGGATTCAAATTGGATGAGTTCACGGTTCATTTGCAGAATTTGATAGATTTAGTGGGCAATTTTTATTTTTATTTTTTATTTAAAATACTTCTGTAGTGTTTTGGTTTCTTAATGTAATCTTATTAACAATTGAGACATGGTAGTTGGGAGTTGAATATACGTGTAATTTCAATTGATGGATTGTATAGTTAAGTGAATGGTTTGTGAACAAGTAGTGGTATGAAAGACATGAGGGAAAAACAAAGTGAATTTATTTATGTTGTTATCCTTGGAAATTTTTCCAAAAACCAATGGTTTTTGAGGAGGAGAAAGAATGGTAAAGGATCATTATTAATTGTAAGGAAAAGAATGGAGTGGAAAAATAGGTTTTTTTTTTTTTTTAATGTTAAGTGAAGTCTGGACATAAAAAGCTTGAAGAAAAAAAATGTTTTCTCCTCCAAGTTCTTCACTATTGGTGTTGTAATTATATGTTTAACAGAAATTTTCTTTAAAAAGAATTGTCATCTGTTGTGATTCTCTGATCACTTTAGAGTGTGTTTGAGGAAAAATCGAATTGAATTTCTATTACTACAAGAATAGATTTACAAGTTTTTACAAAAACTTAAACAAAACCTCACACTCTCAAGCTCTCTACTTGGAGCTTACTACTCACACTTTGAGGTACAATTAACAGAGATTGAAGCTCCCTTTTATAGGGCAAAAACGTGTGCTACAGTGCACACGTTTTTGCCAACTCAACATACACATGCACACCCTAAATTCATGGCTTTTGAAGATTGCCACCGAAAGATGCATTGACATCTTCTGTTCTATGCATGGCAGCAAATCATGGAGTTGGAAGGAGCATGGGAAGCTTCTAAGCATACAGCTGGACTTTACAATTCTCCCCCTCCAGCTGCATCCGAAACAATCGTCATCTGACAGCTATCCCAGCTATGTCTCTGCACAGCTCTAGCTTGTCTCGAGTAACCACCTTTGTTAACATGTCGGCTGTGTCTCTGCACAGCACACTTCACTGCATCTCTGTACAGTATTCTTCTGCTATGTCTCTGCATAGTACAATCCACTGTGTCTCTGCACAGTAATCTTCTGTTGCCATGTTTTTACCCGTTTATTCTTCAGTGCTTTCTTGCCTTGTGGGAAACTCTTTGGCTCCCCCTCATCAGTAAGCAGAATATATTCGGATCCCGGATATCTGGTTGATGGAACAGGCTGTGTCTCCCCCTGCTCAACATCCTCATTTGCCTCCTCTGGTTCTGCTTCTGGAATTTCCTCGTGCACCATATCTGTGGCCAATTGTGCTGATGCTGGGTCTGGATTTCTGTTGGCACTGGAATTGGAAGACATTCTGGGCATTTCAATGTCTTCAATTGTTCGGTCTTCAAGAAACTCTACTTCCTGGCTTCTGATGACCATCTTCACCTTCGGATCCCATAGTATGTATCCAAATTCTTCATCTCCATGGCCTAAGAATATACATGGAGTTGTCCTTGCATCGAGCTTCTTCCCGAGCTCCTTGGATACATGTGCAACGGCTAAACAACCGAATACTCTAGGGTGAGTGTATAAGGGATTCTTACCAGACCACAATTTCTCCGGAATCTCCAAGTTCAACAGTAGAGATGGTGATCTGTTGATCAAGTAACAGGCAGCACGAACAGCTTCTCCCCAGAATGGCTTTGGCAGCTTAGCCATACTGATCATTCCTCTGACTTTCTCCATAATGGTGCGGTTCATTCTCGCAGCGACACCATTATGTTGTGGTGTGTATGGAACAGTTCTCTCATGTCGAATCCCGTGTCCCCAGCAGTAGGCTTCGAACTCTCTGGAACTGTACTTGCCTCCATCGTCTGTGCGAAGGCACTTCAGCTTCTTCCCTGTTTCATGCTCTACCATGGTGTGGAACAGCTTGAACTGATTTAGGACCTGATCCTTCGTCTTGAGGAAATACACCCAGATTTTCCGAGAAGCATCATCGATGAAAGTCAGAAAATACTTGTTACCGCCCAATGAATCAACCTCCAAGGGACCACAAACATCAGAGTACACCAGACTGAACAACTCTGATCTTCTCTCTGAAGAGAAATCAAATGAGACTCTGCGTTGCTTACCAATCAGGTAGTGGTTGCAAGGACCTCGTGCAGCATCCTTGGTAAGCTCCTAATTGTTCAGGGTAGACAACCCTCTCCCACTCATGTGTCCGAGTCTCCGGTTCCACAGATTTTGAGAAGCTTTTTTTTCAGCTACATTGAGGCTGTCTACACAAATCTTCACATGAGTCTTGTATAGTGTGCCGCAAGCATGTCCTCGGGCGACAACCATGACACCTTTTGTCATTCTCCATGTGCCATTTCTGAAATGATTGTCATAGCCCTGTTTGTCAAGAGCTATCCCCAAGAGTACATTCAGCCGAAGTTCTGGAACATGCAGGACATCCTTCAAGGTCAATGTACACCCGACATTTGTCCGCAACTGAATATCACCCATTCCTACTATCCCAGAGGAACTGATATTTCCCATCTTCACTGATCCAAAGTCTCCCGCTTTGTAGGTTGTGAAGAAATCTCTGTGAGGAGTGACGTGGTAGAATGCTGCAGTATCTACCTCCCACTCAACATCTTGGGTTGCGTTGTGAAGGCATGTCTCTTCCTGCATGGAGCATATTGCTACATCTGCTTGGACAACGACCAGTGTCTCTCCTTCGTCATTCTTCGGCTGGTGATTGCCTTCTCTCTGCTCTCGTTGCAGTTTTCGGCAATTCTTCTTTAGGTGGCCTACAATGCCACAATGATAGCACTTATAGGTAGGCTTCCTTCCATCCAAGGATCTACCTCTGGTTGTGCTTCTGCCTCTCTCTCCGTCTCTTCCTTGATGTCTTCCTCGAGTCTCTGTGACGAAGGCTTCTGTCTGTTCTGAGCCAACATCTTTTCTCCTGGACTCCTCATTCGACATGGCATCTTTTACCATAGGCATGGTAACTTTACCTCCTGGAGCGGAATTGCTGAGAGTAACCACCAATGTCTTCCAGCTATCAGGAAGGGAACCGAGTAGTAAGAGGGCTTGAACTTCATCTCCCAGCTGCATGTCTACTGCAGACAGCTGATTCACCAGGCTCTGGAACTCGTTAGTGTGTTCCGCAACGAAAGTTCCACTCCGTAGCTTCAGGTTCACCAAACGCCTCATTAACAGGGCTTTATTCCGAGCTGTCTTGGCCTGGAACATGTCTTCCAGTTTTATCCACATCCCGTAAGCATCTGAATCCTGTGCTACATGGTGGAAGACACTGTGACCGATCCACTGCCTAATCTGACCCAAAGTTCTGTTGTTGAGTTTATTCCAGTCATACTCCTTAACAGACTCTGGTTTCACTCCCTTCGACTCGATGACACCAAACAGATCTTTGCAATATAAAAAATCTGTCATCCGAGGTCTCCAGAGGGAGTAATTAGTTGCAGCCAGTTTAATCATTGCACCAGAATGAGAATCTTCCATTTCCATTTAAGTTTTAAAGTTTAAAATGAAAATAGGTCAAAATCGGGGTTGAATTTCACAAATCGGAGGTCACCGTTGCGTCCGGAACGGTCGAAAATGGTGGAATAGACACTTCGTTAGTCTAAATCCGACACAGGGGCTGATTTGTAAATTCCTAAAAGTTCTGGGGCAAAACTGTAAATTTCAAAACTTCAGGGGGCTAAATGAAATTTACCAGGCTGCTGACGTGGCGTTGACGTGGCAGTGTGAGACCGGCTCGCTGACGTGGCGGACACGTGGCGCTGACGTGGCAGTCCCCTGCTGACGTGGCAGTCCCCTGCTGACGTGGCTGATGACGTGTCGCTGACGTGGCGCTGACGTGGAAGACTCCTTGCTGACGTGGCAGATGACGCGGCGCTGACTGTGCGATGACGTGGCGGATGACTCAGCGCTGACTGTGCGCTGACGTGTGCTGACTGGGGCTGACGTGGCGCTGATGTGGCGGCCACGTGTATCGTCTTCTACCTCTGGAGTGCGTGTGGCGCGTGGGAGCGCGTGAAGCAGCCTCTGGTCGGCGCGTGCGGCTCACCCTGACGTCCGTTTGATCGCCGGAAAATACCACCGTGCTCGTCTCGATGTGAACTAGCTGATGGTATGCTCAAAGTTGATTTTTGACAACTTTGCCGGAACCCGAATTTTCCGAACCGAGCTCCGTTCTTCGGTTTTTCGACCCCAAAGAAGAACCAAAGCTACTGATACCACTTGTTGTGATTCTCTGATCACTTTAGAGTGTGTTTGAGGAAAAACCGAATTGAATTTCTATTACTACAAGAATAGATTTACAAGTTTTTACAAAAACTTAAACAAAACCTCACACTCTCAAGCTCTTTACTTGGAGCTTACTACTCACACTTTGGGGTACAATTAACAGAGATTGAAGCTCCCTTTTATAGGGCAAAAACGTGTGCTACAGTGCACACGTTTTTGCCAACTCAACATACACATGCACACCCTAAATTCATGGCTTTTGAAGATTGCCACCGAAAGATGCATTGGCATCTTTTGTTCTATGCATGGCAGCAAATCATGGAGTTGGAAGGAGCATGGGAAGCTTCTAAGTATATAGCTGGACTTTACATCATCTGTCTGTTTCCTCTCTTGAAAATTAGAAAAGATAATGAGAAGATGGTTATTCAAACTTTATCCATAACTTTTGAAAATCCAGTATCAGTGATTAAGATTGCAGAAAAGTTGATCGACTCCTCTCAGACTGGTTATTGGAAGTTACCTCAGAAATCTTCTTTTAGGGATAAAGTAAAACCACCCTAGGCGCTAGGCGGTGCCTAACCGTTCCAATTATGCATGAAAATGGTTGTTAGGCGGTGTCAGGCAATTTGGTGGGTTTAGGCGGCCGTCTAGGCAGGTCAGGTGGGTCTCGGCAGCCGCCCATACGGTTCTAGGCGGGTCTGTACATTTTTCCCCAAATTTGTTTGTTTCCTCCAATTTTTTGAATAAAATATAAAATCTCCTAGTGCCGCCTCGCCTATCCTTCTAGGCATTACCTAGAAGGCCTAGGCGATAGGCGTTCCTCTACTGTATGCGTACCTCATAGTGTTTTTTAACATTGGTGAATTCTATTGTTCTGCTGAGAGTTTAATTGGGAATTTCTGGAGTCTTTATCTATAATCAGTTGCACTTGCATGGTATAATCCTCAGCTGTTTAAGAAAGGAAATTCCCTCTCAGTATAGTGTGTAAGGCTATAAATTTGATTTCTTTGGACACAAGTTGAGTGTGTCTGAAATAACCGTGTTGCATCTACTATTTTATTACAGTAAGATCAGTGGCTGCTCCTTCAGAAGCTGCATCTGGGTTTGATGAGATGGTGGCTGGGTCCCAACGGAAATATTACATGCTAGGTGGGAAGGGAGGTGTAGGCAAGACAAGTTGTGCGGCTTCACTTGCTGTAAAATTTGCAAATAATGGGCACCCCACTTTAGTGGTTTCAACTGATCCAGCACATTCCTTGAGCGATTCTTTCGCGCAGGTGTAAAGCTGTTTTACTTTCTTGATCTTCTTTGAGATACAGGGTTCTTGCTTATAATAGACATATTGTGTTTGTGCTGACCTGTATGAGCTTATTTTCACTTAGGATTTGACTGGCGGGCAACTAGTATCAGTTGAAGGGCCTGATTTTCCACTGTTCGCTCTTGAGGTTTGTGGGATAGCTTCTTTCGTAGCCTTTCACTAGCTATTCTTAATGATGGTTCTGTTGCCCCATTTATGATGGCAGTGCTGCTTCGTGTAGTCGGTAATTAAATTACACTTTTTCAACAGATAAATCCTGAGAAAGCTAGGGAAGAGTTTCGCAATGTAACTCAGAAAGATGGTGGAACAGGGGTCAAGGATTTCATGGATGGCATGGGTCTTGGTATGCTTGTAGAACAGGTAAAGCTTTATCCATAGTTATTGGAAGACGCCAATTGTCAATCCTGGACTGGACTTGCATTTTGATTGGTCATGGATAGTCTCAGTAGTTGCTGCATTTTTATTTCGGTTAGTTTTTGTCTTTACAACTTTGTTAACTCAGGATTAAGTTGTCTTTGCCCTATGTTTCTTATCTCCGTCCCCTACACTGAAGGTCTAACATATAGGGCGCGCATACATATGAAAATGACTAAGGATGTTATCTGATTTATTTTTCTCTTGATTGGTTGTCCCTGGTTGACAAAGCTAGGAGAATTAAAACTAGGAGAGCTATTGGACACACCTCCTCCTGGTTTGGATGAAGCTATTGCAATTTCAAAAGTATGTGTTGTATTCCTGCTTGTTCTGCTGCTTGTGTATCATAAATATCTCAAAATGCCCACTGATCATGTAACCTTTTTGCAGGTGATACAATTCCTTGAATCGCCAGAGTATAATATGTTTACTCGAATAGTTTTTGACACTGCACCAACGGTGAGCAAGAGTTTCATTTTTCATGTCATTTCATTTCGCAAATTGGTTTATTGAGCTTGATGATTATTTTTTGCAGGGACATACCCTTCGACTTTTATCCTTGCCGGACTTCTTGGATGCTTCTATAGGCAAGATATTGAAGGTCGAAATGGCTACTTAGTCTTATAATCTGTTGTTATTTTTCTTTTTCACTCGAGGATTTTGCTACAGTACTTGCAGGGGTAACGTTATTGGAAATGTGAGAGTTATAACATTAAAAATTACCCTTGTAATATGAAATATCAAGTTCTATTGAAACACAAGTTTATCATGCTACATAAATTTATAACATGGAAGATTGTTAAATGTTGTGTTGTATGTTTGGAAATTCCTTCTTTCAGTATTGTTACACATACAGTAGAACTACACTTGAATTTCTTAACTGTTTCTCATTTTTGTTTTGTGATTTTATGTTCATCCAATGTTGCAGCTTAGGCAGAAAATAGCTTCAGCAACCTCAGCAATAAAATCTGTGTTTGGGCAAGAAGAAACTCGCCAGGGTGCTGTAAGTCTCATGCTGTTTGGAGCAATTGTTTTGCTCTTTCTATATGAATTTCTCAATCATCTAAATGTCTCTTTGTTGCAGTCTGACAAATTAGAGCGGCTGAGGGAAAGGATGGTTAAAGTGCGTGAGCTTTTTCGTGATACAGATTCAACAGAGTTCGTTATAGTAACAATCCCAACGGTAATAATCTTAAAATTTTTATTTCAATTCTAATATATGCTGTGTTAGTTGATGGGTATATAACATAATTGGATGTTGTTGTTTGGGTTTGAGTGCATAACTTATTTATTCTACCAGATCATAGTGCATTCAATTCAGATCAATTTGCCACATCAGTACACCTTTTTAGAGTCCTAATTAGCGAGTTATGGAACAAGTGGAAGAAAGGCTAATTTGGAATATTTTAGTAGCTTGTAAATTAGTCGTGTTCATGTTTCATTTATTTTCCCAAGGTGATGGCGGTCAGCGAGTCATCTAGGTTGTCTGCATCATTGAAGAAGGAAAATGTTCCCGTCAAGAGGCTTATTGTTAATCAGATTCTCCCCCCATCTGCCTCAGATTGCAAGTTTTGTGCTATGAAAAGAAAGGTATTGATCTGTTTGTCCTCTCATTGCCAGCACCTAATCTTTCACTTAGGAACAGAACTGTGAATTTCTTGGTGATTGTTAAGGTGTTCATTTAATCATTTACAAGAATTTTCTTAATCTGCCAGCTTATGGTGCAACAACATCAGAATAAACAGCTAGCCTTTTTAATTTATTTTAGCAATATCAAGCCCCAACCAAAATTGAGAGTTAAATTATTTCAGGATCAGATGCGTGCTCTTGAGATGATCCAGAGTGACTTAGAACTCTCCAGTTTGATGATGATCGAGGCACCCCTAGTTGATGTCGAGATTAGAGGCGTCCCCGCCCTTAGATTTATAGGGGACATTATATGGAAGTGATCATCTCCTCAATGATTTAACAGGTGATTAACCAACCTTTTTCTTCTTAATTTCCGCCCTATTTCTTTGGCGGAAGCCCTTCTTCTCCCAGGAAGTTATGAAGCAGAAACCACACATGCAATGATTTTTTTTTTCCACCTCATACATACATACATACATAGATATATATATATATTGCTCTGACTAACTTGGATCTGAACTCTGAAGTTGGTGAGATTTTACAATTTCAGTACTTTCTAAGGTGACAATGTTACTGCCTCGAGAGGATAAATTGGGCCACAGTTCATATTTAATTTTCATTTTAGCTGTGCTCTCAATCTCAATATGCTGCTCTTGTGAAATTCATTTATGATGAAATACTCCAACAAAGCTATTACCTTTTTATTTTTTGGAAGATATTAATTCATTATTCTGATTATATCTGTGTTATCTTACCATACGAATTGAAGAATCGAATTTGTGTTCAATTCTTGACAAATCGAATCAAAGTATAATGAACTCGTATTCGATTCGTTTAATAAATGAATCATAATATCATGATTTTTATTTGATTTATTTAATATAAAAATATTCATTTAGTCCTAACATGATTCAACGACATAAATATCATAATTATTTTCATTAATTTTTCATAAACAAGAAAAACGTAATTAATGGATCTACTAAGTGACCCACTAAATCTAAAAAACATTATTTTTTCCTATAGTAATTGACAATATCTTAAAAAATAACAACTAGTAAAGGAAAAATAATAAATAAATTGTAAACAAACAGTGAGTTCAAATTCGTATTTGATTCATTTGATAAACAAATCGAATTGAATTGATTCATTTATAAAATGAATCAATATTTTTCAAATTTATATCATTTTTAATGCGAATCGTATTAAATCGAATAAGCGAATCCTCACTCAGATTATTGTTAAAGTCAAAGAACTTGACGGGCACCGAAAGGTGAGAAGAAAATAAATAAATTAAATATGTGGGTGAGACCCACATGCAAAAAAAAAAAAAAAAAAAAAAAAAAATTAAAATTCACTATTTACACAGCGAATCTCATGTATATAAATAAAGGCTTCATTTCATTATTTTCTTTATTCCATTCTCAACCAAATCCTCTATATTTTAAGAGAGAAAAATATTGTTTATTCTTAAGAGTTTGTGAGAGAATTGTAGTTCTCTTATTCTAAGAGAGTGTGAGTTGTTCACTCTTTGTGTTTAGAGAGTTGTTGTAAAATTCTTTCCACTATAGTGAAATCATTCTACTTTTGCCTGTGATTGTTTCCCTCACATTGAGGGTTTTATCACGTTAAATCTGTGTCTTAGTGCTTTATTTTATTGTTAATATTTATGGTATATTTGATGGAGTTGATGCTTGGAGGGCCAATCCGTTTTGTACATTTTATTAATTATTAATAAAATAACTACATTTTTCATTTCATACCTTTTAAGGTTGATGTCATTCTTAGCATATCTATACATCAATCTAATATGTATAATGACAATATCATTAAAAGGCATAATGACAATACCATTAATGACAATACATATCCAATAGAGCTATGACAGGCGTAAACACACACGTATAACGCAAGCGCACGTATCGTTCAAGTAGTATAAAAATATCGATCCCACGAGGACTTAATATCTAATCTATTAATTTTATGAGGTCAAATGATTACTAGTATCTAACAGGTTGTTTGATTGATTTGAAATGGTGACGATTCTAAATTTAAAAACAGTAAATAACATTGTTCGAAAGTAGATTTTAAGAAAATTAATATTAAAAACTATCTAGGGTTGTGATTTCTTCCAATATCATTTTAAAGATGAAGTGGTTATCTTAAAGTTGGGTAATATATTGATTTATTAACCTGGAACACTAAATTATGTGTAAGCCTCTGTCGATGGTCAGACACAAATACCCAGTTTAACCCAATTGAACCATATGTCTATGTCAACCAAATTATCTGGATTCATTAAGTTTAAGTTCCAATTATGGCTACCCCCGCCCGACAGGTATAATCCTATCCTGTAAGGAAATCTATTAAGGGTTATCTATCCTCAAGGAAGATCGTGAGCTATTAAGTCTAAGGTCTTAAACCTAAAATCTCTATGTCTAGTTCATTTTAGATTTACCAGTTCAATTTTATTAATGGCCAGTTAATAAAAAGCATTAAGATTAAGACTCAATAAATAAACCTTTATATTACCCAAACTAATTTAACCCCTTATAAACCGGTGATATTGGATTTCATCACAACCCCAGATAACTGGCTTAGTTACGACACATATTTACAGTAGTAAAAACTTAAATAAAATAAAAGACATAAAGTAAAATACTAAAAATTAAATACTGAAAAGTAAAATGCTGAAAAGTAAAATGCTGAAGTAAATGCTGAAATTAAATACTGAAAATTAAATGCTGAAAATAAAATAAGTAAAGTACAATAAAAGAAAATGCTGAGGTAAAATGATCCACTTTTATTACTTCTATTTTAGATATCTCCCTTAATATATATATTAACTTTACATGATATTACCAACCAGCCATATAGGCGGTATCCAGATTAAGTCAAATTAATAATTAATTACCAACCGACCAATCAGGCGGTATCAAGTTTAGTCAGGTTAAAATCAATTTAAATAATTACCAACCGACCAATAGGCGGTATCCTCGTTAAGTCAGGTTTTAACTAGTTATATATTATAATTAAGGGAGATTAATCTAATATTAGTAATAAAAGTTTTACCTTTTACCCCAGCAAAGGGGAGTTACCTCCTCATTACTGAAAAGTAAAAATTGAAAATTAAAGAAAGAAAAGTATGTGCGTAAAAGTAAATTGCGGAAAGTAAAAACTGAAAAGTAAAGAAAAGAAAGTGCGAAAGCGGAAATTAATTACTGAAAGCTATAAATAAACAAACAAGATACAATCTTCTTAGTATTCTTAAGAATTCCTTAGAAGAAAGTATGAATTTTACAAATGAAATGGCTTGGTATTTATAGGCAAAATTTTGCCTCCATCAAATCATCCACCAAATCAATTATTAATTGCTCCACTAATTGCTCCACCAAATCCATTATTAATTGCTCCACTAATCTCTTATCATGTTTGGTGATGATTTGATAATTTTTATTATTTATTTATTAATTTATTTTTTGCTTTGAAAATGATTGAAAGTGACTTTAATAATTACACACTACACACTTCTGGATGGTTCATCGATTTCGGGCATGAAATATTCAGAATTCGAAATTATTTTGTCTTTCAAAGTTGTAGATCTTTGAGTCTTCTTTAATCTGGAACTTGAATCAGCTCAATCCGATATCTGAGTAAAAAGTTATGCCCAAAATACGACAGATGCGCAAAACTGGAATTTCCAAAACTGCACTTCGTCAAAACGCCCTTTCAAGTTTCCAATCTCCAAAATTAAAATATCAAGTCCAATAATTGCCCTTATTTGACCCATATTTCATCCTAAATGATTTCATTAAGTCCCAATATTATTTTATCTGCAAAATAAACTAAAACACATCAAAACGTTCATCAAACCCGAGAAACTAAACAAAATATTAAGTAAAAGGGGCGGTAAATATTGATATATTTTCCGCTCATCACACCCCCAAACCTAACATTTTGCTAGTCCTCGAGCAAAACAACAAAATAAAATTAAAATTAAACTAAGCCACTTTCGTAGGGATCACGGTTGCATTTAGCATATGCAACAAGCCTTTAAACCCCTAGGTGTCCCTAGTGGACGAGTTGTAGTCTCGTGAGGGCTTACAGCAACGATACCCACAAACGTTTTACAAAAGTAAAAAGATAATAAAACTAATGCACACAAAACAAAAAGACAAGAGAAAAGAGAATAAAGAAGTTAGTGACTAATCAGGTGAAACTTCTACTCCAAGTCAATAATTGTTTTGTTTCATTCTAATTACAGAATAAGTAAATTCTCCGATTATTTTTACCATTCTTCATATACACAGCCAACAAAATATTAACAACTCATTTTTTCCCACAACAGTCATAAGTGCAGTTGATAAGAGAGTAATATTTTTGTCCTAAAGTTCTATCAGATTTCCACCTTTTGGTAGCAATGGAATAATTTTTCTCATTTTTCTGATTTTTTCTTTGATTTTTTTTTCTATTTTTTATTTATATACAATATCTTCCATCTATGTAGCGAGTGTTGGGTCGGTGGCTCCCAAACCAGTTGGCTTTAGGGCACCAGGTGTTAAGACACCCCTACAGACTTAATTACCCAGACTTCAGATATATATATTTTTTGCAGCATCTTCTGATCCATGTAACGAGCTTTGGGCCAGTGACTCCCAAACCAGTTGGCTTTAGGGCACTAGGTGTTAAAACACCCTTACAGACTTAATAACTCGGATCTCAGACGTTTTTTTTTTTTTTTTTTTTTTTTCCATTGCTTTTTGAGATGCTTCCTCCAATTAAACTAGAGCACTGAATATTACAAACTTTTCAATTTAGCTCATGTCCGTATGTTACCATGTATGTTGATAATATCTGTCTACTGAGCATATGAAGATCCATTTAGTTTTAGTCAATTTTATGGAGAATTTACAAATTAAATAATTCAAAAGAAATAAACAAAAATTAACTTGTTCCGAAATAGGTTTGAGATACGTCTCAAGAGTGGAAACTCCTTACTCAGCTATCTCTTACCAATTTCACCTTTTTAGTCAAAATAAAAACAAAAAACAAAAAATATTTTTGTAATTTTTGAAAATTTTCCAATTTTTTTTTTTTTTATTTTTCGAAAAATTTTGAAAAATAAAATAAAAACAACATACAACTAAAAAAAAAAAACAAAACGGTACTGATCAACTAATTCCCTCCCCCAAACCTAAATGAGACATTGTCCCCAATGTCTTAAACAATAAAAGAGAGTTAAGAAGGTCGTACCTGGTTAGCTGAAATCTACAGGAAATTAAAGGTTAAGATCCAGATTAATTCTACGCCTCTTACCACGATCGTCCTCGGACCAATTTATCTTTGAAAGGATAGGGTCAACTTGTGGTTCATAGGCTATGAGTTGGTCTATTAGATCCGGAGCAGTTCTGGCAGTAAGAGGAGTTCTTTCATAGGTTTTGACACGAACCCATTTCTCCGAGCATCATCAAGAACACACAAAGAAAATCATAAAATCCATCAACATTAAACAGTCCAAGCGGTTTCTGGTGTATGTTCAGGTTCGCCCAAGATAGAACTATAAAAATTCCTCCAATGTACCCAAGCCACCTGGCAAAGCGATAAAAGCATCAGCACGGTTAATCATTTCTACCAGTCGTTCAGACATACCTGGCACGATCAGTTCCTCTCCGTTTGATGATCCAATAAGATTGTCTCTGCCAAAGGTTTTGGGATGATTCCCAAACATGACTGCCTCCTTCCTGTACAGCCTTTGAAACGATCCCCATAAGTCCGAGATTGCCTCCGCCATATATTAAGTGCATATTCCTTGCAGCTAAGACTCGACCCAATTCCTGTGCTGCTTCTACGTATTGTGGCTTAGTACCAACACTACTACCGCAAACACACAGATGTTTTCAACTCGTCTTCTTGAAGTGGCTTCCATTTTTTTTGTATTTCTTTTCTTCTCACTCTGGATGCCTTCAAAAGTGCAATGACGGGCTGAATTTATAGTACCTGAAAAGGGTGAGTAAAAATAGCACAAGTATCTTCCAGAGGACGATTAGTAGCGAATTAATATCGTGATAGTCAAAAAGGTCTGGATCCTGTCGGAGAAAATAAAAGAAAACAACAAAACAAATCACAATTATTAAGAAAAGACAAAGAGATATAATATTTACAAGAAAAGTAACGGCTTGATTGACGTCTATGCGTCAGGGACAAGCTTCCCATCCAATTTTCTTATAATTGGCAAACATGGTCTTTTTGAGTCAGATTCCCGAGACTTAATTGTTGTCTTTCTTTTTGGAATTGTGTATGTAATTTGCGAATGGCAATGTGAACATATCCACTGGGATGCGTCTCAAGAGTTGAAGATATTTCATCTAAAGACTCCTTACTCAAGCCATCCCTAATGAATTTAATTTTGTCTTCGCGATTATCAGACACCATTCCTAAAGAACGACAACGAGTGTTGCAATTAAATCGTGCACATTTGTAACAAACACCCATTTGCTTAGCTCTACGTTTCTTTGCATAGGTGCTTCTTCCAAAACCAGGCAGATGTGAAATAAAAGAGTCAGAAGACTCACCTGCCAATCGGACTCGTGCTTCAATTACCCAACGAATATCATTAGGAATACCTTTTAATCATCAGTAGTTTCATCCGTTCCAAGCGAGCTTTGTAAACTTTCATCAGAGATTTTTGAGGGAGAGAAGGAAATTGCTTGCGAAGATTTGCGAGAGCTTCTTCCATCTTGAAATGACTTAATCTGCAAAAACTAAACACAAAATTAAATCACACCAAATCACAATATATACACAAATTGCATGGGTTGCCTCCCTGCTAGCGCTAAGTTTAAAGTCGTCAGCCAGACTTGGCTTCTCGAACGTTAAGCTGGATCTGAAAGTGTAACACTTTCTTTTTGTCGCTCAAATGATTCTCCCCAGTAGTGCTTGACACGCTTGTTTTTAACCTTGAAAGTTTTGTTAGCGTCAGGATCATGTATCTCAACGGCTCTATTTGGTAAAACTTTGGTGATCACAAATGGACCTGACCACCGTGATTTTGGCTTCCATGGGAAGAATTTCACCCTTGATTTGTTTAACAGTACCTTCTGCCCTGGTTCCAGTTGTATGCGCACTAACTTCTCATCATGTCTCTTCTTGCCCTTTTCTTTGTACAATTTGGCATCCTCAAAAGGCTGATTGTGAAATTCCTCCAATTCGTTGAGTTGGTGGAACTTTTTCTCTTCTGTTGCTTGTAGTGCAAGAATTGGCTCCTTCAGTACAAAAAAGACGCTTTATCTTTAGGCTCCACAGGCAATTGACATGTTTTAAGTTTGTCAGTAGAACTTTGCATTGCATTGGAGTTCTGAATGGTACTGTGTATCACATCGAGTCTGAAACATTCCTCCTTCTTTTCATCATCTGGGAAATTCATGGCCTTGAAAACATTGAATGTTACTTCTTGGTCCTGTACCCTCATGGTTAATTCTCCTTTTTGTACATCAATAATGGTTCGACCTGTAGCCAAGAATGGTCTCCCAAGGATGATTGGCACGTCTGCGTCTTCCTCCATATCAAGGACAATAAAATCTGCTGGGAAAATGAATTTGTCAACCTTGACCAGCACATCCTCAACTACGCCTCTCGGAAATACGAGCGTTCTATCAGCAAGTTGCAGTGAGACTGAAGTTGGCATTGTTTCTCTAATCTGTAATTTCCTGAAAATAGAGAAAGGCATCAAGTTAACACTCGCACCTAAATCACACAAAGCCTTACCAAAGTTATGTTCTCCTATGACGCAAGGAACAGTGAAACTGCCAGGATCTTTCAACTTTGGGGGAAGTTTCCTCTGAATGATGGCACTGCATTCTTCTGTTAATGCTACTGTCTCGTAATCTCCCAATCTCCTTTTCGTGAAAGAATATCTTTCATGAATTTGGCATAGGTGGGCATTTGTTCCAACGCTTCTGCAAATGGAATGTTGATATGCAGCTTTTTGAAGATCTCCAGGAACCGAGAAAACTTCTTGTCCAATTTGTTCTTCTGAAGACGTTGAGGAAAAGGTGGAGGTGGATGATCTGTTCTTTTTCCTTTGCTTTTTTTTTCCTCCATCTGTTGCTTTGTTTCTTTTGGAACTTTTGTTTTGCACATCTGTTGAATTGACTCCAACTCTTGTTGATTTCAGTACCGCTTTTTAACATGATGGCATGACATTGCTCCTTCCCCATGTTTCCTTGGATTTGGCTCTGTGTTGCTAGGAAGGGTACCTGGCGGTCTGTAACTCTGAGCATTTGCCAGTTGTCCCATTTGATTCTCCAGTGCTTTAATAGAAGCAGATTGGCTTTGAAATATATATCGTACTTTTTTAACAAGAGCCAGCACTTCTGCTATTCCTGGTTCATTTGCCTGCTCCTGGCCTTTGTTCTGTTGCTGGAATCCAGGTGGTGGATAGTTCGCTGTTGGCCTGAATTGTTGCTCCATGAAAAATTAGGATGATTCCTCCACCCTGGGTTGTAGGTGTTGGAATATGGATTGTTCCCATGTCTGTTGAAATTGTTGACAAAATTCACCGTTTCTTCAAGTTGGTTTGATTCTGGTGCTCCTCCATATGGTGAACTTGTGGATCCAGTGGTAAGAGTCTCCATGAATTTGCTATTTGATCTGATCAGCTTGGTGTTGACTGCTGTATTAGCTCCACTTCATAAATTCCTGCAATTCTTTGGATCATGCTCCTTTCTGTTGGCCACAAGGAATTATTGTTGGCCATTTCTTCGATTAGTCCCAGGCTTGATCTTCTCCTTTTGCCATTAAAGCTCCTCCAGCAGCAGCATCGATTGTGGTTCTCATTATTCCAGAAAGTCCATTGTAGAAGGTCTGAACTTGTAGCCACTTTGGAATCTCATGGTGAGGACATTTCCGGAGTAAATCTTTGTACCTTTCCCAAGCTTCGCAGAGGGATTCTGAATCTTGTTGTACAAAGGATGTGATGTCATTCCTCAGCTTTCCGGTTCTGGCTGGTGGAAAGTACTTTGCAAGAATTTGGTGGCTAAAGTGTTCCAAGTTGTGATAGAACCTGCTGGTAGTGAATGTAGCCAAGCTTTAGCTCTGTCCTTCAGGAATATGGAAAAACTCGCAGTCTCATTGCTTCTTCTGATGCTCTGTTGTAGTTAAAAGTGCCGCAAACTTCCAGGAAGTTGCTGATGTGGGAATTAGGATCTTCAGTTGCATTCCCCCCGAACTGAACTGAGTGCTGAATCATCTGAATGAATGTTTTGATGTCACACGCATTTGCTGGTAAGGGAGGAAGTACGATACAGGAAATAAGTCTGTCAACCACCGGAATGGTTCTGTCTCGAATGGGAATTGGTGGTGCAACATTCAAAGGTTCAGGTTCCATGTTGACTAAAGCTTCTTGGCCTTCTCGCCTTTCCCTTCTCAACTGTCTGATGGTTCTTTCAATTTCTGGGTCAAGCGGTCGGAGTTCAAAGCTTCTGGTTCGTCTCATGTAGTTTCTGAGAACCTGAAACACAAGAAAACAACAACAATAAGTAAAAAGAAATTAGATACAAGTAAAGGTATCTAACCCCTAAACTAATAGTGAAAGATAAATAAGTCCCCGGCAACGGCGCCAAAAACTTGACCGGCGTAAACACACACGTATAACGCAAGCGCACGTATCGTTCAAGTAGTATAAAAATATCGATCCCACGAGGACTTAATATCTAATCTATTAATTTTATGAGGTCAAATGATTACTAGTATCTAACAGGTTGTTTGATTGATTTGAAATGGTGACGATTCTAAATTTAAAAACAAGTAAATAACATTGTTCGAAAGTAGATTTTAAGAAAATTAATATTAAAAACTATCTAGGGTTGTGATTTCTTCCAATATCATTTTAAAGATGAAGTGGTTATCTTAAAGTTGGGTAATATATTGATTTATTAACCTGGAACACTAAATTATGTGTAAGCCTCTGTCGATGGTCAGACACAAATACCCAGTTTAACCCAATTGAACCATATGTCTATGTCAACCAAATTATCTGGATTCATTAAGTTTAAGTTCCAATTATGGCTACCCCCGCCCGACAGGTATAATCATATCCTGTAAGGAAATCTATTAAAGGGTTATCTATCCTCAAGGAAGATCGTGGGCTATTAGTCTAAGTCTAAGTCTTAAACCTAAAATCTCTATGTCTAGTTCATTTTAGATTTACCAGTTCAATTTTATTAATGGCCAGTTAATAAAAAGCATTAGGATTAAGACTCAATAAATAAACCTTTATATTACCCAAACTATAATTTAACCCCTTATAAACCGGTGATATTGGATTTCATCACAACCCCAGATAACTGGCTTAGTTACGACACATATTTACAGGTAGTAAAAACTTAAATAAAATAAAAGACATAAAGTAAAATACTAAAAATTAAATACTGAAAAGTAAATTGCTGAAAAGTAAAATGCTGAAAGTAAATGCTGAATTAAATACTGAAAATTAAATGCTGAAAAGTAAATAAAGTAAAAGTACAATAAAAGAAAATGCTGAGGTAAAAGGATCCGCTTTTATTACTTCTATTTTAGATATCTCCCTTAATATAATATATTAACTTTGCATGATAATTAACAACCAGCCATATAGGCGGTATCCAGATTAAGTCAAATTAATAATTAATTACCAACCGACCAATCAGGCGGTATCCTCGTTAAGTCAGGTTTTAACTAGTTTATATATTATAATTAAGGGAGATTAATCTAAATATTAGTCATAAAAGTTTTACCTTTTACCCCAGCAAAGGAGAGTTACCTCCTCATTACTGAAAAGTAAAAATTGAAAATTAAAGAAAGAAAAGTATTGTGCGTAAAAGTAAATTGCGGAAAGTAAAAACTGAAAAGTAAAGAAAAGAAAGTGCGAAAGCGGAAATTAATTACTGAAAGCTATAATTAAACAAACAAGATACACTCTTCTTAGTATTCTTAAGGAATTCCTTAGAAGAAATTATGAATTTTACAAATGAAATGGCTTGGTATTTATAGGCAAACATTTTGCCTCCATCAAATCATCCACCAAATCAATTATTAATTGCTCCACTAATTGCTCCACCAAATCCATTATTAATTGCTCCACTAATCTCTTATCATGTTTGGTGATGATTTGATAATTTTTATTATTTATTTATTAATTTATTTTTTGCTTTGAAAATGATTGAAAGTGACTTTAATAATTACACACTACACACTTCTGGATGGTTCATCAATTTCGGGCATGAAATCTTCAGAATTCGAAATTATTTTGTCTTTCAAAGTTGTAGATCTTTGAGTCTTCTTTAATCTGGAACTTGAATCAGCTCAATCCGATATCTGAGTAAAACGTTATGCCCAAAATACGACAGATGCGCAAAAATTGGAATTTCCAAAACTGCACTTCGTCAAAACGCCCTTTCAAGTTTCCAATCTCCAAAGTTAAAATATCAAGTCCAATAATTGCCCTTATTTGACCCATATTTCGTCCTAAATGATTTCATTAAGTCCCAATATTATTTTATCTGCAAAATAAACTAAAACACATCAAAACGTTCATCAAACCCGAGAAACTAAACAAAATATTAAGTAAAAGGGGCGGTAAATATTGATATATTTTCCGCTCATCAAGCTATGACTACCATTCTAGAATCACTTGACCACCTTTGAGTGACATAATATTGTTCACGAACATTTCTTATTGGGATTCTAATTTGGTTTGTGTATTGATTCAAAATTTACGTAATGCGTATTTGGAATAAATTTAAATTTTGTAAAAATATTTATATTTTGAAAAACTTGATTTTTATTCTATAACATGTGTTAATATTGGTTTTGAAATTAAAAATTAATTTTGGGTGTTTTTGAAGTAATTAGGGAAGACCGGAAAGAATTAGGGTCAAAAACCCTAATTCCTTCAGCTCACTGGAATGTGAGCTGAAGGAAATAAAAAAAAAACAATGAAAACAAAAAAAATAAAAAATGTGTGACTGACGCTACAGTGCGCGCACAAGAACTGTTGTTCTAGATCTCCCAAATGGATGTAAATTAGATTTGCATGACTGTTATTATGTTCCCTCAATTATCAGACAAATAATATCACTGCCAATATTAGATAAAGAGGGATATAAAATAAACATTAAGGATGAAACTTTATGTTTGTATGATAAAGAAAATTTATTGAAATGTGAATTTTCTTTTTCAAACGGTCATTATGTTTTGGAAACATATAAAGATGTCTTTAATATAGAGAAAAATACAAGTAGGAAGTCTGAACTAAATAATATTGAATTATGGCATATGAGAATGGGCCACATAGGTGTTAGATGTTTATCCAAATTGGTAAATGATGGTTTGATTGAAAAATCTTACTTTAGATCCTTATCCTATTTGTGAGTCATGTCTCTAAGGAAAGATGACAAAGGCCCCATTTCAAGGTGTTGGACACCGTGCTGGAGATTTACTGGAGCTAATACACAACGATGTGTGTGGTTTATTAAATCATGCCGCTCATGATGGTTCAACATACTTTGTGACTTTCACAGATGACAAGTTTAGATATGGATATGTCTATCTGATGAAACATAAGTCGGAAACATTTGACAAGTTCAAAATATTCCGAAACGAAGTAGAAAAACAAACCAGTAAATTCATCAAATGCCTTAGATAAGATCGAGGCGGTGAATACATGAGTGAAGAATTCAGAAATTATTTAAGGGAGAATGGAATTCTCGCCCAATATAGCCCATCGGGAACACCTCAACACAATGGAGTGTCTGAGTGTAGAAATTGTACTTTATTGGATATGGTGCGAACAATGATGAGCTATACAGATCTTCCTTATTACTTTTGAGGTTACGCTTTACTAACTGCTGCCTACATACTTAATAGGGTTCCATCAAAAGCTGTTTCTACGACCCCTTATAAGATATGGTTCGGTAGAAATCCAAGTTTTAGACATTTAAAGATTTGGGGTTGTCCTGTATACGTTAGAATTGCGCAGCGGGATAAACTAGCACCTATAGGGTATAAATGTAGGTTCGTTGGATATCCTGATAACTCCATGGGATATCAATTCTACGATTCCGAGCAACGAAATGTATTTGTTGTTCGCTTTGTAACTTTTCTTGAAAGTAATTTTTGAGAAAAAGTAAGAATTGTAGAGAGATTAAACTTGATGAGTTTGATCTCAACATTAAGGAACATGATATGGAACCAGAGATCCAACTAGGTGAAGGATCTACAACACATGTTCTACGTTAGTCGAATAGAATATCAAGATTCAAGGCCTACTGAGAGATTGTTTTTAACATCTGATGTAAGCCTTGATATTCTCCTCTTGGAGGAAACAGATCCGACTACGTATAAAGAAGCGATATTGGATATTGATTCGAGAAAATGACAGGAAGCCATGAAATCCGAAATGGATTCAATGCATGCCAATCAAGTCTGGGACTTAGTTGAACTTCCTGAAGGAGTTAAAACTATTGACTGTAAATGGGTTTACAAAAGGAAGCGAGGGCCCGATGGAAAGGTGAGAACCTTTAAGGCCCGACTGGTAGCGAAATGTTACACTCAACGTCATTGGATTGACTATGAGGAAACTTTTTCACCAGTAGCCATGCTAAAATCTATTAGGATTCTTTTAGCAGTTGCTGCATATCACGACTATGAGATATGGATGTGAAAACCGCTTTCCTAAATGGATTCCTTGAAGAGGATATCTATATGGAACAACCAGAGGGTTTCGTATCCAGTGAGACTTCAAACTTGGTTTGTAAGCTCCAAAAGTCTATTTATGGACTTAAACAGGCATCCCGAAGCTAGAATCGTCGTTTTGATGAGATAATTAGATTATCTGGATTCACCAAAAATGAGGAAGAACCATGTGTTTATAAGAAAGTTAGTGGGAGTATGATAATTTTCTTAGTCTTGTATGTAGATGACATTCTTATCATAGGAAATGATATATGGATGATGCAAAGTGTGAAAGCCTACCTTTGCAAGAACTTCTCCATGAAAAATATTGGTGAAGCTTCTTATATACTAGGTATAAGGCTCTACTGAGATAGAGTTAGGAAGCTTATAGGGTTGTCATAATCGACGTACATAGACAAGATGTTAGAAATGTACAGTTTAACCAACTGCAAGACAACAAATGTACCTTTCCGATACGGCATACATCTTTCGAAGAAAATGACACCTCAAACTGAGGAAGATATAGTTAGAATGTCTAACTTGCAATATGTTTCTTGTATTTGAAGCATAATGTATGCTATGTTATGTACTAGACCTGACATCAGTTTCGGCGTCAGTATGACTAGCCGATATCAATCTGATCCAGGTAATGATTATTGGACAGCTGTGAAACATATCCTAAAATATCTTAAAGGCACCAAGGATAAGTTTCTGATATATGGAGAAGATGAGCTATAAGTTAAGGGTTATACAGACTCCGAATTCCAGGGAGATCCAGATGATAGAAAATCTACATCAGGATACATATTTACCCTTAACGGTGGTGCGATTAGTTGGCGTTGTTCAAAACAAGGCTCAACAGCTGATTCCACCACTGAGGCAAAATTTATAGCGGCTCCAGAAGCTGCTAAAGAAGCTGTTTGGATTATAAATTTTATCACAGAACTTGGCGTTGTGCCTAGTATTGTGAATTCGATCCCATTGTACTGTGATAATAACGGAGCCATCGCGCATGCTAAAGAGCCGAGGGCACATTCCAAGTCTAAACACGTGACCGCGTAGTTAGAGAGATTATTGAACGAAAAAACATAGTGGTCTTGAAGGTTCAAGGACAAGAAAACATAGGAGACCCACTTAGAAAGGCCTTACCTCCTAAGTTATTCGATAAACATGTGGAGGAGATGGGACTACGATACTATCTAGATTGGCACTAAGCAAGTGGGAGTTTGATGGAGTTGGTGCTTGGAGTGCCAATTCGTTTTGTACATTTTATTATTTATTAATAAAATAACTATATTTTTCATTTCATACCTTTTAATGGTATTGTCATTATGCGTATTAGATTGATGTATAGATATGCTAAGAACGACATCGACATTAAAATAGTTTTGACACTAGATGTAAACTATTCTTAAAGTAAATATTCTTAGTCGTTGGTTTTGGAATACGGTCGAATTCCTATAACCTAGAAGACTAGCACATGTCGTATATTGGAATTGGAGTTCCAGTGATTTAACGCGATGTACCATGAGTTTTGGAGACTCGTATAGACATGTGGGTATTCGTTGAAGCGAATACTGAATGACTCATAGGTGATTCCTAATAGTTGAAAGTACACACCACCGTCAATAGGAATCTCCTTAAGTCGAGTAGCATATGTAATCCTTTGACTATATGATATCATTGATTTTGTGTGAGATCCTCCACACTTTGATGCCATGTATATCAGAAACCTTTCATGGTCTGGCCTCTAAATGTTCATTGAGTGTGGACCGATGCACTCAGTAATCAAGTGCAAAGCAAGATATGATCTGTCGGCCCGTATATGTATCATAAGGGGTTTAGGTATCAATGTTAGTAAAGTCACGATTCTTAAATCTTTGGCCAAAGTCGATCACCTAGGGTGAATCGCATCAGTTATGAAGAATCGTAGACATGAGATGTGCGTCTCGGAAACTTAACGGTATATTCTATGTTTCCTAAGCACAACTCGGATAGCCTACGATGGAGGGATTGTTAAACATATGTGATGACCTCGACTTGTATAGTTCAGAAAGGTCGTTCGTGTTCTTCGCGAATTCGGAGGTGGCCGAATTGCGTACATATTAGCTAGGCTTATATGACGAATGTGTCTGAACTTAGAGAGTCCCAATATGAAGTGTACTCGTTGAACACTTGGGTAGCCGATTATTTTTGATAAAATATAATATTCGATATTATAATTATCAACTAAGATAATCAAGTGTTATTGGATAACATTGATTATTTACTTTGACCTAATTAGATTAATTGGATTAATTCAATAATTACACAATGGCTTAATTGTAAAATCATAATTATCTCTACTATTTGAGGATATTATGGTAATTGTAAGTATGTAATAATAGGTGGTTTTGGCTTGATTTAATTGGATTAAATCAAGGTGACAAACATTTAACTAATCCATTTCCTAATCCTTAACTTGATTTAATTGGATTAAATTAAAGTGGAAGACAATGGAGATTAGTCACACCTAATTATACATATTTGGACAAATTAGATTAAGCCCACTTAAAAGTTGATTACAACTTTTATTAATTAAAAATTGCCTAAATTTTGCCATACATAGCAAACTTTAGGAAGGTTTCAATTACAAGAAAATTAATAAGCATAAGCAAATTCTTAGAGTGATTAGCCTAAGTTAAAGAAGTGTTTAGAGAAGCTTGTGAGGTCTCTACAACATTTCATCTAGGAGAAATCAAGATTGGATCTTGAAGTGAAGCTTGGAAGCATTGGAAACAAGATTGGATCTTGAAGTCAAGCTTGCACACCTTGGAGGTTCTCTAACAATTTCAACAAAGGAGAGGTAGATTGGATCTTGCATCAAGCTTACTAGGTAAAGTTTGATCTTCTCCTAAGCTATGTTTATTTGTGTATTAGATGCATGATCACATAGCTTAATGTTGAATAACGCTAATTAATTGTGTTAGGATACTTTAGAAATATAAACACTACATGCTTATAATTTAGGTCAAAGATGTTCATGTTGGACATGAAACAATTAATAAGAGTTTAGAACTCTAGATTAAAGCTTAGAGCTATGGCTACCATTCTAGAATCACTTGACCACCTTTGAGTGACCTAGAATTGTTCATGAGACATTTCTAATTGGGATTTTAAAATGGTTTGTGTATTGGATTCAAAATTTACGCAAGTGCGTATTTAGAATAAATTTATGTTTTTTGTAAAAATATTTGATATTTTGAAAAACTTGATTTTTATTCTATAACATGTGTTAATATTGGTTTTGAAATTAAAAATTAATTTTGGGTGTTTTTAAAGTGTTTAGGGAAGACCAAAAGTAATTAGGGTAAAGTACCCTAATTGCTTCAGCTCTCTGGAAATTTTCCAGAGAGCTGAAACTTTGATGAAAACAAAAAAAAAAGGCAATCTGCTACTGCGCGCACAGTGCCCGCGCGTACTTGCTGCGGGCGCGACGATTTTGTTTTGCTTCGTTCTGGAGCTTTCAGACTCCGATTCAGTCCCAGGTTTTTCCTATACACTCGTAATGGAATATAATATTTCATTAAATAATTTAAAATTACACCTAAACTTGATATCCATGGGTTAGACCCATTTCCGCTGCCCGGGGCACCGATCCAACCCTTGGGGTTCCACAACTGCCCAAACAATATTACACATCCTAATTATTATTGTATTGTTATATGGTTGGCAACACCTCATGAACTAACAATTATTCTATATTTCACTTTACTTGCGTGTCGGCTTCAGCCCACGATCCCCTAACAGTGGTATCAGAGCTTCAGGTTTATGGTTGTTGTTCACATAGACTATTCACAGAGACTATTCACATATACTGTATAATACTATTCACATATATGGTATTATTCATGTATATAATATTATTCACGTATACGATACTATTTACGGTGAAATAATAAAAGTTAGTTCAAGTGAGAAGCTGATCGTCATCAGAAACATGACAGGAAAGTTCGAAATTGAGAAGTTCAATGAGAGCAACTTTTCCTTATGGAAACTTAAAATAAAAGCAATCATGAGAAAAGACAATTGCTTGACGGCAATTGGAGAGAGACTAGATGGAATGACTAATGAAAAATGGAAAGGTATGAATGACAACGCTATGGGCAACTCGTATCTAGCCTTAGCAGATTTTGTGTTATCCAGCATTGCAAAGAAGATGACCGCAAAGTGATTTGGGATGCACTTACCAAATTGTACGAGGCCAAGTCACTACACAACAAGATCTTCTTGAAAAAGAGACTTTACACTTTTCGAATGAGTGAAACCACATCCATGGCGAATCACATCAACAACTAGAATACATTATTTTCTCAACTCTTTGTGTTGGATTATAGTATAGCTACAAATGAACGTGCGAAGATTCTACATCAAAGTCTATCTGTTTCGTAAGATCAACTTATCATCAACTTGACAAGTAATGTTGTCACTGGAAATATAGTCTTTGACGAAGTTGCAGCTGTTGTTATGGAAGATGAGTCTAAGCGTAAAAATAAGGAAGACAAATCATCTAGTTCACAACAAACAGAAACATTGTTGTAGGACACAGAAATCGGCAACGCTGTTCCAGGCTCGCGGCTCGGTCGGGAGTACGGAGTAGCCCGCGAGGGACTAAACCAGAGAAATAAAATGGAGTCGCCACCCAGTGTGAACTGGGAAATGATTTAAGGCCGGACTCACCCCTCGCAAGGGAAGACCTCAAACCGTTGGGTTCGGAATGGTCCCTTACTTATGCCACTTGTAATGAACGGATTTGTGCAATAATATAACCAAGTCTATGCAACATACATACATAAGAATATCCTATATCTAAGTTTTTATACAACCTACACCTAAGTTTGCATGCATAGAAGTAAATCGACATAACGGCAATCACACAATTCATAAACTTATTAAATAGATAAATGTGAAAATATAAATAGATGATAATTGCCTAAGCGTAAATAATGAAATGATATGATTAATTATATAGTGCAAACGAAATGATCAAAGAAGTAAACATGCATGAAATGTGACGAAAAGAAGTCCGTGCTCTGTATGTGCGTTAATGTAGCGTTTGAAAATGCGTTCGAACGGTAAACAGAAGGTTCGCGTTCGTATAGCGTTCGAAAATGCGTTCGAACGGGATAAGACCTGATGCATGGAAAAGCAGAATACGTGCGCGTTCGAGTAGCGTTCTTAAACACGTTCGAACGTAAATGAAATAGAATGTCCGCGTTCGTATAGCGTTCGAAAACGCGTTCGAACGGGGTAAGACCTGATGCATGATAAAACAAAATAGATGCGCGTTCGAGTAGCGTTCGTAAACGCGTTCGAATGGAATGAGGTAGAATGCATACACTCGTGTAGCGTTCGGAAACGCGTTCGAACGAGATTACCAAAATGGCATCTGAAATGACACAAACACATACATGGATAAACAAATACACGATGTAGGACCTCGTATGCCCGATTGAACATATTTCACATTCAATCGAGTGTACTTCGTCCGACACGGCAAAACATCATGGTAAATGTAGCCTTTAGGTATTTCCCTCGAATGAAGGACCTTTAACCCACCCTAGTTAGCCCATGCACGTTAGATTACAATGTATGAATAAACAAATAAATAATATGGGACCTTGTATGCCCGATTAAACAAATTTCCCATTCAATCGAGTGTACTTTGTCCGACGCGGAAAAATATTGTGGTAAAGGTAGCCTTTAGGCATTTCCCTCGAATAGAGGACCTTTAATCCACCCTAGTTAGCCCATGCGCACTAGAATGCAATGCATGCGTAAATAAAGCCATGATATGCAAAGGGTAAAAGACATAATAAAAGGCGTGGCAAAACATCGTGGTAAAGGTAGCTTTTAGGCATTTCCCTCGAATAGATGACCTTTAATCCACCATAGTTAGCCCATGCCCATTATATTATCAATGCATGACTAAAGAAACAACATATCGAAAATAAATAGCGGAACAAAATTAAATACCAAAATGTAACACGTGCTTGAAAGTTTCTCAAGCGGTACGTGGAGTTATATCCCAAGTACAGACCGCACTACCGTCCATTCAGATTCGGCTACGGAATTTACGTCTGGGTTTCCATCCGATATACCGCAGAGATAACACCAACCATTTAACGTAACGCAATCATTAACCCAATGTATACATGAAATATGATAATGCATGTGATGAAATGACAATAAATAATGGAAGCGATAAATAGTAAGCTAAGTGTGAAATATTAAAGGAAGATAAATGACTGAAAATAAATGCGGAATAGTAAAGCAATGTGACCAATAGTTTGGCCATTTTTTTAAAGTAGGACTTCGCATGCCCGGTTGGACGTATTCCACGTCCAACCAAGCATGCCGTGTCCGGGATAACAAAATAAAATATAACAAAGGGGGCCCTCAGGTCTTACCTTTTAAGTTATTTCTAGGGAGTGCGTTGGGACGTTGCCGGAAGGGTTAATGCTCTGTAACTTTTCTGGTTCACCGGTTCGATTTCGCTGCTGTTTTGATCGCTGTTTCAGTCAATGTTTCTTCTATTTTCTTCACTGTTTTTCCTTACTTTTTTTGCTCGCTGTTTGGTTGGTTTTGTGGACTGTTTTATGGTCGGTTTTAGGGACTGATTTAGGGGCTATTTGAAGGATTATTCGGCCACTGTTTTTGTGTGATTCGGTCACGGTTTCAGGGTTATTTATTATTTTTTTATTCGGTGTTTGTTGGTCGGTCGATAGAGGGATATAGGGCTATTAGTTTTGCTGTGAGAGGAGGGCTGATGTCTTTGTGCTATTGTTGTTAATTAGTCGGCTGTGTGAGGTTTTTTAAGGGATGTGTGTGTGTGTGTGTGTTTATGAGTGGCTTGTAGTGACGTGAGTTTAGGGTTTGTTTGCCGTGAGTCTTCAGTGGAGGGCTGTGAGAAGGGTTAATGAGCAGAGTGGATGGGTTTGCTAGGGGCTGCTTCACGTGAAAGAGGGCAAGTGTAGGGGGCATGCTTCGTGGCTCTAATTTGGTTACGTGAGTGTGCTGTTTTTGTTTTGTAGAGAGAGGGGTTGTTGAGGAGTTGTGAGGTTGTTTGAAGCTGGGGGTTTTGTTGGTGTTTTTACTACTGAGAGAGAGTGCCGAGAGAGAGAAAGTTAGAGAGAGGATGGGGGCTGTCTGAGTATGGGAGAGAAGAGAGGGGCCGAGAGGCCATTATGGTTTATTTGTTTGATTCCAGTGAGAGATGGGAGAGAGGTATGAAGAGTGTTAGCTGCTGTTCATGGCGTGTGTGTCTTGGTTGGTGAAGGTTCCGAATGAGTGTGTGCAGTGATGAGTCTTTTTTTTTGTGGTTTAAGGGTTTGTTGTGTCGATTTATTATGCTTGGTTGTGCGTGGCTACGAAGAGTGTGATGAAAGAGGGAGATGTGAGGCCGAGAGAGAGAGTAGGGTTTATTTGTTTTGGGTGATGCCGTGAGGAGTGAGAGAGCCCATGAAGATTAGGGTTTTTGTGTTTTCTTTATATCATAGTTGCATGTTAGGGTTTGCTTGTACATGGGATCTTCAAACAAGGAAACAAGATCAAGTAAATATGTGTGTATTATTTAATTATTTAAGGAAAGAATATTCATATCTTTGGTGGGAAATTCTTTAATTTGGGATGTGATTGGATTAAATTAGGAAGGGGATTTGATTTAATTAGGAAGATGATTATTTTGATTTTAATTGGATTTGATTGGATTTAATTTAATTTAATTGGATTTAATTTTAATTTGTGACATGTGTTTTAAATATTTTAATTATTTTTGGATTGGGCTTGGGCGAAATGGGCTTTGGATGGGTGATAGGGTTTTGGGCTGAGGCTTAATATTTTAAAACAGAGATTAATCGGGCGAACCCGAGTCCAATTAGCGAGTTAAATTTGTTGATGTATTTATTTTTAAATTTTTCCCTTCCGATGTCCGTTTCCCGCGACTTCCGCAACTTATCGGGTAGTGCCTCCATACGAGGCTCATCATTGGGCTCATGCAAAAATGCAAGTGTCTATAGTCGCCCCCACTTTGATGGGCTTGTGCAGTGTGTGATAGTGACAATCCTATCAAAGTCATGCATGTATTTTTACTTACCTGGCTCGCCAGCTGCCGCCGAACTTACCTGTTATTCTGAGATACTTCAAACTGAGTTGATGTGGTGGTGAGGTGCTTTTACCTCTGGTCCATTCCTGAACCGTTACTGCGAGGTGGTCCATTCCCGAACCGTTACTGTGAGGTGGTCCATTCCCGAACCGTGACTGTGAGGTGGTCCATTCCTGAACCGTTACTGTGAGGTGGTCCATTCCCGAACCGTGACTGTGAGGTGGTCCATTCCTGAACCGTTACTGTGAGGTGGTCCATTCCTGAACCGTCACTGTGAGGTGGTCCATTCCTGAACCGTCATTGTGAGGTGGTCCATTCCCGAACCGTTACTGTGTGGTGGTCCATTCCCGAACCGTTACTGTGTGGTGGTCCATTCCCGAACCGTTAATATGAGGTGGTCCATTCCCGAACCGGTACTGTGTCAGATGTGGTAGGCTATTCGCCCCCAGACTTGGTTTATCTTTTTGTTCTTCGTTTCTTGTACTCGTCTTGCTCGTATTCGCCGTTTTTTCCTTCTTTTCTTCGAAACCTGTGAACATAAAACAAAACAAAGAAATTGCAAGTATGTTACGTGTATGCATGCATGAATGTGTTTCCTATTCCGATGGGTTAGGCCTTCATTGTGCTCCTTGGTGCCATTTACCTACGAAAGTCTTTGATCGCCCCTGGGTCTGCTTACACTTTCTTTCTGCCAATTCTCTTCTGGTGATTACTCAGTTTTCTTTGATCCCATGACTCAAGATTCCATTATGTCCCTTATTCGCGAGGTGGTAGACTGGTCGCCCCCAGACTTGGTTTAGCTTTCTGCTATTTGCTACTTGCACTAGGTCAAAGTAGATCATGTGATGTGACGTTCCATATCAACATACTATATTGCCTTTTACGAAATAGTCTCAATAGTTATACATATTATCACCCTCAAATGATGCCTAGTGTTGAAACCAGAGAACCTTCAAAACTTTCAACGCAACTCAAATCCAAGTCTTTGAATAAATGATCTAAGCCAGACTCAAAGTGTGTGTGTGCAAAGGTTCCTTTGCAGATTCATCCCCAGGTAAGCCAACTCAATGATTTCGTCAAAAAAAAATGGGATCGATGGGTCAAACCAACCTAGATGTCTCAATTATGCCCTGCAGTTTCTTTTCTGTGCTCAATGCGGTATGGTTTTCTTTCTCTTTTGTCTCTCTCTTTTTTCTTTTCGTTTTGAACTTTTTCTTTTTCTTTTTTTTTTTCAACACACCTACCCTTTAAGGTATCATTTCTCCTCATGGTGGTCCTAATACTCGCCCATGGGTAGCTTCACTTTTATCGGTTATAGGTGGTTTAATTCTTTTCCTTAGAGACTTTTCTTTCATTTTCAACCATACCACACATCATAACATAAGCAAATCAAGATAGAAATCTAAGCAAACGATCATTCACCGACCTACAATTTCTTTCCCAGTGGAGTCGCCAGACTATAGGACACAAAAATCGACGACGCTGTTCCAGGCTCGCGGCCCGGTTGGGAGTACGGAGTAGCCCGCGGGGGACTAAACTGGAGAAATAAAATGGAGTCGCCACCTAGTGTGAACTGGGAAATGATTTAAGGCCGCACTCACCCCTCGCAAGGGAAAACCTCAAACCGTTGGGTTCAGAATTGTCCCTTACTTATGCCACTTGTAATGAACAGATTTGTGCAATAATATAACCAAGTCTACGCAACATACATACATAAGAATATCCTATATCTAAGTTTGCATACAACCTACACCTAAGTTCGCATGAATAGAAGTAAATCGACATAACGGCAAGCACACAATTTATAAACACATTAAATAGATAAATGCGGAAATATAAATAGATGATAATTGCCTAAGCGTAAATAATGAAATGATATGATTAATCATATAGTGCAAAAGAAATGATCAAAGAAGCAAACATGCATGAAATGTGACGAAAAGAAGTCTGTGCACTGTATTTACGTTCGTGTAGCGTTTCCAAACACGTTCGAACAGTAAACAGAAGGTTCGCGTTCGTATAGCGTTCGGAAACGCGTTCGAACGGGATAAGACCTGATGCATGGTAAAGCAGAATACGTGCGCGTTCGAGTAGCATTCTTAAACGCGTTCGAACGTAAATGAAACAGAATGTCTGCATTCGTATAGCGTTCAGAAACACGTTCGAACGGGGTAAGACCTGATGCATGATAAAATAAAATAGATGCGCGTTCGAGTAGCGTTCGTAAACGCGTTCGAATGGAATGAGGCAGAATGCATACGTTTGTGTAGCGTTCGGAAATACGTTCGAACGAGATTACCAAAATGGCATCTAAAATGACACAAACACATACATGGATAAACAAATACACGATGTAGGACCTCGTATGCCCGATTGAACATATTTCACTTTCAATCGAGTGTACTTCATCCGGCGCGGCAAAACATCATGGTAAATGTAGCCTTTAAGTATTTCCCTCGAATGAAGGACCTTTAACCCACCCTAGTTAGCCCATGAGCATTAGATTACAATGTATGAATAAAAAAATAAATAATATGGGACCTTGTATGCCCGATTAAACACATTTCCCATTCAATCGAGTGTACTTTGTCTGGCGCGGCAAAACATCGTAGTAAAGGTAGCCTTTAGGCATTTCCCTCGAATATAGGACCTTTAATCCACCCTAGTTAGCCCATGCGCACTAGAATGCAATGCATGCGTAAATAAAGCAATGATATACAAAAGGCAAAACATCGTGGTAAAGGTAGCCTTTAGGCATTTCCCTCGAATAGAGGACATTTAATCCACCCTAGTTAGCCCATGCACATTAAATTATCAATGCATGACTAAAGAAACAACACATCAAAAATAAATAGCGGAACAAAATTAAATACCAAAATGTAACACGTGCTTGAAAGTTTCTCAAGCGGTACGTGGAGTTGTATCTCAAGTACAGACCGCACTACCGTCCTTTCGGATTCAGCTACAGAATTTACGTCTGGGTTTCCATCCGATATACCGCAAGAGATAGCACCAACCATTTAACGTAACGCAATCATTAACCCAATGTATACATGAAATATGATAATGCATGTGCTGAAATGACAATAAATAACGGAAGCGATAAATAGTAAGCTAAGTGTGAAATATTAATGGAAGATAAATGACTGAAAATAAATGTGGAATAATAAAGCAATGTGACCAATAGTTTGGCCATTTTTTTAATGTATGACTTCGCATGCCGTGTCCGGGATAACAAAATAAAATATAACAAATGGGCCCCTCAGGTCTTACCTTTTAAGTCGCTTCTCGGTAGTGCGTTGGGACGTCGCCGGAAGGGTTAATGCTCCGTAACTTTTTTGGTTCACCAGTTCAGTTTCGCTGCTGTTTTGCTCACTGTTTCGGTCACTGTTTCTTCTATTTTCTTCACTATTTTTCTACTGTTTTTCCTTGCTTTTTTTGCTCGCCGTTTGGTTCATTTTGTGGACTGTTTTAGGGTCGGTTTTGGACTGTTTTAGGGTCGGTTTTAGGGAATGATTTAAGGGTTGTTTGAAGGATTATTCGGCCACTGTTTTTGTGTGATTCGGTCACGATTTCAGGGTTATTTATTATTGTTTTATTCGTGTGTTTGTTGGTCGGTCGATAGAGGGATGAAGGGCTATTAGTTTTGCTGTGAGAGGAGAGCTGGTGTCTTTGTGCTATTGTCGTTAATTAGTCGACTGTGTGAGGTTTTGTAGGGGATGTATGTGTGTGTTTATGAGTGACTTGTAGTGACATGAGTTTAGGGTTTGTTTGCCGTGAGTCTTCAGTGGACGGTTGTCAGAAGGGTTAATGAACAGAGTGGATGGGTTTGCTAGGGGCTGCTTCACGTGAAAGAGGGCAAGTGTAGGGGGCAGGCTTCGTGGCTCTAATTTGGTTACGTGAGTGTGCTATTTTTGTTTTGTAGAGAGATGGGTTGTTGAGGAGTTGTGAGGTTGTTTGAAGCTGGGGGTTTTGTTTTTGTTTTTGCTAGTGAGAGAGAGTGCCGAGAGAGAGAAGGTTAGAGAGAGGATGGGGGGCTGTCTGAGTATGGGAGAGAAGAGAGGGGCCGGGAGGCCATTATGGTTTATTTGTTTGATTCCAGCGAGAGATGGGAGAGAGGTATGAAGAGTGTTAGCTGCTGTTCATGGCGTGTGTGTCTTGGTTGGTGAAGGTGCCGAATGAGTGTGCGCAGTGATGAGTCTCTCTTTTTGTGGTTTAAGGGTTTGTTGTGTCGGTTTATTATGCTTGGTTGTACGTGGCTACCGAGAGTGTGATGAGAGAGGGAGATGTGAGGCCGAGAGAGAGAGTATGGTTTATTTGTTTTGTGTGATGCCGTGAGGAGTGAGAGAGCCCATAAAGATTAGGGTTTTTGTGTTTTCTGTATATAATAGTTGCATGTTAGGGTTTGCTTGTACATGAGATCTTCAAACAAGGAAACAAGATCAAGTAAATATGTGTGTATTTAATTTAATTATTTAAGGAAAGAATATTCATATCTTTGGTGGGAAATTCTTTAATTTGGGATGTGATTGGATTAAATTAGGAAGGGGATTTGATTTAATTAGGAAGGGGATTATTTTGATTTTAATTGGATTTGATTGGATTTAATTTAATTTAATCAGATTTAATTTTAAGTTGTGACATTTGTTTTAAATGTTTTAATTCTTTTTGGATTGGGCTTGGGCGAAATGGGCTTTGGATGGGTGATGGGGTTTTGGGCCGAGGCTTAATATTTTAAAACAGAGATTAATCGGACGAACCCGAGGCCAATTAGCGAGTTAAATTTGTTGATGTATTTATTTTTAAATTTTTCCCTTCCGACGTCCGTTTCCCGCGACTTCCGCAACTTATCGGGTAGTGCCTCCATACGAGGCTCATCATTGGGCTCATGCAAAAATGCAAGTGTCTACAATTGTCTATAACAAGAGGGAGATCAACAGAACATGGCTAAAGTGGGAGTCAAAACCATGGTAGATCGAAATCAAAAAGTAAGAAGAATGTTAAATACTACAATTGTGGCAAAAAAGGGCACGTCAAGAAAGATGGTTGGAATCTGAAGAATGGTGCAGAAAACGCTCATATTGCAACAAAATCTGAGGGATGTGTTGTAAGTACTTCTGAAGAATGTGGCGCATTTTACAGTGAAGTAGCAATGATGTCCAATGATAGCAGAAAACAACTAAGTGATGCACGGTTGGTTGATTCTGCAGTAATATGGCACACGACCTCTAGGAGAGAATGATCCTGTCATTATGAACATGTCTCCGGAGGATTGATTTTTCTAGGCAATGATCATGTCTTGAAAATTGTTGGGATTGGAGCCATAAAAACAAAAATGTATGATGGTACTATCCATACTATACAAGATGTTTGACATGTTATAGGAATGAAGAAAAATCTTATGTCGGTTGGACAATTAGATGACCTCGGATACAAGACCGTTGTTGAAAGCAGAGTATTAAATATGGTAAAAGGAGCACTTATAGTCTTGAAAGCTGAAAAGAACTCAGCAAACTTGTATATGCTCTTGGAAGACTCAATTCAGGAAGCAACTGCATCAGTGGCTTCACTGGATTTTGGAGAGGAAGCTTCTATGTTGTGGCATCAGAATATATGCCACATGTTAGAATAGAGAATGAAGATTCTCATCAATCAAAAGCTACTCTTAGGCTTGAAAGCGATTAGTCTACCATTTTGCGAGCATTGTGTTACAAGTAAGCAAAACAAATTAAAATTCAGCAAGTCAAATGCTCGGAGTAAAATCATTTTAGAGTTGATTCACTATGATATTTGGAAAGCACCAGTTCAATCTCTAGGGAAAATAAAATATTTTGTATCATTTATTGATAATTTTTCTAGAAGATGTTGGGTGTATCCGATCAAAAATAAGTTAGATGTGATGTCAGTTTTTAAAAACTTCAAAGCACAAATTGGAGTAGAAATTGGAAAGAGAACCAAGTGTTTAAGGATATATAATGAATGAGAGTATTGTAATAATAATTTTGATGCATATTGTCAGCAAGAAGGCATCAAAAGGCAAACTATTACACCATACACTCCTCAATAAAATGGTGTGGTAGAAATGATAAATAGAACGTTGCTGGAAAGAGTGAGAATTATGCTCAGAACAACTAGTCTACCAAAGTTCTTTTGGGCAGAAACAGTTCATACAACATGCTATGTTGTAAATAGATCTCCATCAACATTAAATGATTTGAAGACACCGATGGAGATGTGGAGCAGAAAGCCAGCAAATTACTCATCTTTTAACATTTTTGGTTGTCTTGTATACGTGATGTACAACACTCAAGAAAGAACAAAGCTAGATCCAAAATCTAGAAAATGTATTTTCTTGGGTTATATTTGTTAGGGTTGGTGCTCTGAGCGCTGATTTCTCTTGTATTTCGTTGTAAATACTTGTATAAATATTTTATTATGAATAAAATAAACAATTTCTATAATATGACTTCTTTTATTATATGGTAAAGACGTAAATGACCTTAGAATGATTAATTATGATACAGTTGCAAAAACGTCGCAACTGACATTGAGAGGTATCATAACATTGTCATTCTTAGATTGTTCCTGGTCAAGGTTTACATTACTTGGTCAGTTAAGTAAACCCGCTGAGACTAGTACATGTCGTATACTGGAATCTTGGGTTCCAATGGTTTCTCAATGAACCATGAGTCTTGGAGACTCGTATAGATATGTAGGTGTTTATATCGGATAAACACTGAACGACTCACCGAAGATTCTTAATAGATGGTACACCAATGTCAATAAGAATCTTCTCGGGTTGAGAAGCTCAGTGATTCTTTGACTTGAGATACCATTGTAGATATTTGAGGTATCCTCCACACTTTGATGACAGTCACGTCACTGATCTTTTTAGATCAGACCTCCATCTGTTCATTGAGTGTGGACTGATCATCAAGATATCATGTGTGTATCAAGATAGGATCCGTCAGTTCTGTGTACATAGCATAGATATCCATTATGAGATTAGTAATCTGTTAAATCCATGGACCTGTGGTACACTGTAGAACTGAGTTCTAAGTGTTAGTAAGAGATTGTTAATAGATACGTCGACTTGATTATACCTATAGAGATTTGATATTAATATCTATATCTCTGGAATAATCTGGATACCTGTGACGGAAGGATTATACGTATGCGATGACCTCGACTTGTATGATTCAACGAGTTTATCTGTGATCGTTATAATTTACGGGTGGGTAGATTATGGACACGAAATTAGATTTTGTGATGGATATACCTGAATCTAGAGAGTCTCACTAATGAAATATACTCGTAGAGCACTAGAGAAATTTTTTAAAAATAATATTGATTATTTATAAATCGTTTAATGGTTAAACGAATAGATACATGCTTAAAGGGTTATTCGACCATTTACTAGTTAGTGTGTATTTGGATTAAATACTTGATTTTATTAAATACACATTAATTATTTGTCAAATAAAGTATTTGACACATGTTCCAAATATATGTATTATGGAATTTTTTTAAAGTAAATATGATACATGTTTCTAGATATATGTATTTAGTAATTATCTAATTATTTAATTGTTAAATAATTAGAATAATTATATACATTTATCTTTATCATTATTATGCCTTTAAATGGCTAAATATGATTGGTGCACATGTATTTTACTTTATGAAAATGGTAACCAAATTGAATTTTGCTTCTTTTAATAATGATTTAAAAATTGCAATATCTAAATGACCATTTTAGCCTTAGTTTCGGCCAACCCTAGGTATTTAAGGTTTTCATTTTTCATTTGCTTCAAGTTAAGTGTTAAGTTTCCAAAAATATTACAAAAGAAAGTTGAGAGAAAAAAAGTAAAGGAAAAGAAGGAGATTTGAAAAAATCTTGAAACTTTGTAAGTTTTTCAATTCATTTTTAACTAGAAAATATTTCTAGGGTTCCAAGCTATTACATATGATGTTTAGTTGTTTCTATACTCTTTTAGTTTTTTAATATGATGGTTGGAAGCATGAATGAAAGATGTGAGCATGTATGTTTACAAATAAAGCTTATAAAGTGTTATTAAGCTCTCTTTTAGTCATTAGATGACTTGGTTGTCATTCTAGAGTTGTTAGGCCACTCAATGATGACCTAGAATTTTTCTTGAGTTGTTTCGTAGTGGTGAGACTTGTTTGATGTTGTAGAGATTAGATTAAAATGTTGGATTGCACTAATTTGGTGTAATTTGTTCAATTTCTTGAATTTGTAAAATTATGGTTTATACCCTTTCCAAATTTGGGGCTTTTCATATATGTGTTGTGTAATGATGTATATATGATGTACATTTATTTGGTGTTGATTGGATTTGATCATTTAACCTTGTTTTGACAAGATTGGACTAAAATGATCAAACTTGAAATTATTGGGTCAATTCGGTAATATTGAAGAAAATAGGGTATTTTCGGTTGCTAATGTATTTTGATGTGTAGGACTTGTTAAAATCATTTTGGTATTGTTTTGAAATCACTCAAAATTGTAATTGACAATTTAGGGACTAAAATGATCAAACTTGAAATTATTGGGTCAATTCGGCAATATTGAAAAATTCTAAATTTTTGGATAAAAATATGTTTTGTTGAGTATTGAGTAATTAAAATAAATTAGTTTATTTTAATTATCCAAGAAAAATAAAAGAAATCAGAAAATTTGATTTCCCGGCATTCCATTGCGTTACCCAAAAATACTGCCTAAAACCCCAACAAAATTGGTATCAGAGCGAGTATGATTCTACGCCCATGATATGATTAGCCCCTAAAATTCAATGTTTAATCTATTCTTTGCTTTATACATGCTTGTGTTATTTAATTTTGATTAAATTTGGTGTATAACATCTTTTACGGAAAATCCCTAATTAATAAGGTTTGAAAGTAATATGTATTTGATGTATATTTCTTGGTCCATCTTGTCAATACGGTTTATGGATATCTGTTCTATAACTACATCCGAGAATGTGCTAAAGCTGTGAGGGTGTAGCCGATAGAAATTTATCTATACCGGATGTATATTTGATACTAGGTAAATTCAAGCGAAAGCAGAAATTCTGAACGTGCCAAAGCTGTCACAATGAGATATGACCAGGATCAGATCCTAGGAGTCACTAGTGAGTGATTGACAATGAGTTGTCTACATAATGAATATACATAGGCAAGAACGTGCCAAAGTTGTGAGCTGAAATATATTCATGGGATCCACATTTCACTATTATATTTAATTTGATTAATTATTTGTTTGCATTCTATATGGGGATTACAGTATTGCATGTTATAGTGAGAGAGGCATTCTTTAGATTAAAAATCCATGATCTATTTAATGCTTTATTATTTTATATTATATGAAACTGTTTTGTCTGCTAACCATTTTTCGCTATCTATATGATAGATTTGCGATGGCGACACCTACTACTAATCCTTTTGCTCGTATACTTGTTACGAACAAGCTTAAAGGCGCCGAAAACTTTGCAGATGGGGACTTGGATCTAAGGATTGTCCTTGGGTCTGAGAAACTAGAATATGTGTCAGAAGGTCTGTTGCCACTTGCCATATCAGATGACTCAACATAAGAGGAATATGAGACTATCGAGAGGTGGAGAGATGATGATAGAAGGGTCAAATCATATATTCTCAGTTCCTTGGCACCAGAGCTTAAAAGGCAATACTTTGGTTTGCCTGACGCATATTCTATGATGATGCGACTTTGGGAGTCCTTTATGAACCAAGAACATGTCTCGGTTCATAAAATTCCAATGGAATCAAAACTTGAGGAGGGACAGGCCGTGAGCCCTATTGTGCTTCAAGAGTTGCATAAGATGCTACAAATTGCGGATGAGGATTTGAGGAAGGGAGTTCGGAATCTCCCTCTGATGAGTGGTAAATATATCACTATTTCTCACTCATTTTAATTAATATTTTGTATAGTTTCTTCAGTTTTGTGAATATTTTGATGTGTTTTGTGTTATTTTGTAGATAAATAAAGTTTCGGGGCCAAAACAGTGAAAAACGAACAAAAAGGGCAAAACTGTCATTTGGCGCGTCGCGACACGCAAGCTGCGTCGCGACCGATAACCTGCCCAGACCTTGCTAACATGTGCCGAATCATGCTAAAATGCATCGGGACACATGTCAAAATATGAGAAGTCTGCTAATATGCGCATTTGCTAACGTGCGTTTGCCACGTGTCAACATCAGAGCAGATCCGCTAACTTGTGTTGTGCCACGTGTCATCATCACATGCTGTCGACAATCGCCATCGCCATGTGTCGTCTACGTGTCATCCATGTGTCAACCACGTGGCGTCCACTTCAGTCACATGCCGAGTCAGCTTGCCACGTGTCAGCCACGTCATCATCAGCCAATCATCTTATGCCACGTGTCACCATCACATGCTGTCGACAATCATCATCACCACGTCAGCACCATGTAAGCACAATTATTGAGTAATCATTCAGCGCCTGCCACGTGTCTCCATCTCAGCAAAAGGCAATGCCACGTGTCCTTCATCAACGGTGCGTTGCGACACAAGAACAAACTTGTGCGTCACAACGCGCGGAGAAATTTTTGCCTATAAATAGAAGGCCGAATTTCATATTTGATTTCATGCTTTCTTCTATGTAATTCCTTAAGAATACTAAGAAGATTGTATCTTGTTTGTTTATTTACAGCTTTCAATAATTAATTTTCGCATTTGCACTTTCTTTTCTTTACTTTTCAGTCTTTACTTTTCAGTAATGAGGAGGTAACTCCCCCTTGCTGGGGTAAAAGGTAAAGCTTTTATTACTATTATTTAGATTAATCTCCTTTAATTATAATATTTAAACTATTTAAAACCTGACTTAATGAGGATACCGCTTTATTGGTTGGTTGGTAATTATTGAAATTGGTTTTAAACTTGACTAAACTGGATACCGCCTGATTGGTCGGTTGGTAATTAATTATTAATTTGATTTAATTAGGATACCGCCTATATGGCTGGTTGGTAATTATCACACAAAGTTTATATATTATAATAAGGGAGATATCTAAAATAGCAGTGATAAAAGTGGATCCTTTTACTCCAGTATTTTCTTTTATTGTACTTTTACATTTTTAATTTCTAGCATTTACTTTTCAACATTTACTTTTCAATATTTACTTTTCAGCATTTACTTTTCAGTATTTACTTTTTCGCTTTTAATTTCCGTCATTTACTTTTCAAGCATTTACTTTATGTCTTTTATTTTATTTAAGCTTTTACTAGCCTTAGATATGTGTCGTAGCTAAATCCATTATCTGGGGTTGTGATGAATTCTAATATCACCGGTTAATAAGGGGTTATTTTACAGTTTGGGTAATATAAATGTTTATTTATTGAGTCTTAAGCTTAATGCTTCTTGTTAACTGGCCATTAATAAGATTGATTTGATAAACTTAAAATGAACTTGGAAAAAGGATTTTAGGTTTAAACCCTAGACTCAATAGCCCACGATCTTCATTGAGAATAGATAACCCTTTAATAGATTTCCTTACAAGATAAGAATATACCTGTCGGGCGGAGGTAGCCATAATTGGAACTTAATCTTAATGAATTCAAGTAACTTGGTTGACATATGAATATGATTAATTAAGTTACCCTGGGTATTTGTATCTGACCATCGAAAGAGGCTTTTGCATAATTTTGTGTTCCAGGTTAATAAACCGATATATTACACAAATGTAAAATAACCACTTCATCTTTAAAAATATTTTGGAAGGATTCACAACCCTGGATAGTTTCTTAATATTGAATTTCACTTAATTTAATTTCGCGCTATTTCTCTTACTTGTTTTAATTTAAAGTCACCATTCCAATCAAACAATCAATCCATTAGATACTTGTAAAATTTTGGCTTCATAAATTAATAGCTTAGGTATTAAGTCCTCGTGGGATTGATACTTTTTATACTACTTGAACGATACGTGCGCTTGCGTTATACGTGTGTGATTGCACCGATCACCCTCCTAAAACCACTGCTCTTCATGTTTCCTCCCACTCTAAATAGAAAGGAAAGAAAAAGAAAGGTTTAAATGTTCCACCACAAGGTAAGATAACTAAATCCAAGAGAACTGCCGAAGATAAATTCCACCACTACAGCAAGATCGGTCATTGGAAGAGGAATTATCTTGATTAACTGGCCCAGATCAGAAAGGAGAGAGCATCTACTTCAGGTACATTTATTTTTCCTATTATAGATATCTCTATAGCTTGTGAAGCTATGACATCTAGTTGGATTTTAGATTCTGCTTGTCCTGTTCACATTTACGATTCGTTACAGGTGCTGAAGGAAAGTAGAAAGCTAAAGCCCATAATGATGTAGTTATGTTTTGAGAGTGTTGGCTCTCTGGATGCGGTTGTAGTGGGAGTATGCGAGATCCCCATATCCAGTGGGAGTCTTTTATTACATGACTGTTATTTTGTTCCAGGATGTGTAGCGAGTATTATATCACATTTTGTATTAGGTACATAATGATATCATGTAAATATTAAGAACTGTTCCTTATATTTATATGATAAAAATAATGTTCAAATCATTGAGTGTCCAAATGAGCATGGTCATTACGTATTGCATACTTCTCGAGATATTTTGAATACTGGGATTAATAAACATAAATTATCTGAAATAAATAATACTGAACTCTGGCATATGAGGTTAGGACATATATGCGTTAGACGCTTAACCCAATTGGTTAGGAATGGTTTGATTTAGGATCTCACCATTGAACTGTTAGTGTTCCTAGAACATGCCAAGGATCTAATAAGCATGTAAAGGTGTTCATAAATTCAAAATAAGTTGCGGAATTACTTACATTGAATGGATTTGAGCTTTTAAAATTTTGAGAAGAAGATCCAAGATCCAAGATGCTTCCTTTGTTGATTCCAAGCTTTGAGTTGAAGATCTCCAAGATCCTTCCTTTGTTGATTCCAAGCTTTTGAAGTTGTTTCCCTATCACCTTAGTTGATTTCTACAAGTGCTAGCTTTGTTGATTTTGCCACAAAATCAAAGAGAAAGGAGGAAGCTTGTTCACGCCTATGGAGGATGAAAACTCACGCCCATCATGGTGTGTATTAGGGTTTTTCATGTGTTTCAAATGTTGTATTACACTGGTGAAGAGAGAGAGAGGGCTAGGGTTTTGTTAAAGGGTATTTACCCTTTTCACCAAAACCATGTAGTTGGGGTAATTTGGTTTCACCTAAACCAAGTGGTTGGAAAGTAAGTGGTTTTGGCATAAATGCCAACTACCCTCCCAACTACCACATTAAAGTGGGCCCCATATTTGAATTCAAAATTCAAATATCTCTACGAACATTTGCCGCGGCTCGGTTCCGTTTAATCCAATTAAACGAAATTTCGTCGCTAAATAATTAAATCAAATTTAATTAAATAATGATTCCTCGCAAATATATTACGAACGTCGTCTACGAATTAATTCTAAATTAATTCGTTCGTTCGTATTAAAGTCCAACTTTAATTTCGTAATGAAATCCAATTCATATTAATATATCCGATATATTAATTTTAGCCCATACGAATAAATTAAATAGAAAAATCAAATTTAACTATTAAATTTATTCTACCGATTAATTCCAAATTAATCGCGTTCTCTCTCTTCCGAACACATTTAATCCTAGATTAAATAATACCTCAATTAATCCTAGATTAATTTTCTCCATCTTAATTAATCCCAAATTAATTCTAATTTAAATCAATTGTCATCGGTGAATCTTTGGGAAGTGACCCAAGAGATCCCTGGATATGTTGGCAGTAAATACGGTCATCAGATTATCCGAATACGTGCGTACCTCGTACCACGTGCTTACCGATTTACAAGACATGGTTGGCTTCTAGCAAAGCACCGTGCCTACCCAATTCTCCAGAAATATTCTTACTGGAATATATAATCTATATCAGGCGTAGTATACGTAGTATTGCGTATTGCGATCCAATATCGGATTGTCACGTGCTAGGCCTGGGGCTGGAATGTGTCTGCCCTGTACGAAGCACATGTCGGATGTCTGGTAACTAGTCTCTATAATCGGACATACATGACCTAGTCTTAATATCCCGATGACTGCAGTACTTAAGAGCACTAGCACCGTATCCTACGTGACATCATCTCCACTATGACTGGAGTGATACTTCCGTCTTGACATCACACCCAATACACTACGATTCTCGATATACCCAGCAGAGGCGTACACAGAACCTGTTAAAGCCCTGGACGACCAAAACTAAAGCATACCGATTGTCGTAAGTATTAGCGATGCAAGTCTCAGGTTAAGACCAAATACACCTACCCTGATTTCAGACTTCCATAGACACATAGTCATACCACCAATGGAATTCCGAGCGGTCTATCCAGAGCGAAGCTATTTTCCGTACCATCGGTAAAACACAACCTCCTATTACACTTGCATGAGTATCCTATACCCAAATATATGAGAACTATGCCGTTATGATCTCACATAACACACACAAGTGTAACACTAGTCTATTCCGTATTATCGATGTCCAGTCTCGATAATACTACGACTAGGGATATTTAATGATTAATCCTTCGTGGATTGATACTGTCTCATATCATCTCAATCCAGGAACTAATCATAAGGACCTCCTATCATTTATATATATAGGTGATCTAATCACAAATGATAAGAGTGCAATCTCATTGTCACATAGTTAATTTGTACAACAACACCATGATCTGTACAAATAGTGACGCTATGGGTCATAATTGTCCAACATGAACCTTATCCAACATGTGAATCTTGTATTCATGGTAAAATGACCAAATCCTCATTTTGAGGTGTAGGACACCGAGCCACTGACTTATTGGAACTCATACATTCTGATGTATATGGTCCCTTGAGTCAGACTGCTCACAATAGTTTTTCATACTTTGTTACTTTTACTGATGATATGTCACAGTTTGGTTATGTTTATTTGATGAGACATAAATCGGAAACTTTTGAAAAGTTCAAAGAATTCGTAACGAAGTAGAAAAAAAACTAGTAAATATATTAAATACCTTCGATCAGATCGAGGCGGTGAATATACGAGTGGTGAGTTCATTGATTATTTGAAGGAGAATGTGATTCTTGCTCAATATACTCATACGGTACTTCACAACACAATGGAGTATCCGAAAGGAGAAATCAGACTTTATTAGATATGGTCCGATCTATGTTGAGTTTTACAGATTTGTCCTATTACTTATGAGGTTATGCTCTCGTAACTGCTGCTCATTTTTGAAATAATATTCATTCTAAGGTTGTTCCTACAACTTCATATGAGATGTAGACTGGTAGGAAATCAAATCTTAATTATGTTAAGGTTTGGGGTTGTCCTGCCTATGTCAGGACGCCACAACAAAGCAAACTTTTGCCTCGTGGGAAAAGGCTTAGGTTTGTTGGATATTCTTCAAATTCGAAATGATATTTGTTCTATGATACCGAGCATCGAAATGTACTTGTAGCTTGCTTCGTAAAATTTCTAGAAATAGAATTTTTGTCTGAATGAGGTAATCATAGACGGGTTGAACTTGATGAAGTACAACCTGTTACCAACGAACCTATGGAGGAACCTAAAATTCAAGTAGATTAAGAACCTTCTTCACACACACTCTGTAGGTCCAAAAGGGTATCAAGACCTCATGAACGCTTGCATTTGATACAAGAAAAGAGTTTTGATGTTCTCTTGATTGAAGAGATCGATCCTTATACCTATAGAGAAACGATATTGGACATCGACTCCGTGAAATGACAACAAAACATGAAATCAGAGTTAGACTATATGCATCAGAATCAAGTTTGGGACTTGGTTCAGCCTCCTGAAGGAATTGTTCCTATTGGTTGTAAATTGGTTTATAAAAGGAAGTGATGGCATGATGGAAAGGTTGAAACCTTTAAGGCCGATTGGTAGCTAAATGTTACACGCACCGACCTGGAGTCGACTAAGATGAAACTTTTTCACCAGTAGCGATGCTAAAGTCTATTAGGATTTTATTATCTATTACTGCTTACCATGACTACGAGATTTGATAAATGGATATCAAAATGACTTTTCTGAATGAATTTCTTGATGAAGATATCTATATGGAACAACCATAGGGTTTTTTATCCAGCGAGAACTCAGGCATGATATGTAAGCTTAAGAAGTCCATTTATGGACTTAAACAAGCTTCACGAAGTTGGAATCTATAATTCGACGAGATAATCAGATTGCCTAATTTTCTTAAGAATTCACAAGAATCTTGTGTGTATAAGAAATTCAGTGGGAGTATGGTGGTATTATTAGCTCTCTATATTGATGACATCCTGATCATTGGGAATGATATCGGGATGATGCAAGGTGTCAAAGCTTACCTATGTAAGAATTTCTCTATGAAGGACCTGTGAGAAACTTCCTATATCTTAGGGATAAAGCTCTATAGAGATAGAGGAAGGAAGCCTATTGGGTTTTCCCAATCAATGTACATAGATAAGATCTTAGAACGATACAATTTTGGTAACTGTAAGACAACAAATATACCATTCTGATATGGCATTCATCTTTCGAAGAAGATGTATCCGTAAACAGAAGATGAGAAGATTATAATGACTAATCAACCTTATGCTTCATGTTTAGGTAGCATTATGCACGCCATGTTATGCACTAGGCCAGATATCAGCTACGCGGTTAGTGTAACTAGTAGATATCAGTCTAATCCAAGTAATGACCATTGGATGACCGTTAAACATATCCTGAAGTATCTTAAGGGTACTAAGGATAAATTTATGATATATGGAGGAAATGAACTGCATGTTAATGGGTATACGGATTCAGATTTCCAATCTTACCCTGATGATAGAAAGTCTACATCGGGATTCGTGTTTACCATTAACATAGGTGCAGTTAGTTGGAAAAGTTCCAAGTAGGGGTCTACGGCTGATTCCACCACAGAGGCGGAATATATTACGGCTTCAGAAGCTACAAAAGAAGTTGTTTGGGTTAGAAAATTTATCACAGAATTGGTCCCAAGCATCGAGAATCTGATTCCATTGTACTGTGATAATAATGGAGCCATTGCGCAAGCAAAGGAACCGAAGGCGCATCAGAAATCGAAGCATGTGGAACGAAAGTATCACATCATTTGAGAGATTATGTCGCAAGGAGACATTGTCGTGTGTAAAGTACCGAGTGAAGATAATGTAGCAGACCCACTTACCAAGGCCATTCCTCCCAAGTTATTTGATAAATATGTGGAGTCGATGGGTATGAGATACAATCGACATTGGCATTAGAGCATATGTGAGATTTTGTTAGGGTTGGTGCTCTGAGCGTCAATTTCTCTTGTATTTCCTTACAAATACTTGTATAAATATTTTATTATGAATAAAATAAATAGTTTCTATAATATGAATTCTTTTATTATATGGTAAAGACGTAAATGACCTTAGAATGATTAATTATGATACAGTTGCAAAAACATCGCAACTGACATTGAGAAGTATCATAACATTGTCATTCTTAGATTGTTCTTGGTCAAGGTTTACATTACTTGGTCAGTTAAGTAAACCTGCTGAGACTGATACATGTCGTATACCAGAATCTTGGATTCCAATGGTTTCTCAATGAACCATGAGTATTGGAGACTCGTATAGACATGTAGGTTGTTTATATCGGATAAACACTGAACGACTCATTGAAGATTCTTAATAGATGGTACACTAACGTCAATAAGAATCTTCTCGGATTGAGTAGCATAGTGATTCTTTGACATGAGATACCACTGTGGATATATGAGGTATCCTCCAAACTTTGATGGCAGTCACATCACCGATCTTTTTAGATCAGACTTCCGCATGTTCGTTGAGTGTGGACTGATCCTCATGATATCCTGTGTGTATCAAGATAGGATCTGTCGATTCTGAGTACAGATCATAGATATCCATTATGAGATTAGTAATCTGTTAAATCCATGGGCCTGTGGTACACTGTAGAAGTGATTTCTAAGGGTTAGTAAGAGATTGTTAATAGATACGTCGACATGATTATACCTATAGAGATTTGATATTAATATCTATATCTCTGGAATAATCTGGATACCTGTGACGGAGGGATTATACGTATGCGATGACCTCGACCTGTATGATTCAACGAGTTTATCTGTGATCGTTATAATTTACGGGTAGGTAGATTATGGACACGAAATTAGATTTCATGATGGATATACCTAAATCTAGAGAGTCTCACTAATGAAATATACTCGTAGAGCACTAGAGAAATTTTTTATAAATAATATTAATTATTTATAAATCGTTTAATGGTTAAACGAATAGATACATACTTAAAGGGTTATTCGACCATTTACTAGTTAGTGTGTATTTGGATTAAATACTTGATTTTATTAAATACACATTAATTATTTGTCAAATAAAGTATTTGACACATGTTCCAAATATATGTATTATGGAATTTTTTAAAGTAAATATGATACATGTTTCTAGATATTTGTATTTAGCAATTAGCTAATTATTTAAATGTTAAATAATTAAGATAATTATATATATATTTATCTTTATCATTATCATTATTATGCCTTTAAATGGCTAAATATGATTGGTGCACATGTATTTTACGTTTGCTTCTTTAAATAATGATTTAAAAATTACAAAATCCAAATGACCATTTTAGCCTTAGTTTCGGCCAACCCTAGGTATTTAAGGTTTTCATTTTTTATTTGCTTCAAGTTAAGTGTTAAGTTTCCTAAAATATTACAAAAGAAAGTTGAGAGAAAAACGAAAAGGAAAATAAGGAGACTTGAAGAAATCTTGAAACTTTGTAAGTTTTTCAATTCATTTTTAACTAGAAAAATGTTTCTAGGGTTCCAAACTATTACATATGATGTTTAGTTGTTTCTCTACTCTTTTATTTTTGTAATATTATGGTTGGAAGTATGAATGAAAGATGTGAGCATGTATGTTTACAAAGAAAGCTTATAAAATATTATTAAGCTCTCTTTTGGTCATTAGATGACTTGGTTGCCATTATAGAGTTGTTAGGCCACTCAATGATGACCTAGAATTGTTCTTGAGTTGTTTCATAGTGGTGAGACTTGTTTGGTGTTGTAGAGATTTGATTAAAGTGTTGGATTGCATTAATTTGGTGTAATTTCTTGAATTTGTTGAATTTGTAAAATTAGGATTTATACCCTTTCCAAATTTGGGGATTTTCATATATGTGTTATGTAATGATGTATATATGTTGTACATTTAATTTGGTGTTGATTGGATTTGATCATTTAACCTTGTTTTGACAAGATTGGACTAAAATGATCAAACTTGAATCTATTGGGTTAATTTGGCAATATTGAAGAAAATATGGTATTTTCGGTTGCTAATGTATTTTGATATGTAGGACATGTTAAAATCATTTTGGTATTATTTTGGAATCACTCAAAATTATAATTGACAATTTAGGGACTAAAATGATCAAAATGTAAAGTTAAAGGGTATTTGGGCAATATTGAAAATTCTAAATTTTTGTGTAAAAATCTGTTTTGTTGAGTATTGAGTGATTAAAATAAATTAGTTTATTTTAATTACCCAAGAAAAATAAAAGAAATCGGAAAATTTGATTTTTCGGCATTCCGATGCGTTACCCGGAAATATTGCCTAAAACCCCAATAATGCTGATGGAGTAAAAGAGTATCGCTTGTGGGATCCCACTAACCACAAGATCATTATCAGCAAGGATGTGATATTTGCATAAGATCAACTGTAGGAAAAAAAGAAATGATAGCACTTTAAAAGAAAGAACAGAAAATACAACAGTACTGGTGGAAAATAATCTAGAACAAGAAAATTCTGATTCTTCTGAAACAGCACTAGAGCATGAGGTACCAAAACCAATTAAATTTGAAGCTTCTGAATTCCGTCGACCAACTCGAGAGAGAAGACCTCCATGTTGGTACTCAGAGTATGTTACGGAAAGTAACATTGTATACTGTCTTCTAACAGAGGATGAAGAGCCATCAACTTTCCATAAAGCTACAAAATATGTAAATGCATCTTTGCGGATGACAATAATGCAAGAAGAAATAGAAGCTTTGCACAGAAATAATACATAGGATGTAGTACCATTACCACATGGAAGAAAATTCATTGGTAATAAATGGGTTTACAAGATCAAACGAGATAGAAATGATCAAGTGGAGCGGTATCGTGCACGATTGATGGTAAAATGATATGCTCAGAAATAACAGATTGATTTCAACGAGATATTTTCTCCGGTGGTTCAACTTACAACAGTCAGAGTAGTCCTGACTATGTGTGCTACTTCAACCAGAAGGTTTTGCTGAAATAGGCAAGGAGAACTTGATTTGCAAGTTGAACAAATCTCTATATGGTCTCAAACAGGTGTCGATATATTGGTATAATAGATTTTATTCATTCATGATTTTCCTTGGGTACAACAAACTCAATTCAGATCATTGTACATATTATAAGAGGTTTGGAAATAATGACTTTATTATTTTGTTGTTGTATGTGGATGACACGTTAGTAGCAGGCCCTGACAAAGATCGAGTCCAAGAATTAAAGGCACAGTTAGCTAAGGAGTTTGACATGAAGGATATGAGACCAGTAAATAGGATTCTACGGATGCAAATACACCGAGATAGAAATAACAGGAAAATTTGGCTTTATTAGAAAATTACTTGAAGAAAATCTTATGGCGGTTCGACATGAAAGATTGTAAGCCAATTTCTACCTCACTTCATGTTAATTTCAAGTTATCATTTTTTATATGTCCTAGAAATGAAGCTGAGAGGAATGAGATGTCTCGAGTACCGTATGCATAGGTGTTGGGACAGTTGTGGAACCCCTAGGGTTGGATCGGTGCCCCGCGCAGCGGAAATGGTGATCATGCATCTAATACACAAATGAACCTAGCTTAGGAGAAGATCAAACATTACCTAGTAAGCTTGATACAAGATCCAATTAATCTCCATTGTCTCCCACTTTGATTTAATCCAATTAAATTTAGCCAAGAATTAGGAAATGGATTAGTTCAATGTTTGCCACTTTGATTTAATCCAATTAAATCAAGCCAAAACCATCTATTATTACATACTTACAATTACCATAATATCCTCAAATGGTAGAGATAATTATGATTTTACAATTAAGCCCTTGTGTAATAATTGAATTAATCCAATTAATTCAATTAGGTCAAAGTAAATAATCAATATTATCCAATAACACTTGATTATCTTAGTTGATAAATATAATATCGAATATTATATTTTATCAAAATAAATCGGCTACCCAAGTGCTCAATGAGTACACTTCATATTGGGACTCTCTAAGTTCAGACACGTTCGTCATATAAGCCTAGCTAATATGTACGTAATTCGGCCACCTCCGAATTCGCAAAGAACACGAACGACTTTTCTGAACTATACAAGTTGAGGTCATCACATATGTTTAAAAATAATTTCGTTGTAGGCTATCCAAATTGTGCTTAGGAAACATAGAATACACCGTCAAGTTTCCAAGGCGCACATCTCATGTTGACATGTCCACGATTTTTTACAACTGATGTGATCCTCCCTAGGTGATCGGCATTGGCCAAAGTCTTTAAGAATCGTGACTTTACTCACATGGATACCTAAACCCCTTATAGTACACATACAGGCCGACGGATCCTATCTTGCTTCGTACTTGATTACTGAGTGCATAGGTCCACACCCAACGAACATTTAGAGGCCAGACCATGAAAGATTTATGACATACATGGCATTAAAGTGTGGAGGATCTCATACAAAATCAATGTTATCATATAGTCAAAGGATTACATATGCTACTCGACTCGAGGAGATTCCTATTGACGGTGGTGTATACTTCCAACTATTAGGAATCACCTAACAGTCATTCAATATTCTCTTCAACGAATACCCACATGTCTATATGAGTTTCCAAAACTCATGGTACATCGGGTTAAACCATTGGAACTCCAATTCCAATGTACGACATGTGCTAGTCTTCTAGGTTATATGAATTCGACTGTATTCCAAAACTGACGACTAGAAATATTTACTTTAAGAATAATTTACACCTAGTGTCATGACTATTCTAAGGTCGATGCCATTCTTAGCATATCTATAAATCAATATAATACGCATAATGGCAATACCATTAATAAGGTATGAAATGAAAAATGTAGTTATTTTATTAATAAATAATAAATGTACAATTCGGATTGACACTCCAAGCACCAACTCCATCAAACTCCCACTTGCTTAGTGCCAATCTAGATGGTACCGCCGTCCCATCTCCTCCACATGTTTATCAAATAACTTAGGAGGCCTTAGTAAGCGGGTCTGCTATGTCGTCTTGTCCTTGAACCTTCAAGTCCACTATGTCTTTTTGTTCAATAATCTCTCTAATTATGCGATATTTCCTTTCCACATGTTTAGACTTGGAATGTGCCATCGGCTCCTTAGCCTGCGCGATGGCTCTGTTATTATCACAGTACAATGGGATCGAATCCACAATACTAGGCACAACGTTAAGTTCTATGATAAAATTTCTAATCCAAACAGCTTCTTTAGCAGCTTCTGAAGCCACTATAAATTCCACCTCAGTGGTGGAATCAGCTGTTGAGCTTTGTTTTGAACAACGCCAACTAATCGCACCACTATTAAGGGTAATTATGCATCCTGATGTAGATTTTCTATCATCTGGATCTCCCTGGAATTCGGAGTCTGTATAACCCTTAACTTATAGCTCACTTTCTCTATATATCATAAACTTATCCCTAGTACTTTTAAGATATTTTAGGATATGTTTCACGGCTGTCCAATGATCATTACCTGGATCAGATTGATATCGGCTGATCATACTGACGCCGAAATTGATGTCAAGTCTAGTACATAGTATAACATACATTATGCTTCCAATACAAGAAGCATATGACAAGTTAGATATCCTAACTCTCTCTTCCTCAGTTTGAGGTGTCATTTTCTTCGAAAGATGTATGCCGTATCGGAAAGGTACATTTACTGCCTTACAATTGGTAAAACTGTACCTTTCTAACATCTTATCTATGTATGTTGATTGTGACAACCGTATAAGCTTCCTAACTCTATTTCGGTAGAGCCTTATACCTAGTATATTGGAAGCTTCACCAATATTTTTCATGGAGAAGTTCTTGCAAAGGTAGGCTTTCACACTTTACATCATCTCTATATCATTTCCTATGATAAGGATGTCATCTACATACAATACTAGGAAAACTATCATTCTCCCACTAAATTTCTTATAAACACATGATTCTTCCTCGTTCTTGATGAATCCAGATAATCTAATTATCTCATCAAAATGACGATTCCAGCTTCAGGATGCCTATTTAATCCATAAATAGACTTTTGGAGCTTACAAACCTAGTTTGAAGTCTAACTGGATACGAAACCCTCTGGTTGTTCCATATAGATATGCTCCTCAATGAATCCATTTAGGAAATCGGTTTTCACATCCATCTGCCATATCTCATAGTTGTGATATGTATCAATGGCTAAAAGAATCCTAATGGATTTTAACATGGCTACTGGTGAAAAAGTTTCCTCATAGTCAATCCCATGACGTTGAGTGTAACCTTTCACTATAAGTCGGGCCTTTAAAGTTTCCACCTTTTCACCGGGCCCTCGCTTCCTTTTGTAAATCCATTTTCAGCCAATAGGTTTAACTCCTTCAGGAAGTTCAACTAAGTCTCATACTTGATTGGCATGCATTGAATCCATTTCAGATTTCATGGCTTCCTGCCATTTTCCCGAATCGATATCCAATATCGCTTCTTTATACGTAGTAGGATCTGTTTCCTCCAAGAGGAGAATATCAATGGCTCACATCATATGTTAAATATAATCTTTCAGGAGGCTTTGATATTCTATTCGACTTACGTAGAACCTGTGTTGTAGATTTTTCATCTAATTGGATCTCTGGTTCTATCTCAGGTTCCTTAATGTTGGGATCAAACTTATCAAATTTAATCTCTCTACAATTCCCACTTTCTCTCAAAAATTATTTTCAAGAAAAGTTACAAAGTGAACAACAAATACATTTCGTTGCTCGGAATCGTAGAATTTATATCCAATGGAATTATCAGGATATCCAACGAACCTACATTTATACCCTCTGGGTGCTAATTTATCTCGCTGCGCAATTCTAACATATGCAGAACAACCCCAAGTCTTTAAATGTCTAAGACTTGGATTTCTACCGAACCATATCTGATAGGGAGTCATAGAAACAACTTTCGATGGAACACTATTAAGTATGTAGGCAGCGGTAAGTAAAGAATAACCCCACAGGTAATAAGGAAGATCTGTATAGCTCATCATTGTTCGCACCATATCCAATAAAATACGATTTCTACGCTCAGACACTCCATTATGTTGAGGTGTTCCTGGTGGGCTATATTGGGCAAGAATTCCATTCTCCCTTAAATAATTTTTGAATTCTTCACTGATGTATTCACTGCCTCGATCTGATCTAAGGCATTTAATGAATTACTGATTTGTTTTTCTACTTCGTTTCAGAATATTTTGAACTTATCAAATGTTTCTGACTTATGTTTCATCAGTTAGACATATCCATATCTAGACTTGTCATCTGTGAAAGTCACAAAGTATGTGGAACCATCATGAATGGTATGATTTAATGGACCACACACATCACTGTGTATTAGCTCCAGTAAATCTCCAGCACAGTGTCCAACACCTTGAAATGGGGCCTTTGTCATCTTTCCTTGGATACATGACTCGCAAATAATATACGGATCTAAGGTAAGATTTTCAATCAAACCATCATTTACCAATAACACTTATGTGGCCCAATCTCATATGCCTTAATTCAGTGTTATTTAATTCGGACTTCCTACTTGTATTTTTCTCTATATTAAAACATTTCTACATGTTTCCAAAATATAGTGACCGTTTGAATAAAGAACATTCACATTTCAATAAATTTTCTTTATCATACAAACATAAAGTTTCATCCTTAATTTTATTTTATATCCCTCTTTATCTAATATTGGCAGCGATATTATTTGTCTGATAAGTGAGGGAACATAATAACAGTCATGAAAATCTAATTTACATCCATTTGGGAGATCTAGAACAACTGTTCATATGGCATTGACCTCCAATGTCTCACCATTGCCAACTCTAAGCTGGATCTCCCATTTATTCAGCCTTCTTTTAACCCTCATTTCCTGCATGGAATTGCAAATATGAGGAGGACTGCCAGTGTCTAACACCCATCCACTATTTGCATCTAAGGCTAATAAGATGTCAATAATTGGAAAAATACAAGAGGGTCATGTTTTTCCTTTTAGCTCTGGATAGTCATTCTTCCAGTATCCAGACTTCTTGCATTGTAGACATTGGTCACAAGCTACTTTCAATTTTGTGCCTTTACGCTTCTTGGAGTTTTTCTTTGATATCTTTTTCTTCCCCGTCTTTATTTTCTTTGACTTCCCAGAAGTATTTTAAGAGCCAGCTCCACCATGGAGATATAGTGTGGGGTTGGATTTCTTCAAATCTTGCTCCGTCGTGCGTAACATGTTATGAAGTTCTTCGTATGTGTCTTGCATCGAAAGCATATGGAAATTTAATACAAAGCCAGCATAAGAACCAGACAAAGAAGACATAATCAAATTACGGCCCAACCTTTCATCAAACACAATGTACTGTCGTTCCAGATATCGAATTTGGTCTATCATGTTCAAAACATGAGTGCTGAAAGCTCATCCCTCATTGAGTTCAGCAAGGAACAATTCCTTAGACCTTTGAAAAGTCCCATCTCTTGGTTTGCCTTGAACAATTCATTGAGTGTTCGCATGATGCTCCAAGCATCTGGTACTTCAATGTACTGTCTCAGCAAATCTGGAACCATCGATCCTAAGATATAGGATTTCAACTTCAAGTTATCATCTTTCCATCTATAAAAAAGTTTCTCGCTCTTCTGGAGTGGAGTCAGGATCGATATCAACAGGCAGTGGATTGATAGTGACATAAGACAACTTTTCATATTTCAAGACAATGAGCATGTTCATTTCCCATCGAAATAGTTCTCGGCTCCTTTTAGCTTATAGGAATCCAAAAGTTTCATCGATGAATTAGCGGCAGCCATCTATAAGACAACATTTTTTAGTAGTAGCAGAACAGTTTTCATTTCAAAAGTGATAACACTAATTGATTATGGAATTTTAAATCTATTAGTGCCATCCCACTACTTTATGTAATTCTGTAATCTCTCTTAACGGAAAAATAGAAATTTGACTATCAAAATTTTGATAGCGGGAAGTGGATCTCATGATATTTACTTCAACCTCACACTAATGATGATATTGGCCTTTGTAAAATCATTAGGTAGACCTCCAAGGTTAATCACTTCATGTGACTCCTAGTTTGGTCCTGAACCGTTTCTTATCCTCATACTAAAGACGATATTGGATTAGTCAATGTGCACTAATGAGCTTCAAATGTACACCCTCACACTAATGACGATATTGGGTGACTACATCAACTCATCACGCTACATCTAATGTTTTACCGGAGCGACCTAAGTTCCGAGCACTTATACCCTCACACTAATGACGATATTGGATATAAGTAGTAAGAACCCATTCATCTCCGTATTGACAAGATGGACCATCCAATAATGCTCCAACATTATTAATACTATTACTTAATTAAAGTAATCACCTAATCACAGGAGATTTATGACAATCAAGTCATTAACTTAATTAGGTCAAAGTTTTAATTTAAAACATGCAATACATATCCAATATGTATTATGTATAATTAAATTAAAATTACTATGATATAGATTCAAAACATGTGTTGTGTGGTTGATGTGATCCAGAATGAGCTCTGTTTGTTGGGCCAAGTTAACTTGAAGTTGTGGCTGATTGCATGGCTTGGTCAAATTGGTGTATTTGGGCCATTTTGGTGGATTTGGAAGATTCCTTGGGTTCTGGAGTTTGGTCCATGCATGAGACTTTATGTGAAGGCTTTATTATGTCTAAAGAAATATTGGAATGGGTCTTGGACATGCATGGGCTGCCTTGATTAATTTTGGGCTTTATTTCCGAATGGTGCACTAGTAGTGGCGGGATTTACGTAGTCTTTGTATTTTGGACGTAACTTTCTTGTACGATGTCTGATTTTGGTGATTTAAGTTGCATAGGAAAGAGAACTCATAGCTCTACAACTTTGTAGCTTATATAAAAGTCCAGTTCGGATATATTCTTGGTCAAAATTAGGACGCAAATATCCCTACAGTTTTTATATTTTATATTTTTTTTTAAGGTTATGTGTTGTTTAAGTGCTTGGATGAACTTTAATTATATTACAAAGCCCATGGACGAAATTTTAAAGTATTTTATGTGTTATTAGGTTTATTTTACTAGGGTTTTATTATATTTGGGTAGAATTAGGGTTAACCACCTATTTAAATGGGCATTATTCATTGTAATTGGGAATTAACTAAGAACATTTTTTTTTTTACAAAACAAAGTGACTTGTGTCATCTTGAGGGAGTGGATTCTTCCTTGGTTCTACGGAACAAAAGCTTATCAACGTGTGGCAAGCGTTGTGGCGCTATATCACTGTTCAAGATTCTCCAAAGAAATAAAGAAAGGTTCTTAAGGGCAAAGTTCTTTAAGGGTTGGACTTGATCTTGGAAGGATTTTGTTCTTACAAAATCACGATTTGCGGTTCTTGGGGCTTAGAACACATGGAGGGGTTTGCTTGGCTTTGTTCCAGGCAGGTTTCTATCAGTGGTTAAGCCTTTGCTACTGATACCATTCTGTTGGGACAGTTGTGGAACCCCTAGGGTCGGATCGGTGCCTTGCGCAGCAAAAATGGTGATCATGCATCTAATACACAAATGAACATAGCTTAGGAGAAGATCAAACATTACCTAGTAAGCTTGATGCAAGATCCAATCTACTTCTTCTTTGTTGAAATTGTTGGAGAACCTCCAAGATGTGCAAGCTTGACTTCAATATCCAATCTTGTTTCCAATGCTTCCAAGTTTTACTTCAAGATCCAATCTTGATTTCTCCTAGATGAAATGTTATAGAGACCTCACAAGTTTCTCTAAACAATTCTCTAACTTAGGCTAATCTCTCTAAGAATTTGCTTGTATTTGTAATTGTAATTAAAACCTTCCTAAAACTTGCTATTTATAGCAAAACTTAGGCAATTTTTAATTAATAAAAGTTGTAATCAAATTTTAAGTGGGTTTAATCCAATTTGTCCAAATATGTATGATTAGGTGTGACTAATCTCCATTGTCTCCCATTTTTATTTAATCCAATAAAATCAAGTAAAGGATTAGGAAATGGATTAGTTCAATGTTTGCCACTTTGATTTAATCCAATTAAATCAAGCCAAAATCACATATTATTACATACTTACAATTACCATAATATCCTCAAATGGTAGAAATAATTATTATTTTATAATTAAGCCATTGTATAATTATTGAATTAATCCAAATAGGTCTAAGTAAATAATCAATGTTATCCAATAACACTTGATTATCTTAGTTGATAATTATAATATCGAATATTATCTTTTATCAAAATAAATCGGCTACCCAAGTGATGAACGAGTACACTTCATATTGGGACTCTCTAAGTTCAGACACATTCGTCATATAAACCTAGCTAATATGTACGTAATTCGGCCACCTCCGAATTCGCGAAGAACACGAACTACCTTTCTGAACTATACAAGTCGAGGTCATTACATATTTTTAACAATCATTCCGTTGTAGGCTATCCGAGTTATGCTTAGGAAATATAGAATACACCGTCAAGTTTCCAAGGCGCACATCTCATGTCGACATGTCCATAATGTTGGGAAGCGGCCGCGAGTGTGCGGCGGAAAATCAAGAAGAAATTATGATGCCGTTATCCCTTTGCCCAAGACCCATTTGTTTTGATTATTCTACAAGCCTAGGCATGTTACTATATATTCTAAGCATAAAAACTCATAAAACATGCAAAGAACATAAACCTAAACATGCTAACTATCATAAGAACTATAATTAAAATAAAGAAAGAAAAAGACTTACTTGAACCGAAGACTCCTCTAGTCCTCCCTCCAATCTACAAGATTTTCTCGAACTCAGCAAGCTCTTCCACGTTCCAAAGATCCACCCAAGTGTGTGGCCTCCAAAGGTGCACACACCCAAGCCAAAACTCAACGGAAAGACTACGCCTTGAGTGCACGGGTATTTTTCCCTTGGTGCTAGCCTAAGCAAATACCTCAAAACTTTTAACTCGAGGTTCCTCTAGTCAATTAGACTTAAAGATCCTCAAATTTAGTGGCTTACTCTTAAACTTTAGAGTTGCTCACTTATATAAACCCAAGATATGAAAAGTTTGGTGCAAAAATTTGTGATGAATTCTTTGGGTTTATATAGGTGCTCCAAAGACAACAAAATTAATTAAGAATCCGATGTGAGATAAATACTAATTTAATCTTAGCCATTGGATCTTAATTTAGTGGTTTAATGAGATTATAAAACCCTAATAAGAGTTTAGGCCGAATTGGAATTCAAAATAAATAACAAATAAAAAAATTTACTATGTTGGGAAGCGGCCGCGAGTGCGCAACGGAAAAATAAATAATTAAAATTATGATGCCGCTTTCCCTTTGCCCAAGACCCATTTGTTTTGATTATTCTACAAGCCTAGGCATGTTACTATATATTCTAAGCATAAAACTCATAAAACATGCAAAGAATATAAACCTAAACATGCTAACTATCATAAGAACTCTAATTAAAATAAAGAAAGAAAAAGACTTACTTGAACCGTAGACTCCTCCAGTCCTCCCTCCAATCTGCAAGATTTTCGCGAACTTAGCAAGCTCTTCCACGTTCCAAAGAGCCACCCAAGTGTGTGGCCTCCAAAGATGTACACACCAAAGCCAAAACTCAACGGCAAGACTACGCCTTGAGTGCACATGTATTTTTCCCTTGGTGCTAGCCTAGGCAAATAACTCAAAACTTTTAACTCGAGGTTCCTCTAGTCAATTAGACTTAAGGATCCTCAAAATCAGTGGCTTACTCTTAAAAATTTAGAGTTGCTCACTTATATAAACCCAAGATTTGAAAGGTTTGGTGTAAAAATTTGTGAAGAATTCTTTGGGTTTATATATTGCTCCAAAGACAACAAAATTAATTAAAAATCCGATATAGGATAAATGCCAATTTAATCTTAGCCATTGGATCTTAATTTAGTGGTTTAATGAGATTATAAAACCCTAATAAGAGTTTGGGCCGAATTGGAATTCAAAACAAATACCAAAATTAAATTAAAAAATTATACTATTCACACGGTACTATTCACGCATTACAATTCACGTGAATAGTAATTTTTTTTAATCTATTTATTCCAATTCCCAAAGTGCTCCTATAGTCATTCACCAATCCCTAAGCCACTATGGAACCTCATAAATGATCTGTTCAATAATTAAACACATTGAACCATTTATAAATAATTCATACAACAATCATATATGTTGTTAAATATGTACTGTGCACTGTTAACCATTGATTTCGACTTTGTTGTGTGTGACCTTTTGGGTTCCCCTCAAGTTGGACATGAAATGAATCGTGATAATTTAATCGAACATAAATTATCCTCCGATCAGATGGTCGTTCGATTTCAATGACCAAGGTTGACATCTAGCAACATGCCAAGGCCCCCAAATGAGAAGGAAAGATAAATATACCCATTCTGTATGCGATTTACATATAATACGGTCCCTCGTCTCACTGTATCCCCACCTATTAACCTAGGGTACGAAAAGTGTCTACCCATTTGGTCAAAGGTATGATGTTGATAATGTCATGAATCGTGCTAACCCAAGAATCTCACATGATTCTTCCGTTGTGGCCACAGTCTCAAGCACTGATCACACATATCAACCTGCGAACTGTAATACTACTCTTATAAGAAAATATTATCCGAGAGAGTGGCGATTCTCTGTTGTATCTTTACAAACTTCACGTGTTTCAACAAATGACCCAATCATACTCTTATGACCGGATCTTTTGAACATGGGAATGAGAATGTCAAAGTTATTTGATCCACACATAAGATTGTAAAGACCTCAAGTCTAAGGACTAGTCATATAATCGATACATGAAAGTTCTCACAGACACATGAGATAAACACTCCATATGAAAACTTTCGGCGGTCAGTTCGATGGACACGAGCAACTCATGCATCCATGTGATACACCAAGCGGACGGATCTCCGCTAATAGCCTATGAGATCGGCTACCCCACTTAAGGGCGGATCATATCATCATGCTATTCTCTCCATTTTATGAACGCCCAGATTATTCACAAAAATATGACTATGAACATTTAAGAGTAATGATTCTCATAAGGCGTGGAAGCCATCGTCTTATTACTCCAAGGGCTTTATTCCAGTGTTGATGATTCATATAAGTTATGTAAGACACGTATAATAAAGATTGCCATTTTATTAATTAATGAAAATATTACAAATACATGTACATATAGCCTATCCACAAGTTGGGTATAGGACATATCCCTAACATACTATTCATATTACTATTCATATTACTATTCATATTTTATTTATTTATTTATTTATTCCAATTCCCAAAGTGCCCTTATCGTCATTCACTAATCCCTAAGCCACTATGGAACCTCATAAATGATTTGTTCAATAATTAAACACATTGAACCATTTATGAACAATTCCTACAGCAATCATATATGCTGTTAAATTTGTACTGTGCAATGTTAACCATTGATTTCGACTTTGTTGTGTGTGACCTTTTGGGTTCCCCTCAAGTTGGACATGAAATGAATCGTGATAATTTAATCGAACATAAATTATCCTCCGATCAGATGGTCGTTCGATTTCAATGACCAAGGTTGACATCTAGCAACATGCCAAGGCCCCCAAATGAGAAGGAAAGATATATATACCCATTCTGTATGCGATTTACATATGATACGGTCCATCGCCTTACTGTATCCCCACCATTTGACCTAGGGTATGGAAAGTGTCTACCCATATAGTCAAATGTATGATGTTGATAGTGTCATGAATCGTGCTAACCCAAGAATCTCACATGATTTTTCCGCTGCGGCCACAGTCTCAAGCACTGATCACACATATCAACCCGCGAACTGGAATACTACTCTTATAAGAAAATATTATCCGAGAGAGTGGCGATTCTCTGTTGTATCTTTACAAACTTCATGTGTTTCAACAAATGACCCAATCATACCCTTATGACCGGATCTTTTGAACCGGGGAAGGATAATGTCAAAGTTATTTGATCCACACATAAGATTGTAAAGATCTCAAGTCTAAGGACTAGTCATACAATCGATACATGAAAGTTCTCACAGACACATGGGATAAACACTCCATGTGAAAACTTTCGGTGGTCAGTTCGATGGACACGGGCAACTCATGCATCCATGTGATACACCAAGCGGACGGATCTCCGCTAGTAGCCTATGAGATCGGCTACCCCACTTAAGGGCGGATCATATCATCATGCTAGTCTCTCTGCTTTGTGAACGCCCAGATTATTCACAAAATTATGACTAGGAACATTTAAGAGTAATGATTCTCATAAGGCGTGGAAGCCATCATCTTATTACTCCAAGGGCTTTATTACAGTGTTTGATGATTCATATAATTTATATAAGACACGTATAATAAAGATTTCCATTTTATTAATTAATGAAAATATTACAAATACATGTACATATAGCCCATCCACAAGTTGGGTATAGGGTATATCTCTAACAATCTCCCACTTGCACTATAGCCAACTAGTATGAATCTGGACACCATACTTCCGAGTGTGCCTATCATGCTTTTGTTGAGTCAGCCCTTTAGTGAGAGAATCTGTAAGATTATCTTATGTGGGTATTTTCTCTATAATAACTTCTTTTCTCTCAACAATCTCCCCGATGAGATGAAATCACCTAAGTACATGCTTGGATTTCTGGTGGGACCATGGTTCATTTGATTGAGCAATGGCACCTGTGTTGTCACAGTACATCGTGAGCCATTCTTTATCGCGGGAATCACTTCTAGCTCCGTGATGAACTTCTTTATCCAGACTACTACTTTAGCTGCCTCAGATGCTGTAATATACTCGGCTTCAGTGGTGGAGTCCACTGTAGTTGATTATTACTTTGAGCTTTTCCAACTGACAGCACCGCCATTTTGAATCTTTTCAAAACTTTATCTATGTACGTAGATTTAGAAAGTCCTAACAACCTCTTAGATCTATTACGGTAGATCTTAATGATGAGGATGTAGGCTGCTTCTCCCAAATCTTTCATGGAGAAATTATGAGATAACCATTGCTTGGTGGCTTGCATCATGGGAATATCATTCCCGATGATTAATATGTCATCGATATATAATACAAGAAATACAACAGCACTCCCACTATTTTTCCTGTAAACACAAGGCTCTTCTACATTTTTGATGAAGTCAAATTCTTTGATTGTCTTATCAAATCGTATATTCCCACTTCTGGAGGCTTGCTTGAGTCCATAAATGGATCGTTTAAGCTTGCATACTTTATTATGATCATCCTTAGATGCAAACCCCTCAGGTTTTGTCATATAGACTTCCTCTATGAGGTTCCCATTAAGGAAAGCTGTTTTGACATTCATCTGCCAAATCTCATAATCAAAGTGTGCAGCTAGTGCCAGTAAAATTCGAATGGACTTTATCATTGCAATAGGCGAGAAGGTTTTGTCATAGTCAATTCCTTGGATTTTTCTATAACGTTTCTCCACCAACCTAGCCTTATAGGTTTGGATGTTGCCTTCTGCATCAGTTTTACGCTTGTAAATCCATTTACAGCCTATGGGTTTTATCCCTTCAGGTGCATCCACCAAGTCCCAGACTTGATTCTGATACATAGAGTCTATTTCGGATTTCATGGCCTCAAGCCACTTGACTGAATCAATGTCATGCATTACTTCGTTATAACTGGTGGGATCGTCATTATCAATGACCTGATCATGTTCCTCATCAATATGGAAACCATATCTTTCCCAACCAGACCTTCTAAGTTCATAACCTTGTGGTTGTTCCGTCGCTGCCCTTTTGAGGGGCCTGAGGCTTAGTTCTATGTTAGTTTGTTCTTCTCGTACCTCATTGAGGTCAAGTCTACTACCACTATATTTCTTGAGAAGGAATTCATTCTCTAGAAATTTAGCATTTCGTGAGACAAATGTTCTTTGTTCATTTGGGACGTAGAACATGTATGCTCTTGAGTTCAAGGCATATCCTACAAACTTATATTTAATTGCCCTATCATCCAATTTGTTAGTTTGTGTGAGCTTAACATATGTGTCACATCCCCAAACTCTTAGATAACTAAGACTAAGACGTTTCCCAGACCATAACTCATATGGTGTTTGACTAACAGTATTGGAAGGAACTTGGTTTAGTAGTAGTGTTGCAGTTTCTAAAGCAAGACCCCAAAATGAAAGAGGTAGATCCGTGTCTGGCATCATTGATCGGACCATATCTAATAATATCTGATTTCTCATTTCGGAGACCCCATTATGCTGTGGAGTTCCCGGAGGAGTCCACTAGGAAACAATGCCATTTTCTCTCAAGTAATCTTGAAATTCGTCGCTTAAGTATTCACCACCTCGGTCAGACCTTAGTGACTTAATACTTTTATTAAGCTGGTTTTCTACTTCAGCTTTGAAGACTTTGAATTTCTCAAAGGCTTCATATTTGTACCGCATAAGGTACACATACCCATATCGTGAGTGATCATCGATAAAGGTAATGAAGTAGAAGAATCCACCTCTAGCGCTGACTGACATTGGTTCATATACATCAGAGTGTATGAGTTCTAATGTCTCCGCTGCACGCTGTCATTTACCTTTGAAGGTAATTTGGTCATTTTACCAAGTAAACAAGACTCACAAGTTCCATAAGGTTCATATTTGAAGGGTCTGAAATACCCACCCTTATGTAGCTTAGTTAATCTTGTTTCATTGATATGACCTAGCGACTGTTCCATAGAAGTGATTCATTGAGATTATTCGAGTTAACGTTGTATATATTAGAGGTTGAACATTCTTTGTTAGTTTGTAAGACATAGATACCATTATTCAAAATACCATCTCCATATTTTATTTCATTGAAATAAATAGAACATTCATTACAACTTATTAGGCATGAAAAGCCTTTATTACATAAAGAAGAAATTGAAATGATGTCTCTTTACTAGAGAAGGTACATAAACACAATCTTCTAAGTCTAAAACTAAACATTCGGCAAAACTAATGAATAAGTCCCTACGCACAATGCAGCCTGTTTTGCTCCATTACCCATAAGTAAGTCAACCTCCCCATGACAGAGTCTCCTACTGTTTCTCAGACCCTGCATATTGTTACACAAGTGAGTCTCACAACCGGTGTCAAGCACCCAAGTAGAAGGTTCAGAGTTTTGAGAATATAGTTCAATCATATACAACATACCTGAAGCATTGGGCTTCTTGGCCTATTGGGCTTCCCTAGCTTCCTTGGCTTTTAAGGATATGCAGTCTTTCTTCCAATGACCTTTCTTTCCACAAAAGAAACATTTCCCCTTTCCTTTTTTCTTCTCCACCTTACCATTGGGCTTTAGGTGATCTGGAGCCTTGGCCTTGCCCTTATTTTTATTTGGGCGTCGTGACTTCAGGTCAGTACCCGTAAGCATGACGGAGGTTTTAAGCTTCGGTTTCAAGTCATTCTTTGCTTGCTTTATCAGATTGTGCAATTCTGCTAAAGTAGCTTCTTTATCAGACAGATGAAACTGCATAATAAAGTTAGAGAAGTCTTTTGGTAAGGACTGAAGAATTAGATCGTGACCTATCTCATGATCCATGATGAACCCAAGGTTGGCCAATTTTTCAATGTGGCCAATCATCTTAAGCATATGTCCACTAAAAGATCCTTCCTTATACCTTGTTTGGAATAAGGCACATGACACTTGGAATCTCATGGTATGAACGGAAGTTACATACAACTCCTTCAAGTGAAAGATGATGGTTTGAGCATCCATATCTTCGTGAGCTTTCTGAAGTCCGTCCGACATAGAGCCAAGCATTATGCAAACCGCTTGCTCATCATCATCGACGTGTTTCTTCCAAGCATCAAATGTATTTTGGTCAGCATCTTCTGCAGGTTCAGGGGGAAATGGTCTTTCAAGAACATAGAAAATCTTTTCTTGTCGTAAGATAATTTTAAGGTTTCTAAACCAGTCATTATAGTTGTCCCCTTTGAGCTTATGCTCATCAAGGATGGAATGAAGTGATACTCTGTTTGCCATTTGAATGTTTGTTAAATATTTTAACCCACATGTTAAGAGAGAATGTTAAAATTAGGAATATGTTTTCATTAATGTTTCATGATAACATGAGCTTTTAATATTATGAAGTTGCTCTCACTCAATTGTTTTAAAATTTTAAGCAAATCGCATCAACCCCAATATGATGGATTTCTTGCGGGCAATGATCTCATTATCATCATTTCATAACTTCAACTAGGGCCGGTCGTTATAAAATACGATAATTAGGTAGGTTCCCAACCAATTTATGATATAAATCACAATTCCTTGATCATTGGGTTGGGCAATCAAACATGCCATAGCTTATTCTAGTCCTCGTGGACACCCAATCTTTGCCACTAAGTTATAAGACCATGCCTAAGGGTCGTTGCGTCTTATGACTCAGAAAAGTCAAACCATTGTCAATAGTATAATTTAGGGATAAATTGGTATTGGTCAGTCTAGTAAAGCCTACGGTTTAAGCCCTTTGGGTCTATACTTTACAATGGGAGACAAATTTTAGACTTAAATTATTATTGAGGATTTTAGCATGTTTAAGTGAATAACTGTCAAATGGATTCCTCCATTGAAAATTCCCCAGAGGGAGGGTGGAGCGAACTCTCTTAAATACCCTTACCTTTTAGGCTCTTATTGCCTTGGTGACCGGAATAAACAATAGATCCTCCAAATTAGTCCAACACTTTAAATATGCTTTAAGGTAAGCTTTGAGTAAATGATTATCTAGATGTCTTCACAGCTTTTCCTTTTGGCTATAAAAAGGTAGTGAGTGAAGGAAGACACCAAATCATTATCTAACTCTAGTAATACATTTGGTTAAATTAACTTTAGTTTGGAAAGTTTTATTAACGCCTTGGTCCCACCCCACTTGCATCTTTTATAATGTCTTTTATTATAAACAAGTGATTTATATTTATTAGCCTTAAAGGTAATAAATATCTAAGTTCATCACGAAATAATTACTTAGCTAAGGGATAAGCAATACACTCTCTATTTCCTTAGAAAGTATCTAGATGCTTGCACCCTAAAATAATCATGCCAATTCTAATCATACATAGAATCATCAAGCATATGAGTTTTAATATGTTGGAATTATTTTAGGCATTAAATAACTTTGATTAATATTTAATTATGATATTGCAGTTTATTTTATTCAAATAAATTTACTATTCACGTTTTTTTACAGATGCGTGAACTTTAAATGCAATTTCACAATTCAAATCTTAACCAAATCATGCAAAACTTGTGCCTAAAATTAAGTTCAGGGTGTTAGCTTTCCAAAGCTTTTACACACCCAATTTCGAGTTCAAATGAGAGAGAACTAATCAAAACAAAAACGACGCGCTGATACCACTGTTGGGAAGCGGCCGTTAGTGCGCAGCGGAAAATCAAGAAGAAATTATGATGCCGCTATCCCTTTACCCAAGACCCATTTGTTTTTATTATTCTACAAGCCTAGGCATGTTACTATATATTCTAAGCATAAAAACTCATAAAACATGCAAAGAACATAAACCTAAACATGCTAACTATCATAAGAACTCTAATTAAAATAAAGAAAGAAAAAGACTTACTTGAACCGAAGACTTCTCTAGTCCTCCCTCCAATCTACAAGATTTTCTCGAACTCAGCAAGCTCTTCCACGTTCCAAAGAGCCACCCAAGTGTGTGGCCTCCAAAGGTGCACAAACCAAAGCCAAAACTCAACGGAAAGACTACGCCTTGAGTGCACAAGTATTTTGCCCTTGGTGTTAGCCTAGGCAAATACCTCAAAACTTTTAACTCGAGGTTCCTCTAGTATATTAGACTTAAGGATCCTCAAAATCAGTGGCTTACTCTTAAACTTTAGAGTTTCTCACTTATATAAACCAAAATATGAAAGGTTTGGTGCAAAAATTTGTGAAGAATTTTTTAGGTTTATATAGGTGCTCCAAAGACAACAAAATTAATTAAGAATCCGATGTGGGATAAATGCTAATTTAATCTTAGTCATTGGATCTTAATTTAGTGGTTTAATGAGATTATAAAACCCCAATAAGAGTATGGGCCGAATTGGAATTCAAAATAAATAACAAATAAAAAAATTTACTATTCACATTACTATTCTCGCTTTTTTTTTATTTATTTATTTATTCCAATTCCCAAAGTGCCCCTATCTTCATTCACCAATCCCTAAGTCACTATGGAACCTCATAAATGATCTGTTCAATAATTAAACACATTGAATCATTTATGAACAATTCATACACAATCATATATGCTGTTAAATTTATACTGTGCACTGTTAACGATTGATTTCAACTTTGTTGTGTGCGACCTTTTGGGTTCCCCTCAAGTTGGACATGAAATGAATCGTGATAATTTAATCGAACATAAGTTATCCTCCAATCAGATGGTCATTCGATTTCAATGACCAAGGTTGACATCTAGCAACATGCCAAGGCCCCCAAATGAGAAGGAAAGATATATATATCCATTCTGTATGCGATTTACATATGATACGACTCATCACCTCACTGTATCCCCACCGTTTGACCTAGGGTATGGAAAGTGTCTACACATATAGTCAAAGGTATGATGTTGATAGTGTCATGAATCGTGCTAACCCAAGAATCTCACATGATTTTTCCGCTGCGGCCACAGTCTCAAGCACTGATCACACATATCAACCCGCGAACTGGAATACTACTCTTATAAGAAAATATTATCCGAGAGAGTGGCGATTCTCTATTGTATCTTTACAAATTTCATGTGTTTCAACAAATGACCCAATCATACCCTTATGACCGGATCTTTTGAACCGGGGAAGGAAAATGTCAAAGTTATTTGATCCACACATAAGATTGTAAAGACCTCAAGTCTAAGGACTAGTCATACAATCGATACATGAAAGTTCTCACAGACACATGGGATAAACACTCCATGTGAAAACTTTCGGCGGTCAGTTCGATGGACACGAGCAACTCATGCATCCATGTGATACACCAAGCAGACGGATCTCCGCTAGTAGCCTATGAGATCGGCTACCCCACTTAAGGGCAGATCATATCATCATGCTAGTCTCTTCGCTTTGTGAACGCCCAGATTATTCACAAAACTATGACTATGAACGTTTAAGAGTAATGATTCTCATAAGGCGTGGAAGCCATCATCTTATTACTCCAAGGGTTTATTACAGTGTTTGATGATTCATATAATTTATGTAAGACACGTATAATAAAGATTGTCATTTTATTAATTAATGAAAATATTACAAATACATGGACATATAGCCCATCCACAAGTTTGGTATAGGGCATATCCCTAACACATAATTCTTTACAATTGATGCGAACCTCCATAGGTGATCGGCTTTGGCCAAAGTCTTTAAGAATCATGACTTTACTCAGATGGTTACCTAAACCCCTTATGGTACACATACGGGCTGGCGAATCCTATCTTGCTTCGCACTTGATTATTGAGTGCATCGGTCCACACCCAACAAACTTCTAGAGGCCATACCATGAAAGGTTTCTGACATACATGGCATCAAAGTGTGGAGGATCTCACACAAAATCAATGATATCATATAGTCAAAGGATTACATATGCTACTCGACTCGAGGAGATTCCTATTGACAGTGGTGTGTACTTCCAACTATTAAGAATCACTTATGAGTAATTCAATATTCGCTTCTACGAATACCCACATGTTTATACGAGTTTCCAAAACTCATGGTACATCGGGTTAAACCATTGGAACTCCAATTCCAATAAACGACATGTGCTAGTCTTCTAGGTTATAGGAATTCGACCGTATTCCAAAACCGACGACTAGGAATATTTACTTTAAGAATAGTTTACACCCAGTGTCAAGACTATTCTAAGGTTGATGTCATTCTTAGCATATCCATACATCAATCTAATACGCATAATGACAATAGCATTAATAAGGTATGAAATGAAAAATGTAGTTATTTTATTAATAAATAATAAAATGTATAATTCAGATTGGCACTCCAAGCACCAACTCTATCAATAAGTAGTGGGAAGCTTAATATATGCCATGATTTGTACAATACCAGACATTGCACAAGCAGTGAGAGCGGTTAGTCATTTTATGGCGAATCCTGGTAGAGATCATTGGAATGTTGTTAAGATGATCCTTAGATATATTAATGGAACCTCAGATACTGCATTATGTTATGGAGGATCAAAATTAGTTGTCAGGGGCTTCGTGAATTCAGATTTTATAGGAGATCTTGATAAAAGAAAATCCAATACATGTTATATACTTGCAGGAGGAGCACTGAGCTGGGTATCCAAGTTACAGAGTGTTGTGGCTTTATCTACAACAGAAGCTGAATACATGACAGCTACACGAGCCTGCAAGGAATCTATTTGGTTTCAAAAGTTATTGGAAGAGCTCAGACACAAACAAGAGAAGATTCCATTATTTTGTGACAGTGAGATTGCTTTGTATTTTGCAAAGAATCCAGCCTTTCATTCAAGAACAAAGCATATAGGGGTACAATATCACTTTGTTCGTGAAGTGGTGGAAGAAGACAATGTGGACTTGTTAAAGGTACACACCAATGAGAACCTTGCAGACGTAATGACTAAGTCAATCAATACAGACAAGTTTGTATGGTGTAGATCCTTTTATGGCTGAGCAGAAACATAAACAGCTTGAAGACGACAAAATAGAACGGATAGTGTGGAAACTGATTAATTCTCAATCAAGTTTCCAAGTGAGAGAATTGTTAAAGTCAAAAAACTTGACAGACACCGAAAAGTGAGAAGAAAGTAAATAAATTAAATATATGGGTGGGACCCACATGTAAAAAAATAATAAAAAATTAAAATTCACTATTTGTATGATGAATCTCATATTTATAAATAGAGTTTCATTTCATTATTTTCTTCATTCCATTCTTAACCAAATCTTATGTATTCTAATAGAGAAAAATATTGTTTCTTCTTAAAATTTTGTGAGAGAGTTGTAGTTCTCATATTCTAAGAGAGCGTAAGATTATTCACTCCTTGTGTTTAGAGAGGGGTTGAAAAATTATTTCCACAATAGTGAAATTCTTTTATTTTTTCCCGTGGATATTTCCCCCATATTGATGGTTTTACCACGTTAAATTTGTGTCTTATTACTTTATTTTATTGTTAATATTTATGATAGGTTATGCCTCTTAATTATTATTGTATTGTTATATGGTAAACAACGCATCCTGAACTAACAATTATTCTCAATTTCACTTTACTTGCGTACCAACTTCAGCCCACGATCCCCCGATAATTATCACCATAATAATATGATTATCCATGTATTGATGCCTCCAATATATACATCTCTACTGCACGTGTATGTTACCTCGAGTACTATTTAGTTGGACTCAGCTATATGGCTTGATTTTAACATACAAAATTTTAACACATTTTAATAAAAAAAAATATTACCTCACTACAATCTCAGAAACCTCATTTGAATTTTTAAACCTCAAGGAAAAAAAATGATAGAATTACGATAGAACCTTCTTAATATTTTTATAATTATTGACTTTGATTATTTCTAATCTCTCATTTATTTTTCATCATTATCTATTTTAGACTTTTTGTTTGTATTATTTTTTATCACACCGTATTTTTAAAAACTTTTCAACTGCCTTTCGTGAATTAGTTGTCAGGGGCTTCGTGAATTCAGATTTTGTATGAGATCTTGATAAAAGAAAATCCACTACATATTATGTACTTGCAGGAGGAGCACTGAGCTGGGTATCCAAGTTACAGAGTGTCGTGACTTTGTCTACAACAGAAGCTGAATACATGACAGCTACACAAGCCTGCAAGGAATCTATTTGGTTTCAAAGGTTATTGGAGGAGCTCGAACACAAACAAGAGAAGATTCTATTATTTTGTGACAGTCAGATTTATTTGTATGTTGCAAAGAATCCAGCATTTCATTCAAGAACAAAACATATAAGGGTACGATACCATTTTTTTGTGAAGTAGTGGAAGAAGACAGTGTGGACTTGTTGAAGGTACACACCAATAAGAACCTTGCAGACGTAATGACCAAGCCTATCAATACAGACAAGTTTGTATGGTGTAGATCCTTTTATAGCTAAGCAGAAACATAAGCAACTTGAAGAAGATAAAGTAGAACGGATGGTGTGGAAACTGATTGATTCTCAATCAAGTTTCCAAGTGAGAGAATTGTTAAAGTCAAGAAACTTGACAGGCACCGAAAAGTGAGAAGAAAGTAAATATATTAGATATGTGGGTGGGATCCACATACAAAAAAAATAATAAAAAATTAAAATTCACAATTTGTATAATGAATCTCATGTTTATAAATAGAGGTTTTATTTCATTATTTTCTTCATTCCATTCTCAACCAAATCTTATGTATTCTAACAGTGAAAAATATTGTTTCTTCTTAAAAGTTTGTGAGAGAGTTGTAGTTTTCTTATTCTAAGAGAGCGTGAAATTATTCACTCATTGTGTTTAGAGATGTTGGAAAATTATTTCCACAATAGTGAAATTCTTCTATTTTTTCCCGTGGATGTTTCCCCCATATTGAGGGTTTTACCACGTTAAATTGTGTCTTATTACTTTATTTTATTATTAATATTTATGATAGGCTATGCCTCCTAATTATTATTGTATTGTTATATGGTAGATAACGCCTTCTGAACTAACAGTTATTCTCAATTTCATTTTACTTGCGTGCCAGCTTCAGCTCACGATCCCCTGACAATTATCACCTATAATAAAATGATTATCTATGTATTGATGCCTCCAATATATACATCTCTACTGCATCGAAAATTATATTATGTGCCGGGTGTATATGTCATCTCTCTCACAGCAGGCGGGCCCCATAACTGTGTGGGACCCACCTGCTGTGAGAGAGATGACATATACATCCGGCACATGATATACCACCTCATATTGCAGGTGTATGTTACCTCGAGTACTATTTGGTTGGACTCAACTATATGGCATGATTTTAACATACAAAATTTTAACACATTTTAATAAAAAAAAATATTACGTCACCACAATCTCAGAAACCTCATATGAATTTTTAAACCTCAAGAAAAAAATGATAGAATTACGATTGAACCTTCTTAATATTTTTATAATTATTGACTTTGATTATTTCTAATCTCTCATTTATTCTTCATCATTATCTATTTTAGACTTTTTGTTTGTATTATTTTTTATCACACCCTATTTTTAAAAACTTTTTCAACTGCCTTTCAAAAACACGCGCATGTACAAAGATACAGTTTTATATCCTGGATGATAACATACGCATCCTTATAGGTTTAATTAAACAAAAATGATATGTATACTTAAACTTATCCCGAAAATTTTCCCTAACGTCTCATTGTAGCTACAGTGAATTACGGCAATTCACTGTAGCTACAGTGAGACGTTCGGGAAAATTTTCGGGATAAATTTAAGTATACATATCATTGCCCTTAATTAAAATTCCGAATAAAGACATAGTTAGCCTTTTCCACATTGTCCGACCACTGTCATCAAATTTCATTAAAAATTAATTTGTTTAAAATTTAAATTCATTTTTTCATCGTTATAACTTTTCAAATGACTTAATTTTGTTTTTAAAAATATAAGTCATAATATTGGAAACCACCCATTGTTAATGTGATGACAAATTACCCCATCTTTTGAACGCGTGAATGACGGGGTGGTATATCATATGCCGAGTGTATATGTCATCTCTCTCACAGCAATTGGGTCCTACACAGTTGTGGGACCCAACTGCTGTGAGAGAGATGACATATACACCCGGCACATAATATAATTTTTCGTGAATGACATATTGTTTTTTTTTTTTTTTTTTTTTTTTAGAATCATATTAATTTGACCCGTTATTGTTATTGGTACCGATATTGGTGCAATTAAGATTTTAATTCAACAATGCTAGAATATAGTGATGTGAAATCCGGATTGGACGGATTATATTGGGATTCGGTCTAAAATTTGATATGGGTGATCTCGATAAATCGATTAATAATTAAATTGATTAAAAATTCATTGAATTGGTGATCTGATTTGGATTTAATCGATTTTTGGGCTGTTTTTTTCATTAATTTAGGTTTTTTTATTTTATATTTTTTTATAAAAAAACAAAAAAAAATATTAATTAATCACCAACCCCAATCCGATCCGATTTCTAGCCTTCTCGCTATGGTGAATAGACCCGTCTTGAGTTTTAAAACACTGTGATAATCACAAACTTTCACATTGACCTGCATGCATTGACCATAAAATAATCATTTAATCCAGCTGATTCCTTGCATTGACCCGCTTTAGTTTTAGATCATGGAGAGCTCGTTGTTGTGTCCTTGATTTCAATTCTATCAATCCCATATCTTTACTTCTGGATTCTTTAGCTCTATTTACTTGTATCATCAAACCTGTAAAGCCTTGACTGGTTATAAAGAGGTGACTCACTTCATTTCTTGAGTTTCATTTGTATTTATTTCAAAAGTTTGAATTTTGGATTCTGGGTTTGTGTTAAAATCACTGAAAATGATAAATTGTAAAGGATAGTAGCATATGGGTGGCTAAAGCATTTCATTTTGGTAATCTTTGACGTTTTAACTTTGGCTAATTGAACTTATTAGAAGAGAATTGAATTTTATAAGCACTCTTGGTTGCTGTAATCTTATGATAAAATATAAAAATTATGGGATAGTTTCTAAATTTGAAAGAAATGTTGCAGCAGGAGTTAATTTTTCTGAGGGTGATTTAGTCCTTATTAGGTTGTAAATGAGCAGTGAGGCAACTGGTTTTCAGGAGGCTATGATATGAAGTGTTTGTATACCTCCAGAAAAGATAAAAATGAAGAACAAAAGACTACAAAATCTATTCCAGTTTGCTCCTCTGCGTCCACTGCATCCATGTCAACTGATCGCGATTTGAGGAAATCTGGATCTGAGTGTAATTCTCAGAATGCCTCTGATTTCAGCTCAGATTCCTCGACAAGAAACACATTTGCTGTGTTGTCTCGACGACAAAGTAATCTCAGAGTCTTTACTTTTTCAGAGTTGAAGATAGCTACGAAGAATTTCAGCCGATCCCTCATGATTGGTGAAGGTGGATTTGGTGGGGTTTATAGGGGTGTGATCCGGAGCACAGATGATGCACATAAGAAAATTGATATTGCTGTTAAACAACTAAGTAGAAGAGGCTTGCAGGCAAGCTTTTTTACCTTTTCTATTTACATTTGCTTGTACTTTTTGTTACTATGACTTCTGATATTTTTTGCACACAAAGGACTCTGAAAATGTTCCTATATTTAAATTGTTCAGAAGATAACTATTTTCTAATTTGGAGTGAATTTTTGTTCGGAACATGTTAGATTTAGATATTAGACAACTCCTCTCTTTGTTATGTGTGTGCAAAATATATGGAGATCTCAAACCAGGATGTTTGTTAAGGATTGGAAGCTCGTGACATGTGAACTTCCATGCAATCCTGTTAATTTTGAGATGTCACTTTTCTAGCCGATATGTATTATCATCCCGTTGTGATCTTATGTGCCAGTTTTCAGACTTTCAAATTTTTCAAGGAGCTAACAGTGCATTGGCCATAAATCCCAGTGACTCCTCAAAGTCATAATGGGATTCTTTTTCTTGACGATTCAGTTTAGATGTTTATATGTTGATGTGTGCCTTTGAAATACAAATTTATTATTTTGTGTGATAGAATAGTTAAGGATAATCCAGGAAATGTGTATGAGTACAGTATTTACCTGGATTTTCCCTTCCCCCCTTTATCTAGATTTACTGCTAAATAATACCATTGAAAAAGAGACCTGTTTCTCTTTTCTTCTTAAATACACAAAATAAAGTTGAAAGCTGTTACGGCCACTCATTTTCTTTTTTTAAATAAATGAGGAAAAAGCTCTTATAGTACTAGCTTTTCCTATTACTTGTCTGTGTTCCCTCACGACATTCCAAGGTTAGCTTCTTGTTAAAGATATTCAATAGTTGTTCCGTTGTCTTGTTTACAGGGGCACAAAGAATGGGTGACAGAAGTAAACGTTTTAGGAGTTGTTGAACATCCAAATCTCGTCAAACTGGTGGGCTACTGTGCTGAGGATGATGAAAGAGGAATTCAGCGGCTGTTAATATATGAATATATGCCCAACAGAAGTGTGCAGGATCACTTGTTAAGTCGGTTTCAAACAACTCTTCCCTGGACCACAAGACTAAAAATTGCCCAGGATGCTGCCCGCGGCTTAGCATATCTCCACGAGGGAATGGAGTTTCAGGTACTTTCTTGACAGATTTTGTTGCATCTTGTGAAGTTCCATGTCATTGATTTAAGATGAATGTGTTAACTTCACTGGTTCATAGTGGATGAGGGGAAAAAATAATTTCCTACTAGGTTATTTTCAAGGTGTTTCGTTCAGGTGGCTGAGCTTATAAGAATAAAGAAAGTGAGGATCAGCAAAAATGGAAGACCCCTTCAATCTGTACGATAGCTTATGTGGGTCAAAGGGAGTTGTTTGTTGACTATGAGGAATCACATTTAAGTTAGGTTGCATTTCATAAGACCTTCTTAGGTTTATTCATGGAGATACCATTTCATTATAAATTATGTTGGATGTACAATATTCAGAGCTTTGAACTTTAATTTTTATTTATTATTTTTTTTTTAACTTATTGGAGTTTCGGTTAATAATATCGGATTGATCTAATTCTCTGCCTGTATCAAATATCCGTTTTGAACAACATTTTTATTTCAATTCGATGTAGATTATCTTTAGAGATTTCAAGTCTTCAAACATTCTTCTTGATGAGCAATGGAATGCAAAGCTGTCGGACTTTGGGTTGGCTAGGTTGGGACCTTCAGATGGGCTGAGTCATGTCTCAACTGCGGTATGTTTATAGTACTGAAGATGATCGTTAAATTCTAACTCACAACCCATGTTTGATTTGGTCTACACTTAATTTGCAGCATTCATCTATTTATGTCTTAGTTAAGCATGTAAAAGCTTCATATGCTCTGGATATTTTCCTGCATATATCTATGTCGTTGATCATTTTTCTGATCACTTCTGAATGAGTGATTAATCGGATGTTCAAACAGGTAGTAGGAACTATAGGATATGCAGCTCCTGAATACATTCTCAGTGGGCGCCTAACATCTAAAAGTGATATTTGGAGCTTTGGAGTTTTCCTCTATGAACTCATCACTGGAAGGCGCCCTTTGGATCATAATCGCCCCAGGAGTGAGCAAAAGCTCTTGGAATGGGTCAGGCCACACCTCACAGATGCTAAAAAGTTCTCGATGATTGTAGACCCAAAGCTCGAAGGGAAGTATTCTATTTCATCAGCTAAAAAACTAGCAGCTGTGGCCAACAAGTGCTTGGCGCGACAGTCCAAAGCACGACCAAAAATGAGTGAAGTCTTGGAGATATTGAATCGGATAGTTGAGGCTGCAGAAACGGAAACCCCTCAAACACCTTTGAAGAACTTGGCTCTAAAAGATGCTTCTGAAACATCTAAAAAAGAGCGTTTGAAAAGAAGATTCGTAGATCCGATTCGGGGAGAAAAAGGGTGTTTGGCTTGGCTGACATGGAGGCCTAAGCTTGTGAAAACAAGTTGAAATAGCTTGTAGCTTGTAACAGGAACCCAGTATATCAGTTATTTGGATGAAGGGAAATATGTACCACTGCTGGATTTGGATTTTCCAACATGATTGTTGTAAAGGTTCTGTTTATAATGCAAATGAGTTCATATATAAGCTTTGCTTGCCATTGATAGTTTTTTTATGAGTTCATATAAAAGCTTTGCACTCCCCCACTGATTCGTATATGTACCTACACTGTTAGGTAAATTTGGACTTTAATACAAATTGATGTAGATTGGGATTAACTAACCAAAATACTAGTCCAATAAATAGGATTGTTCAATCAACATATAACACTCACTGTGATCATTTAAATCAAATATACTTAGCAATTAATATTTTTTAGGACAAAAATAATAAATATATATCTACCATTAGTACTTTCTAGAATTGCAGTTTTAAAAAAAAAAAAAAAATTATGCAAAAAGCTCAACTCATATATGAAAACACCACCATAGTGGAGATACAAAATCCAAAATTGAATCAAAATTAAAACTGATTGCATGCATGTATTTTGGGCTAAAAATTTGATTGTCGGTAGCCGAAAGCACACCCAATTAGGCAAGGGCTATGTTTAAGGCCCAACCCATTGGTCTTAGATTGCTAAAATAACT